>CM037790.1:57866342-57911509 GCA_021229015.1 Solen grandis
AGTCTGACTGCTTAGGTAAATGACAAAAATAAAAACCATGCGACAAGACAATGCGCCAAATTCAAAATTTTCGGGCCACTTTTAATAATCATGAGCCATTTGGCGCTCGACAGCGTGAGCCCTGATTCATGAGGGAAAGGGATGAAAGAATAACAAGCAGTGTCTTATTCTTTCGTGTTTTACAAAATGTGTAGCATTTTCAGGAGACAATGTGCAGCATAGGGTGAAACTTGTAAAGCATATGCCAGGGCCATCACATTATCAAATGATTATCACTTTCATCTCCTATTGTGTATAGTCTAGGATACTGTTGCCATTCATGGACCATGGATTTGAAGAATGCATGTTCAAACCCTGCATGTCTCAAGAATTGTCTCTATTTGTACTGTCAAGGAATTGCTGAAAGAGTTTTAATAGTATAAGTTTTGATTAATTTTTTCTCGATTGAGATGTAAGAAATAAGTTTACATTAAAAAGTAATTCATTTGTGTTCACTTTGTTCTAAATGTAGGAGCGTGTCATAGACCAGGGGGATGATTCCAACAAGGAAGAGATGGAAAGATTGATCAGCAAAGAACTGGTAAGTTTTAATCATGATTATATATTTATTTCAGATCCTTTGAACCCAGATTTGTCTTAAAATGCTTCTAGCTTTTGGTGAAATTGGGAGAATCAGTATTTCTTTGAATTCTTCTTTCCCGGTGAAGTTCAAAGGAGGTAATGGGTACATCTGTGACCTTTTGAATCCGCAGGATTAACAAAGGATTGCAGTTCTAGTTTCACAACAAATGAACTAACAATGGTCCACATGACATTATCTGTGTGTAAAGTGTGTTGTTAACATATTAAAAAGTCATCTCTCAGATCTATCCATTTTTTCTTTTCATCAGTCTCTTAGCAACATAAATATTTAAAAAAATGTAGGCTTAAATAAGTATCCCACTTGGTTTTTTTAAAGAAAAATACTTTTGTACAAGGTCTTGGGTTAATTCCACAACTGCAACATACCAAAGTTGTTAAAATTGTACTGGTAAATTGTACTCTTTTTCCTCATATTAAGATGTTTTACACCTTGGTAAACAGAGCAGACTGTCCACGGTGGCAAGAGTGGTTAGGGCGTCCGCCTCGGAGCGGGAGATCATGGGTTCGATCCCCGGCCGCGACACACCAAAGTCGTAAAAAATGGTACTGGTATAGCTTCCTTGCTTGGCGCACAGCATATAACGGTAGTTGCAGGACTGGTTGGCCAGGTGTCAGGATAATGTGTCTACGGCATGATACTGCAGTGTGGCAGCACTATATCTGTCTCAAGTAGACATCGTCTCCAAATGACTGAAATAACATTGTTGGAACGTTAAACCCAACAAACAAACACATAAATAGAGCAGACCCATCTCAAATCTTGGATGGAAGTGTCTGATCAGGGTTACCCTCCATTGGCTCAGTCTGCCACAGTCTGCACAGCAAAGAAAAACTAATTGTTGCATATACCATTTACAGTTCAGTAAATCAGTAGTCTTCAAGTCATAAATTGGTACATGAATATTCATGGAGTAAGGGATTAAGATTGATATTATATTCAAATCATTGTCATCAAGTCATTAATTTGTATATAAATATTCATGAGGTAAGGGATTAAGATTGATATTATATTTTAATCATATAAAACTTTTGGTCAAAGGCCTGATTATTTTATATACAGGATTAATAACAGTCTTAATTTCTGTTTATTTATGAATCCTTGAGGAGAATTCAAAAAACCATAAATGATTTAAAGCAGACTGTGAAACTAAAAGTTGGAACTTCACTCTCTTGAGTATGGCGAGTAATTTTCAGAGATTGAAATAATACTGGTATTTATTAATCTTGCCCTCTAGTGTTAGACATAAATTAAATGATTCCTTTCCAAAGTTCATGAAATCTGTTTACTATCTAGGCATTTGAATAAAGGACTGCCTTTCCTTAGTCCATTCTAACCTGTAATTGTTTGCCCCACCCACAGAACCGTAACTATGGTGACGTCAAGCTGCACACCAAGCTACTGAAACTCTACATGCAGGCCAGAGAGGTGGACAGGGCGTACGAACACGCAGTGAAGACAGAGAATTCCCTGTTGTTTGTGAGTTCCAGAGATTGGTACGAGTGTGTCTCTGAAGTCTACCAGGTGGGTTTTGCTTTCCATACTCTTTGGGTGTGCTTTTATATGACAAAGTCTGTTCTTTAAATTGATGGTGTCCGGGCGGGCATCGTTGTCAAATGTCAGGTGTCCGCTGAGGTTGACCTTTTTTTTTTTTTTAATCTGTTATAACTTCTTTATTTTTCATTGGATTGCTTCTCAATATTTAGACAGTTGCTTAAGTGGATGGACCTTTAAATAATGCAGATGACCTTGTGATCTTGACCTTTGACCTACTTATGATGAAAAAGCAGCATCTGGACCAATGTTTTGTATAGTATGAAGTTCAATTTTAAAGTGTAATTTAGCTATTCACATGGTAAGGTAATGTTAACAGATATTTTGATAATCATTGTGAGTGTGAAAGTCCGCTGCACCCGAGTGCAATCATTCTTATGTGGAATGCAGTGCTGCGATTAAGTCATCAAATGCAGTAATAAACCTGTTTGAAGAAAGACATAAGTATGAAATGAAACAAAGACAATGGAGGAAAAACTGAAACAAAACAAGTATAGCAATACATGTACCCTTAATATAGAGGAAGAACTGTTTAAACTTTCTAAAAAAATCAATTTAGGAGCTTTACTGACAGCAGCTTTTAGAGAGATGGCCATTTTTATGTGTGCCCTTTGTTTTGGTGAAAGCAGATTGTTAATTAAATGTTTTGGTCTTACTTGTACGTAGGTGTACCAGGACCAACACAATTGTGCGGAGGACGTGAAGTTTTACACATACAAACTGTTCTCCCTGTGTAGTCTGGTCCGACTGAGACTTGAGTCAGAGGACCGCGACCTTCAGAACACGCTGCGCACCCTCCAGCAGTAAGTATCGAACCCTTACCTCATGTAGATGTGTTTTGACATCTTGGCTAACAGAACAGACCCAGATCACACAATGATTTTAATGTGTCACCTGCTGTAAGCAGAGATGATACATAGTGGTCACTTCTTTGTCGTCTGTCTGTCACACTTTATCTGTCACTTTTCCGTCACACTTCAGCAGGTGACACTATTGTTCTCTTTATCTTGTGTATATTTTATGAATGAAAAAAAAAAATCTGAATATGTTGCAGTTGTTATACTTTGATTTCTGAAAATGCACATTGAATGAGCCTGTTAACTTGATGTTCATCATTAATTTTTCCCGAGGTACGAGTCATTACAGATACATATGAAAGTACTATTAACCAAAATTAAAGGATACATCTTTAATTTCAGATAGAATGATATTTCTTTAAAAGATATTAAAAATGACAACAAAATAATGAAATTACTAATAAACATACATATTTAGCTTTTATATAAAATAAAAATTCATAGTGAATTTATTTCTTGACTCTGATTGGGAAGATATTTCAGCTTATACTAATGACCTCTGGACTGTTCCTGGGCTGTACTAGTACCGTGTGTTTAAAACTTATTCATTGTTTATGTTGATTGGGAAAAAATTCTAACAGCTTACACTAATCCCTCTCAACAGTTACTGGGTTGGACCAGTACTTTGTGATAGAGATTATCATGAAAAAATCCTTGCCCCAAACGTGGTTTGAACCCACAACTTTTGAATTTGCAGTTAAGTATTTTACCACTGGACAAGGGTGCCCTTGATGCATCTGGAATGGTCTTGAAATATTCTCAACCCTATCCACCTTTGGAGATCAAACTTGCAACCTTCAAATCCATAGCTATTGTACCCTTACCACTGGACCACTGTACCCTTGTATAGAATATACAATGGTGTACTTTTTTTCAGGTTTGATGTTGACGTGTTCGAGTCCAGTCGGATACAGAAGCAGAACTCGGAATGGATTAGCTTCCTGACGGAGATGAAGGGACAGCTCTACTATCTCCTGGCCCTGGTACTACTGAAGAAGGCACTGAAGGTATAACCTCACATCAAACATCTGTCAAATCGTGGAGTTGTGAATAGCTACTCCAGCATTTGTCAAGTTATAGACTTATCATATGTTATATATACCAATATTGTCCTATGTTTTATTTGTAGTTATTAATTTCAGTTAATATTATGTGTAAAATGGCATTTATTTAAGGCTTTACATTTTTTTCAGGGTCATTTGTTCTCTCTTAGTGTACTTCCTTGACAATTTATAATAATATATGTAACTTAGAATTAAGAATAAAATCTAGAAATGATTTTTAAGCATTTGGACACTGATTTAATTTTCTAAGAAGGACTAAGAAAAAATACATGTAGAACAAATATCTCATCTATGTTTTTGAGAATGTTTCTCTAAATATACATATTAGTGGTATAATAATAGTTTTACCTGGCAGTTTATCATATATATGACCACATAAATAGAAAATAAAAGCAGATATTTGAGTCACTTGTTTTTAAGCTTATCAATAATGTAACTCAGGGCCAACAGCAGTGGAAAGATGCCACCTCATATGGAGCTGTGTGTTTTTTGCTGAGTGACACACAGCCGTCTGTCGACCTGAAGAGCAGCTGGTTCAATCAGATTAGCCATGATCGCCGAAAGTTTTACGAAAGATTTCACCTTTTAGGGGCAGAGAGATTAAGCCAAGGAGGTAAGAGTCACAAAGTTTCTAGATCAGTTCAAAGTATAGAGAAAGTTTTGTTAGTACTAACTGGCTTGGACATATCGTTTCACCCATGTCAATCATTTGGAAATAAAACAGTTTCTACATGCTTTGAGCAACTGAGCTGATTTGTAGCTTGTCTGTTTTGAAGAAAAAGTCAAGCTATTATGGTCGCAGGGTTGTCGATGTTGTCATCATCATTGTTGTGCAAAAACTAATGTAGCCCATTACTCGAACACTTTTAAAGGTATCAACACAAAACTAGAATACTTATCATGACAAGACGCAGTTGTACAACAAGGGACATTATTCTGAAAGCTCTATTTTTGGAGTTATGGCCCTTTTTAATTTAGAAATTTGTCGTCAACATGTAAAATAGATGAGGGTTGGCACCGCTTGTGTAGCTTTTGTTTATGTGTACATCTGTTTTGACGAGTTACAACCTAAGTTTGCATTTGCTGACCTTTGTCTTAATGAAGTAATGACAAATGGACTGATGAAATTTCTTCTACAGATTTATTTTGTACTGACATATTAAGTTGTTGTTGTTTTTTCTGGGCTGATAATGGGATGAAACTTGATGCAAGTTGCTCACACAATGTGTTTCAATAAGTTTTATTGTCTTGTTCATAGCTGGAGTGCTTTCCCCTTACACTATGTTATCTGTAATTTTGAGGATGATCCGGAACCAGACTACAAAACACATTGAAACAATTGGTATACGTGGTTCACCTCTGCTTAACCAGCCTGAATCCGATTTACCAGTTGCCATGGAAACCATAGCGTTGCCTTTCTGATGACAACACTTCAGACAAACAGAAATTCTGATTTTTCTTCATCTTGCTATCACATTAACATCTCTGTATATTCTATGCAGGTCACATGATAACGGTGTTAGGCAACAAGCGTGATGATACCGGCCAATGGGCCCAGAAACTAAGACAGCGGCTGTGCACTGCCCAGGGCAAAGACAGTCTCTTCAACATGGTCTTCAGTAGTTCCGACTTGAGGGGGAAGAAGGATTGCTCCTTCCTTCTACAAAATGATCTCTTTACAAACACCAGACTGGAAGTGCCATCGAAGGCCAAATTGGTCAAGTATGACTCCTGTAAGTTTTGCCTTCACTGATTTAGAATATAGTGATGTAATGAGTGGTATTATGGAGTTATTGTTCACTTTCACTGATATTTCTTGTTGTAACTGTTTCAAACTTCATTGCAAAAACTTAGCTTTGTCCTTTTCTTTAAGGTTCATGTAAAATGATTCTTTATTGAAAAAAATTGATTAAGGTATTTGCACTTGAAAATTGCCTGGGTTTCTGGATATTATTTCTTCCCGTATTCGTAAACAAGAGAATTGACTGATAAATTTTCATAGCATTGTCATTGTATGGTGAAATGATTGAAAAAACAAACGGCAATGAAAGGATTTTTTGTTTGTTTTTGATAAACACATATGAGAAAGTGAAGATGAAACAATTTTGGTGACATAATAAATACTTAGATATATATATACAAGTTTTCATCACTTAAAACTTCATGCAGGATATATTTATAGGTCATAAAAAAACTAGAGAAAACAATAAATTAAAGGAATTTAGTCAACCATGACTGGATCTTCAGATGAGTTATTTACTTCTGTGTCTTGTTACAGATGCATTCCGATTCCACATGGACAGTCTGAACCAACTTGTTTGGTTGTGTATGCGTTACTATAGCAACGGGGATGAGCTGCAGCCTAACTATGAACGTCACTGTAAGTACTCACTACTGTGCAGACCATCATCGGAACCCATGGTATATATTCCCTTATTGCTACCTATACCGTGGGATTTTCAACTGGCAAAACTTTGTTTTCATGAATATTTTTCAGCTATTTGCTGACCAGTGAAATCCATGCAGATTACTTGTATTTTGAATACTCTTCATTTGAAGTTACAAAAAAGCAAATGGTGACTAATTGTGGCCGCAATATAAACAGCTATACTAAGACAAGGAGGGTGATGTCATCTCTGAATAGTAGAATGCAGCTGATTTTCAAAATCCCTAACTGTTTTACTGGTCAAATAAATTGTGCAGTCTCAACCAGGGCTCCAACGAAATGCCTGATTACTGATTCATTTATACAAAGATTTGTAAATCAAACCCACAGTTGATTAAGAGTACAAAGGAAGGCGTAATGATTTAACAGCAGTTTCGTCAATGTGTTTTGACTGGAGTGAAGTTGGAATGAAGAACATATGAATGATCACAAGGAGCTCATGGTCTGATGTCTGTTACTTATATAGTTGAGACTCGTTATTTTGACATTGCAAGTCTGGACATTTAGTTTATCTCGACATACTTTGTAAGTCCCAGTATTTTTCTGTAAAAAAATAAAATCCATTCATATCTCAACATTTTGTATTTTGACATTTTTTATATCTCAATGTATTTCTTTGGTCCCTATGGCTACATTCTCACCTGAAACTATGTGTTTATCTCGACATGTGCCAGCTCGCTCATGGAAAATTCTGTATCGTCGCAGTAAGTTTTCAAACATACATAGATTATGTCCCCAACCAGCACAATTATTGTCAATTACAGCATTAAAATGTTGAAAACTGTTATGTTTGGAATTTTAACTGATAAATGCTTGATGCAGTCAGACATGCTGACTAATTTTAAAATCATAAAAAGCGTGACTTATTTTCATGACACTAGTGACAACGCCATTTGACAGTATTAGCAGCAATTATACTGAAAGAAACTTGCATCATCAACATTGACAAA
Source organism: Solen grandis (assembly GCA_021229015.1). NCBI lineage: Eukaryota > Metazoa > Mollusca > Bivalvia > Adapedonta > Solenidae > Solen > Solen grandis. Next base: position 57,873,854 of record CM037790.1, read on the forward strand.
ACTCAATGAGGCTATAACATATAAGTCTTTTAATTAGGCATATAGGGCCTTTATAGACAAATTGTGTCAAATACATGCACATTTCTTGAATGGTTGTTTATATATGGTCACGTTTCAAGGTACATGTAAATTGGTATCTTGATATAAAAATGATGATTTCTTTGATGTCGAGATAATGAGTCTTGACTGTAATTGATTGGTCTACAAAAGAATGTCCTCAGTTCTTGAACAGTCTTAATAAAACTGCAATAAGTTCTTGGCTAAAGTCAATTACAGACAGAATATGTGGTGTTTTATTTATTTTTTTTCTTTAATTTTTTTATTGATATTTTCAGGCAATCTATAGCAGTGAAAAATAACTTCACATTAAAAAAATTAAGACATTTTTTAAAATTCAGAAAGTCCCTACTCACAAGATTATGGGACAGATCCTCTTGTTTATTTAGGGCTGACAGTGAAACTGTTTTAAGTGCAAATCAAATTAAAGAGAGATGGGACAGTTTTGCTGTCAGCTCACAATATCTTATTGTCTGAATGTTGACGTTAAGTTATGTATTACAGTTGGTCAGCAGTTGTACCCAGACATGAAGTTCAGTGCCAATGATCTGAGCAATGGCGACCCAGCTACTGTCTCACGTCTTGACATTCAGGTGAGACTTTGTTTTAGTAGCCAGCAGAACTTCACTTTAATTTTACTATATGAGCCTCGTGTTCCTGAAAATGAAAATGGTACTTAAGTATGATTTTCGTACTCAAATTCAAACTATGCCCATTAGTTTCAAAAGGGATTTGATGAGTATGATACTCAGATTTGAGCCTGAGATTGTACTTAAGTATTTTTAGAAACACGAGGTCTGGCATTTTGTTAAAAATACTTAAGCCTGATTTCAGGAGTTTGGGTTTAATTTTGATTTTCAATACCTTCTGGAACTTGAAGGCTTGCTTTTATGTCATTACCGTGTTTATTAAATACAGTTTTGTTTTTTTGTTTTTTTTATTAGTTTTTTATCGCTCCAAAGAAAAGATTTTGACAGGGTTTGAATTTAGCCAGATTTTGCACTTGCTATTTTTAGCAAGTAAACTATTGGCATAGAAAATAAAAATATTGGATACAAGCTATTATAAGCATCCTCATCCAGGAAATTTGGGGGGGGGGGGGGGGGGGGTCCTAAAATTTTCAAAACTGAAGTGATGCTTAATTTAAAAAAATTGAGTTGAGGAAAACTTAATTTTATGATGTTTTGTGAAAAGCATGCAATATTTTATGACTCATTCCCTTAATATGAAGAGTCTTCAAAATCATGCAGAAACTCTGAAATTTTCAGATATTATACCGTTTCTAATATGTATGATCATGTCATATATTAACATTACATTACAGGTGTTTTTGTATGCAAGCATCCAGTGGGTGGCCAGTGACCAACGTGAGAAGCGACGCAACCTGCACCCGATCCCAGACCGCCCGGATGTCCTGCCCGTCTGCCTGACCAGTGGACTGTGCAGCCAGCAGCAGACGGAATGGTGGACCGCTGTGTATAAACTAGAGAACAAGTCCGCCAGGTACGGTTAGGAACAGGGCATACCAGCTATCTTTTCCGTTATAATTGTGGACCTTAAAAAGACCTGTTCCCAATGAGAAAATTTACTTATATTCTTTCTTTCTTTCTCTCTTTCCTTGTATTCACATAATTAATTTGTTTCTGGTGTTTGAAAAGTTAAAATTTATTTTTGCGTTGATTTGGGAAAAAGTTCTTACCACATCCTCTTATAACTTAAAACAAAAAAGTCAGATACAGTCAAGCCAGTATTAGTGGTCACCTTTGAATAAAAGCCAACCTGTAAACTAAGGCCATTGACTGAATTTATAGAGAATTTAACCTCTGAATATCTGCCACCTTTATCTGAAGGCCAGTGTTTAGTTTCCCTTGAGTGGCAGGTTCTACTGTATTTATAATTGGACCTAACAAGCATCCATTAGTAACTGTATATGTGTGTTTCACACAGCGACAAGATAGGGAAGTGTTGGGGGGTTTTGATCCGTGGCCTGGAGACAGTGAGACTCCTACCTCCACACACACTGCCCCTTTCCATCATCGTACAGCTTGCCAAGACACTGGACGCCCGGGTACGTATTATCTTCACCTATTGTTTTTAGCTCACCTGAGCACAAAGTGCTCAAGGTGAGCTTTTGTGATCGCCCTTCGTCCGGCGTCCGTCGTCGTGCGTCGTCCGTCGTCCGTCGTGCGTCGTCCGTCGTCAACAATTTGCTTTAAACGACATCTCCTCTGAAACCGCTGGACAGAATTTAATGAAACTTGGCAGGAATGTTCCTTGGGTGAGGCTCTACAAAAGTTGCTAAAATAAAGTTGATCCATGAAGAACTCTGGTTGCCATGGCAACAAAAAGAAAAAAAATTTGAAAACTTTAAAAATCATCTCCTTCAAAACTACTGGCCAGATTTCAAAATAATTTGGTACAGATGTTCCTTGGGTCAACCTCTACCAAAGTTGCTAAAATTATTCCGATCCGTAAAAAAACATGGCCGCCAGGGGCGGGGCTTATTTGCCTTATATGTATATAGAGAAACCTTTAAACAACATCTCCTCTGAAACCACTGGACAGAATTTGATTTAACTTGGCAGGGATGATCCTTGGGTCAACCTTCACAAAAGTTGCTAAAATAAACTTGATCCATGTAGAACTCTGGTTGCCATGGCAACAAAAAGAAAAAAAATATGAAAACTTTAAACATCTTCTTCAAAACTACTGGCCAGATTTTAAAATAAATTGATACAGATGTTCCTTGGGTCAACCTCTACCAAAGTTGCTAAAATTATTCCAATCCGTAAAAAAACATGGCCGCCAGGGGCGGGGCTTATTTGCCATATGGCCAAGTGCAAATAAAGTGTGACATTAAGGTCCAAAACTGAACTGCTGTTGAAACTGCTTTTGCTAGTTCTTTTTCATAGTACATATAGTGAAAAATGCAGAAAGGATGTTTTTTTTTAAACAGATGCAGCTTTCTTAAAAATATATTGATTTTAGATAGAACTAAGATGGGGTTTTTTACACTTCATAAAGCATGTTTAAATTTGAAAACTGTTATGTAAACCATTGGGTTTGACAATATTTTTTCATTATACATTAGGCAAGGGCATGTGACAAACTTTCAAGCTATATTTCATTTAGATTAACTACATTTTTGAAAAAATATGGCAATTTGATGCCAGGAAATGTAACAATACAAAGAAACACACCTTTAATAATTTTTATTCTTAGATTGTAATTGAACATTTACTTAAAATAAATATTTGAAATAAAAACTTTATCAAATTCCTTCAAAATAAAACCAACCTGGCTTTGATACTCAAAGGCATTACTTAGCATCGTCCAAACCAAAAATGTAGCGAAATTTCTTTTTAACTGTTATGGTTGGGACATATTACACTTCTTGTTTTTAAGGCTGAATTGTAAATCTTAACAAGCCTTATGTTGTTTCATTTCACCATTAATTTAATATATGATGTTCAAAGTCTTCAAATACATTGACATTGTCACTGATATTTATGGCACAAGTCTTCTTGTAGGTCTATGTTAATTGCAGCAATAAGTAAGACACTTTTCACATTAAATGTTTGATTCACACATAATAATTCCAGCTCAGATCATTACAGTATTAAGCAAAATCATTTCTAGATCAGAACAACTACTTTGAAATAAGATTTTGATTTTGATTCCAGTACACTTTGTATTTTAAAGTACATTAATTACCGTTATGGTTGGGACAACTTATATGCCTAAATATTTAGGCTAAATATCTCCTGATGAAATAAGTCATTCTGATGTATTTCATCATCAAACTAACATAACATTAAAAAATACTTCAACACTTAGAACTATATAAACTAACTTTAAGACTTTTTCAACATGTTCTTGCAAGATGAAGACAGTCTGTCCTTCTAACATTTTGTTAACTAACAAGCACATTCACAGGTTGCACACGGGTCTGTAGTGGATTTTTTTTACCAGCATTTGGTGCATGTTTGTGGCTTTCAGTACCTGAAACAGCCTGTTTTAGTTCCTTTAGTTTTTAGCTATTGGTGAGCTATTAGGATCACCCTGCGCATGCGTCTGCATGTCTTTGTTGGTTGTCAACAATTTGCTTTAAATGATATCTCCTCTGAAACCACTGGACAGAATTTGATTAAACTTGCTAAAATAAACTTGATCCATGTAGAACGCTGGTTGCCATGGAAGCAGAAAATATGAAAAATTTAAAAATCATCTCCTTCAAAACTACTGGCCAGATTTCAAAATGTTTTTAGTACAGATGTTCTTTGGGAAACCCTCTATCAAGATTGCTAAAATTATTCTGATCCATAAGAAAACATGGCTGCCATGGGTGGGGTTAATTTGCCTTATATGTATATAGTGAAAACTTTAAACGACATTACCTCTGAAACTGTTGGACAGAATTTGATTAAACTTTGCAGGGATGCTTCACAAAAGTTGCTAAAATAAACTTGATCCAAGTAGAACTCTGGTTGCAATGGAAAGAAATAAATTATGAAAACTTTAAGAATTATCTCCATAAAGCTACTGGCCAGATTTCAAAATGTTTTAGTACAGATGTTCCTTGGGTAACCCTATACTCAGGTGAGCGTCCCAGGGCCTCTATGGCCCTCTTGTTTAAAATACTTAGCTTTTCTCTTCCATTCTTGTTTTCTTAACTGTACATCTAGTTCAGCATTTTTTTTCTTTGTTCTTTCATTTTTTGTCTGTAACTTGCACAATGGGCAATACTTTTTCTTATTCATTAGCTCATTGTTTTTCTATTTTTTACAATATGTTTTTTTGTCTCTTAGCTTAACATTCTGTACAACAGTTGTTTTTTTTGTAAGTTATTGGCCAAATTCATTTTAAGACTAATTTCTCCATCGTAGTCTGAAACAGCAACCAAACACCATATATTAACTAGCAAGAATCGATTTTAAAATTGTCCCAACCATAACGGTAGCTGTCTGCATTGCGTAAGTCTTAAAAAACAGAGTTTTAATAAAGAGAGTAAAATAAAATATCTTTTTCTGTTGCAGAATTAATGAATGTAACATAATCTAAGCTTTAAACAAGCATGTGGCTTGTAGTTTTGAGTTTGCAAATTGTCTTTCTGAATAAACATTAATTTTAAGAATTACAATAAAAAGGAACAATATTCAACATACCATTATTCTGACTGACCTGTGTCACTTAAACAACTATAAAACAACTAAATAAACGACTGATTTAATTTTAAAAGATGTTAAATGAATGTCAGAGGGGAGGAATTTAACCGTTATGGTTGGGACAGAACCGTTATGGTTGGGACATTACGTTTTCTTCCTCTTAGCGCTTTCCCATGGATTGGCTGAAAGATCTCTTGAAATGCAAAAGTTCTGATAGGCATCTAGGAAAATAAAACAGGGCTTGTGAGAAGTGCAAAGCATAACTGTAAGGTAAAGATTACCAATAAACATAAGGAGGGTGTTAACCGTTATGGTTGGGACATATTTTTTATAGTAGCAAATGATACAACCAAGCAGTGTGACATGAAAACTAATCAAAGCAAATGATCAAAATTTAAAGCTACATCTTACCTGCACCATTTTCAGTCTTGTTTGATTAAGTAAACCTATTATTTGCTTATTTTTGATTTACCTTTATATTGGTGACTTCAAAATTTAGATTTTGGAGACATCTTGACCTTTTTTTCAAATATGTCATCAATATGTAACTTTTAACTATTGATAAAAATCAGTTGGTGATTTTACTAAATATATGGATACATATGATACATCCATGTTAAAAACCACCCAAAAAGCAATTTATTTTTATTTATTCAAAAATTAAAAAAGGTAATAAAGTGCATGTCACACAAAAAACAGCGATTTTCGACTTCTTTGCATTTTTCAATCTGCTATAACTTTCAAACCAATCATCCGATTAAACTGAAATTTTCACCACAATACCATCACAATCATACCTTTCAGAAAACATCAATTTCAAAGTTGCTTTATTATTTTCCTTGGTGATATTTATGTTTTATTCTTGGAGACACAAAAATGAACCCTTATTTGCACTTGGCCATATATGTATATAGGGAAACCTTTAAACAATATCTCCTCTGAAACCACTGGACAGAATTTGATTAAACTTGGCAGGGATGATCCTTGGGTCAACCTTCACAAAATTTGCTAAAATAAACTTGATCCATGTAGAACTCTGGTTGCCATGGCAACAAAAAAAAAAAAATTGAAAACTTTAAAAATCATCTTCTTCAAAACTACTGGCCAGATTTTAAAATAAATTGGTACAGATGTTCCTTTGGTCAACCTCTACCAAAGTTGCTAAAATTATTCCAATCCGTTAAAAAACATGGCCGCCAGGTGCGGGGCTTATTTGCCTTATATGTATATAGGGAAAACTTTAATCAACATTTCCTCTGAAACCACTGGACAGAATTTGTTTAATTTTGGCAGGAATGATCCTTGGGTCAACCTTCACAAAATTTGCTAAAATAAACTTGATCCATATAGAACTCTGGTTGCCATGGCAACAAAAAGAACAAAAATATGAAAACTTTAAAAATCATCTTCTTCAAAACTACTGGCCAGATTTTAAAATAAATTGGTACAGATGTTCCTTGGGTCAACCTTTTTATCTCAGGTGAGCGATTTAGGGCCATCATGGGCCTCTTGTTTTTTAACTCACCAAACACGATGTGCTCAAGGTGAAATTATTGTCATCATAATACAGTGGTCAAAATACGGCTTGGTTACAAGAGGTTGTAAAATTTCTGTATGACCTGCCAGTGAACCGGAAGCTTGTGGATTTGTAGTTACCAATGGTCCAGCTGTCTTAGGATAAGCGGCATCATTGACAAGGAAGAGATATTCAGTTTTCTGGTGACACTGAAAAATTTACAAACATTTTGTGTCACCTGCTGTAAGCAAAGGTGACACATAGGGGTCACTTCTCTATCATCTCTCTCCGCCTGTCTGTCTGTCACACTTAAATTCTGTCACACTTCTTAAAGCAGGCAACACACGTCTTCCAAGGAACTCCTCTTGTTTCGATATGCAGTTGATATATTGGACTGTTACAGGCAAAGGAAATCAGTTCCCAGGATGGGGAAGGGGTGGTGACCAACAGAGAGGCAGCCATTCGTGCCCGAGCAGATTTCTACTGGTCATCTGCCAGTGACATCCTTGACAAAATGGACAGGTAAACTGGTAGAAGATTGGTAAACCTCAGTCTTGTTCATCATAGATTTGGTGTTAAAAAAAAATAATTATAATAATCAAGTACAAAAAAAAAAAAATCAATACAGAAGAAGAAAAAATCAAGTACAGGGAGCTCTGTAGCTGAGTGGTAATAGACTTACTCTGGAATTAAGGATATCCAGCTAATCCAGGAGTACAAATAAACTTTTACAGTTATAACTTCGTGGTGTTGCACTAATTCTATTGTGAACGGTATGCACTGTGAAGCTGTAACGGTAAAAGTTTGTTTGTACCCCTGAATTAGACTGGAAAAACCCACATTTGCCAAGTTCCGGATAACATCTATTGTCACTGGCTTACTAACATTTAGCCCAATAGAGTCTCAGCAGGGTCACTCAGAGTTTCATATGAGGAAGTGTTCCAGCTTGCTAGTGATTCTACCCAGTGTATGTGGTGTATTTATGTACTCGAGGGGTTTTCCTCCACAGACCACTTGTTGGATGTTACTATATAATGGATGGCGTTGTCATGAAAAACTTAAAACTAGGCCAGAATTTCTGAACTTTTAAACTGTCTGTCATCAAACTTCATATACTTGTTCACTATCACAAAGGCTACATTCTTATCAGGGGCCAAAACATGTCCATTTTGACTTAATTTATCTCACCCCTTTTTAAAAAAACAACAACTTACAGACGAGTGTTGGCACCAGCATACAGTGCTCTTGTAAAGTCAATTATGTTGATTCATGTTCTAGGAAACATGAGGTCTATTGAATAAATTAAAACCTTTATTGTGGGTATTAATTTTTGTGGATAAAAGCATCCACAAAATCGACAAAAAAAGAGAGAGATTTTTTTTTAGTTAGGGGAGATCACTATATTGGAGAGTAGTATTTTTATGTGCACATCTTTCGACAGGAATGTGAGCATCAAGCTACCCAAGGAGATGCTGTTCCCCAGTGTGGGAGACTCCAGTCTGGCCCTCAGTAAGAAGTTGCAGGAGCAAGTGAAGCTGGCCATCGCCCTTATAAACATGAGGGAAGATTGTCTGGAGGAAGCACTAGAAGGGTTTGAAAGTGTGTACGTTCCAGAGGCTTCATACTATGCAGGATTGGTGAGTTTTTGTTGTCTTAGAATATATTACTATAAAGTCAGTAAGAATTAGAGGGTTTTTCAGTGAGTGCAGTCAGGAACCTTTTTTGAATTTACCAGAGTATGACGTGCTCAAGGCGAGCTTTTGTGTAATCACCTGTTGTCATCTGTCGTCAGTAATTTGTTTTAAATGACTCCTTCTCTGAAACAGTCAGAATTTAGTTTCCTTTGACATTTAAGGTCATCTCATAACCCTGTACCATAATTGCTAAAACAAAGTATTGATCCATGAAAAATGAGGCCCCTAGGGGTTGGCTAGTTTTCTTATATTCTCTATATAGAAAATACCAAAAATCTTCTTCTATGAAACCAACTGTCAGAATTTGATGTCATTGGGAAAAGATGGTCATCTTATGGCTGTTTACCATAATTGCTAAAATATAGTTGACCCCTTGAAAATTTAGGCCTCCAGGGCCTAGTTTATGTATTCTGTGTAGAAATTTAAGAAAATCTGAATCTGGAAAGGTTCTCAGGTGAGCAATCAAGGGCCACCATGGCTTTCTTTTTTCTTTCTTAGAGGAATTGCCTTAATGATTTATGCAATTTATTGAAGATGGATTTAAAACGTCACAATAGCACAACAGGTATTGCTTTTCCTTAGCATATGCCATCTCTTTACCATAGACAAGGCTTTTCTCCAGCATATGTGTCTATGTTCCTGATCTTTTTGCAAAAAAATGGCAGACCCCAAATTTTCATTGGAAAGTCTCATTTAGAGATAGGATTTTAATTACTTTTGCATCAGAGTACATATGCTAATTTTCTTGGATTCTTTAGATAGCTGCTCATACTAGGTACTTGGGATAACTTTATTATGTAACAGTAAATATATGTTTGATAATTGTTCCAAATATTAAAATTTCAAAATTATGGGGATATGATTATACATGTCACAGAGAAAAAATTGCTGCATGACTGGGATTCCAACCTGTAGCCTTTGCGTACAGGACCAAAGCATTACCAACTGAGCTACCTGGCTATCCCCTTTTGTGAGTTATCCGTACTGTGACATACTTTCCCGCCAATTTGAATTTGTCCTCAAATCTCCAAATTGGTCCAAGAGCAAGGAGAACATGATCTTGGAGCTATGGACCCAAGTTTGGCACCAAATGTCCCAGGGTGCAGCTTGACCTGGACTGAAACCCCCAGCCTTTCACTTGTTTTACCAACTAAGCTACCCAGCTGATTATACACATTTCTCCTCTATAATGAGATATCAGTATAGTGACATACGTGTTTATGAGAGCCTTCGTGTTATCTAGATCTACAGGCGAATGGCAGAGTCTCTTGATATGAATGGTAACTCCTCCATGAACCCAGCAGACAATCTAGAGATGAATCTCCTATACAAGTCAAAGAGCGCCCTGTACAAGACCTTAGATCGGCTTGAGACTGATAAAAACGAGGTAAGTTTATTTTTATGTGCCCTGAAGAGAGAGCATATAGTTATCGCTTTGTCCATCCCGTTTGTCAGTCCATCATAATTTTGTCCTGAGCATAACACAAAAACTATAAGAGGTATCAACATGGAACTTCATAGGTAGATAGATCTAAATGAAGAGAAGTGCAGTGTACAAGAACCATAACTCTGTTTTGCATCATATAGTATAATAAAGTACCCATCAAATGATAAAGCACAGTTTGGGGAGCATCCACCGGTTCTACCTGCACTTGTTGTGTTAAAAAATGCATTTTTGGCTCTACCATGATTTTTCAAAATTATTGATTAGACTTTCAATTAATCTCACGGGAGTAGGAGAATGTGGGTTCAATACCTGACCGCAACATACCAAAGTCGTTAAAATGGTATTGGTAGCTCCATGCTTAGAGCTCAGCATATATACAAACTAGTTCCAGGAATGGTTGGCACAGTGTCTGGATAATGTGACTTGCCACATGTCTACGGCATGATACTGCAGTGTGTCAGTACTCTATCCCTCTCAAGTAGATATAGTCTCAAAATGACTTGAATACTGTCAATGGGACATAATACCAAACAAAGAAACAAAGAACAATCAATCAGTGTCAGTTAGTTAGATATTATTAACCAAATTATTAAGTCTACACATTCGGCTATCATGCCGTTATCATGCCATTATGATGCCATTGTTCAGTTGTGGTGTAAACAATTGGGGATTTAAAGGTTATGGGTTCCAACCCTGTCAGGGGCAGGTATCATTCATGGCCTTTACAGGAACAAGGTACTGGTCCAACCAGGAATTTCAAGAAGTATGAGTATAATTACTTAAACATTTGTTTCCTTATTGACTTAAAAAGAGAGAGGTTTATCCCTTATAATGCTGTGGGAACTTGTGAACTGCCTTTGTGAACAATGCCGACCAAGATCAGCCTGCACATCTATTCATTCTGATTATGGTCTGCACTGTTCGCTATTCAGTCAATACATTTTCATTAAGCATCCCAGCCATGAACAGTTAATGGTACAGTCCAAAATGAAGAAAGGACAAGTCCATTTAAGAAATTTAGCATTGTAAGGGTTAAACTCTTCAGGAGCTGAAACAGAAAGTAGAGCAGGAACTGAAGGATGTATGTAACCAGCTGATCACAATGGAGTGTGGCGGCACTCCCAGAGACTCGATCCTGTCCAACAACGCCTACGACTCCGCCCAGTCTGAGGGGGAGGAGGACGAAGAGGGAGGGGTGGAGCCTGTGAAACAGCCCGGCCCCCACACGCCCATCTCTCCAGTGCTCCCCACTCCCAAAAAGGTACTGTCAATGTTAGGACTTAAGTTTTGTCTTGACCTTAGCTGTTGTCCAGGCTTCATTGACGATTTGCGTTTAAGTTTTATATTTTGAACACAATTTTAACAGTTTTGATCAAATCTTCATGAAATTCGGTGATTAGGTTTGTATATATATCATAATCTAAGTGTAAATATGAATTATTTAGGGTAAAAAATAATACTAGCAGGTCACTAGGTCATATCTTGAAATCGGTCATGGATTAGATTTCTATTTTGGATAGAAAATTCAGTAGTTTTGATCCAATTTTAATGAAACTTGGTCAGACTGTTGATTGCATGATGTCAATGGGTTGTTGGGGGTCAAAAACTACATCACTGAGTTAAATTTAGAAATCAATTTTGGGTTAAAGTTTTCTTTTTAAACATCAATATTCTACTGCAAAAATCGCCTTTATCAAATGAAAAGTGCAGTCAAATTAACCTCTTGTAAGACAACTGGGTTCAGCAAGGTCATCATGTGTGCAGTTTCATAGGTCAAAGGTCAAGGTCTAATGTGGTAGTTGAAGGTCAAAATGGGAACAGATCTTGTCTGGGCTATAACTTCCGAATGATTTGAAAGATTTTCAAATAACAAGTATTGAGTATGATGAGATATAGTTCAGGTACATGATTCAGACATTTAGCTCAAAAATGAGTGCATTTCAACTTCCTTGTTTTCTTATTTGTAAACAAACTTCCAACAAATGTCTTCTCCTTAACTCCTTCACTGCCTTACCCCTAGCCTTGGGGTAACAAGTACATGCTATATGCTATATACCAAGCAACGCTCTGGTTTATTACATAGTTTATTACATCATGATTTCCTTGGTTTTGAGTGAGTTATGGCAGTTTATTACGTCATGATTCCCTTGGTTTTGAGTGAGTTATGGCAGTTTATTACGTCATGATTCCCTTGGTTTTGAGTGTGTTATGGCAGTTTATTACGTCATGATTCCCTTGGTTTTGAGAGAGTTATGGCAGTTTATTACATCATGATTCCCTTGGTTTTGAGTGAGTTATGGCAGTTTATTACGTCATGATTCCCTTGGTTTTGAGTGAGTTATGGCAGTTTATTAAGTCATGATTCCCTTGGTTTTGAGTGAGTTATGGCAGTTTATTACGTCATGATTCCCTTGGTTTTGAGTGAGTTATGGCAGTTTATTACGTCATGATTCCCTTGGTTTTGAGTGAGTTATGGCAGTTTATTATGTCATGATTCCCTTGGTTTTGAGTGAGTTATGGCAGTTTATTACGTCATGATTCCCTTGGTTTTGAGTGAGTTATGGCAGTTTATTACATCATGATTCCCTTGGTTTTGAGTGAGTTATGGCAGTTTATTACATCATGATTCCCTTGGTTTTGAGTGAGTTATGGCAGTTTATTACGTCATGATTCCCTTGGTTTTGAGTGAGTTATGGCCCTTTGTTATATTTTTCAAGACTGTCTGACATGGTAGCAGTAACTGTGACAAAGCAGTATCTGGCTGTTTTCATCATCTTCAGTGATAATTCTTGTTATATTCCCATACAACAGAACCAGTACACACCCGTTGGTCCAAGTCCAACCAGAGTGGACATGCACCTCCGTGCCCTGGAGGCGACCAACACAGCGCTGTCTTTACGACTGATGACGTTGGAGGAGTCTGTGAATACCAATGGAAAGCTGGTGCAGGAACTCATCTTACAGCTGCGGGAGACGCGTGAAGAAAATAAAATATTGCGGGTAGGTAGGATGGTGTTTATGATGAAAGTATGCAGCCTTAATGTGTGAAAGTGAATTTACTTGTGATAAGAGGATTTACACATTGAATGTTTGAGGGTATGAATTAGGAAAAGTTTTTAGTTTCATTGTATGTTGTTCAGTGTTGGGCTGTCATCACCAATTTCTCCAAGCAACATGTAATCGTAAACCCCTGACCTGAGCCATCTTTGATGAAAATGTCTGTAGAAGTTGCCAGTGTGGCTGGAGTAAACTTGGGGTAATATATGGAAAACTGAATTCTTGTGTGTTATTTTTAATCCCTCTTTGTAATTGAAAGAAAAGTACACAATAAAAGAAATATGCTATATAAACAAAGAAGGCTTGTAGCGTGCGTTATTTTCTGATATATGTACAGTTCAAAAAATTTAAAAGAAAAAGACGTATATCATTTGATATCATAATGAGTCCTAAAGTAAAGCATGATAAAATAAACCAACACATTTGTATCACTTAAAAATCATCTCAATCTGGTAAATGTGTGAGAATTAATCAAATTTTTTTTTTGTGCTATATTGCAGAATAATGCACTGTGTTGCATTCAGAGGCTTTGTTATGAATCACTCATTCCTACACTATTCTGATAACAGGGCATCTAAACTTAACACAAAGCATTATTCTGCAATATAACACTTTCATTTCCTAAATAATGTACACTCTAGATGAATGCAGTACCTCATCTGTTCCAGGATCAGCTTCAGTTGGTGGCGTTCCAGGGTTTGTCTGGGATGTCAGCTCCTCGTCCTGCCATGCCACCCTCATTCCCCGGGACCCCTCAGGCCCGCACCATGCTCAGTGCTATGAACTCATCTTTTGGTAAGTGATCAATACTTATGGAGCAATCTATAAGTGATTATTTTCCTTCAAGATTTGTCTCCAAAATAGGTATCCATCCCCAAAGTCTCTTTTTTTTTTCCCCAACTTCGATAAAAAAAATAAATCTGAGAAATCTGGTTTTATTACAGAATAGGTAACAGACACAAGAATGATAATCTTAAAGATTTCAGAATAAAAATTAATTTTTACGTGTTTATTTACAATTTCTTAATTTATTTTTGTGTCGCCTGCATAGCATGGCAGACACATAGGGATCACTTTGTCCGTCGTCGTCGGTGTCGTCGTCGGCGTCACACTTTCTTGTCCGGAGCAAAACTCGAAAAGTATTTGAGGTATCACCTTGAAACTTAAAACATGGATAGATCACATTGAGGTGGAGTGCAGTGCACAAGAATGATAACTCTGACTTTCGTATTTTCTGAGTTATTACCCTTTGTTGATTCTGAGTCTTAATTTTTGTCCAGGGCATAACTCAAAAAGTATTTGAGGTGCTGACTTAAAACTTTATAGATAGATAGATCTCATTGAAGAGGAGTGCAGTTCACATAAATGATAACTCTCACTTTCTTTTCTCCTGAGTTATTGTCCTTTGTTGATTCTCAGTCTTTATTTTTGTCAGGAGCATAACATAAAAAGTATTTGAGTTTGCTTTGAAACTTCATAGAAATCTCATGGTTTGTAGTGCAGTGCATAAAATGATAACTCTGTTTTATTTTCTGAGTTATTTCCCTTTGTTGATTTTCAGACTTAATTTTTGTCTGGGGCATAACTCGAAACGTATTTGAGGTGTTGACTTGAAACTTCATAGATCTCAATGGTCTGAGTGCAGTGCACATGAATGATAACTCTGTTTCTCTTTTTCCTTGAGTTATTGCCCTTTGTTGATACTCAGACTTCATTTTTGTCTGGAGCATAACACGAAAAGTATTTGAGGTATTACTTTGAAACCTCACAGGTGGAAAGATCTCATGGAGTGCATTGTGCAAGAAAGATAACTGTTGTATTTTTGGAGTTATTTCCCTTTGTTTATTTTTTTGGATTTAATTCTTGTGTGGTGCATAACTTGTAAAGTATTTGAAGTGTTGCCTTTAACATTTATAGTAGATAGATCTCATTGGTCTGAGTGCAGTACACAAGAATGATAACTCAATAATGATAATGATGACTACAAACTTGCAACATATATATAATTAACATCATAAGTGCTTAATGACGTCATAATTTTTCTTACAGTTAATGTTTTGAATTCATAGTCATTCTGACACTCCTCTGATGAAGACTGTATAGTCGAAAGTGCTCGGGAAAATTATTACATATTGCACTGTTTGAATATTTTATTCCCCCCCCCCCCCCCCCCCCCCCCCCCCCAAAAAAAATATATATATGTGTGTGTGTGTGTGTGTGATTTGGTGTTATTTTGTACCTCACAAAATAGATTATGCTTTATCAATAATTTGTCAAAAGATCGATTTTCTAGTCAATTCTTTCATCAAACATGCTTAAATGCAGGCGACACAAGTGTTCCGAGGAACACCCACATCTAGTTATCCATCAAATTTTGCCAATTATGTGAAATTTGATCTTTTTCCCAAAGTGCCAAAAAAACAACAACAAACAAACAAAAAAAACACAAACTTATTTTGCTATTTTCATATAAACTTTTTTTACAATACTGATAGGACTTCACAGAATATGATACCTCTGAAAAGGCAGATTTTAACATATTTTACAATATTCCTTCTTGCATATAAAGCCAATTTGATATGTTTCAAATGAAATTAAATAAAATGCCCAAGGAACAAAGTTGGGAGCTATCTTATTTTTGCAAATGTTACGAAGTTTGATAAAACATATGTTGTTCTTTTATATCATCATATATACAAGGGCCATTAAAAGTTATCTCTTGCCCCTCACAAATTTGAGATAATCAAAAAAAAATAAAAATAAAAACCAAGAAATGCTCTGATTCTTCTCTTGACATGCACTTATATCCACTTGCCATGGTGAGTGAGTAAAAGGAATTTTCTTCTGTATACCTGAATGTATTTATAAATGTTTCTGGTTTTGTTTAAAAAAAAAAACATATATATATTACAAGCAAGCAATATTACAGTAAATATATCTGATGTTGTATGAATGTTCATGGTATATTTACTGTATGTTGACAGGTGCAGCCATCCCCTATGACTATGCAGCTCCAGCTGGAATTCCTCCCCACATGGCTCAGTATGGCTACCCTGGGGGAGCCAGTCCCCGCCCAGGCTCTGCCTATGGTCAGCCCAACTTCGAGGATGAATACACAAACGTTGACGGGGAATACTACGATCCTGATGCAGAGAGAGAATGTTACATACCAGACCAGAATCTAGTCCAGGAGTGGCCGTTTGGTAACAAGGCAGGAGTGGAAGGAAAATCAACCATCACTTACTCCCCACAGCATCAAGGTGCTAGCCCTGCCCCAGCTCCGGTCCCGGCCCCGGCCCCAGTCCCAGCAAATGCTGGAATGTTTGTGAATGCGTTGAGGGGCCCATCAATACAGTATGGTGGATACCAGCAGCAAGTTCCACAACTCCCTGGTCCAGGATACTTTTCTCAGAACAACCAGTACAACCAGCAAGCTTCATTGCAGACCCAGGCTGGTATGTTCCCAGGACAGGCCCAGATAGTTGGCATGAAAACCCAAGGTTCACCAGTTGTCATGCAACAAAAAGTTGTGCCAGCTACCGTACCTGTCAGTGTAAAACCATTCAGTCCTATGATGCCCCCCAATGCTGTTGCTAGTCCATCTACAGAAGTGAAGCCCAAACTCATTCCTGGTTCAGTTGGTGTCCCAACACCAAAAAAGGATGATAAGCCCCAGTCGTCAGTGGTATCTTCCATATCTGGTCTCTTGACAACTCCAGCAGGTGTGTTGTCCCCAGCAGGCCAGGGTCAAGCCTCCCCAGGGTCAGCTGCCTCAATGTTGAGCAAACTGGCTTCCCAACACCAGGACCAGACCCAGGGGCAAGCTGCATCTTCTGTTCCAGCTGTGACTCAAAACACCCCACAGAAGACAGTCTTTGGAGGTTTCTCCTTCACCTCCACACCAAAGATATCTGAAACAAAAGCAGAGGAAAAGGTTGAAAAAGCAAGTACTGCACCAACAACAGCTGCAGCGTCTAAGCCATTCAGTGGTTTTTCATTTACGGTTCCATCAACAGCTGCTTCTCAGTCTCCTGCAGCCTCAGACAGTAAGGTAGGCACTGACAGTCAAGCTAGTAAATCTCCCTTCACTTTTGCACAGAATTCCTCAGCCTCATTTGGAAATATAGCATCAACTGGAAACATAGCAACAGGATTTCAAGCTTCAGGAGATGGGAAAGGGTTCTCAAATGCAGGTCAGCCTCTCTTTGGAAAATCTCCATCACCAAGGAGACGGGACACCTCCATTGGCTCAGATGATCATGTTGAAGAATATGAACCAAACGTTGATTTCAAGCCAGTTGTGCCCCTTCCAGATCTGGTTGAAGTGAAGACTGGTGAAGAAGATGAGGAAAAGCTGTTTTGCGAGAGAGCCAAGCTTTTCAGGTTCGATTGTGAAGGTGGTCAATGGAAAGAACGTGGAATTGGTGACATGAAGATTCTAAAACACAAACAGTCTGGCATCTGTCGGATTCTGATGAGGCGAGAACAAGTTCTGAAGTTGTGTGCCAATCATAGGATTTCCAATAACATGAAGCTGACCCCAATGAGTTCATCTGACAAGGCTTGGGTGTGGGATGCCATGGATTTCTCTGAAGAAGAAATGAAAAGTGAGAAGTTTGCAATAAAGTTCAAGACGGCCGATATTGCTTCTAAATTTAAGATGGTGTTTGAGAGTTGTCAGACTGGCCAAGTTGACAAAGCTAGTCCAGCTAAGGAAACAAAGCCAACTGAATCTAAGCACACAAAAGCAGTTGAGAAGAAAGAAGGTTCAAAGCAGGATCCTCCTAAAGCTGAAAATAAATCTGATCTGTCTTCACTGTTCAAGCCAAAAGCTGGCTCCTGGGCTTGTGATGGCTGCTATGTTCAGAACAATGGAGATGTGTTGAAGTGCCCCTGCTGTGGTACACTTAAACCAGGTGTGAAACCAGAGGATGTTCCGGCCTCTGCTCCATTTGGGTCAGCCGGTTCAGCAGGGTCAGGGTTTTCATTTGGATCTCAGGCCACTGGCGCTGGTGGTTTTACGTTTAACTCCAAGTCTGATGCAGCACCAACTGGTTCTGGATTCACTTTTGCTTCATCAGAGACGTCTACAGGAAGCTCAGGAGGGTTTAAGTTCGGAACAAGTACAATCACTGCTGCACCCAGTGGTGGAGGTTTCACATTTGGAACCCCATCAAAGCCTCAAGATTCTGGAAAGCCCTCTGGCTTTACATTTGGTGCTTCTGCAACTACAAAAGGATCTGATTCAGTTAGCAGTAGTTCAACTTCTGGTGGATTTTTATTTGGATCAGCCAAACCTCAAGATTCTGGTATCTCACTGGGATCTTCTGCAGTTTCATCAACCACATCTGGTTTAGGTATAGATCTTCCTGAGCCATGTGGTCCAAGTTCAGGATTTAGGCTAGGGGAAACTGCAGCAAAGTCTACAGAGGAGAGCTCTAGAGGTCAGAGCAGTGCTGGTTTTGATGTAAGTAAAGAGTCAACAAAATATGTATTTGGACAAAAGGAAGCAGCAGCAGATGAAAAAGATTCTAAACCAGCAAATAAAGGACAAGACTTCAGTGGAAGCTTACTTGCCAAAGTATTGTCAGAGGACACAGATACAATTCCATCGTCCTCAACAATTGGTACATCAACATTTAAACCATCTCAGTCCCTTTTTGGAACCAGTAGTAAAGGAAGTTCAGGAGAATTTAATTTTGGTTCCTCTTCAAAATCAGAAGGATTCAAATTTTCTCTTCAGCCATCAGCTGATAGCAGTAAAGCGCAGGCCCCTGCAGCCCTGGGGACAGGTTTCAATTTCTCCCTCAGCATGACCCCAACTGCACCCAAAACTAGTCATGCCAAGCCCACTTCTGTGACCTCACCCAAG
Organism: Solen grandis; assembly: GCA_021229015.1. Taxonomy (NCBI): domain Eukaryota; kingdom Metazoa; phylum Mollusca; class Bivalvia; order Adapedonta; family Solenidae; genus Solen; species Solen grandis. Next base: position 57,892,662 of record CM037790.1, read on the forward strand.
TCTCCAGAGGTCAGTGAAGATGGTTACTATGTCAACAGAGAGGATGAAGATCAGCATATCCATTTTGAGCCTGTCATTGAATTACCTGACAAAGTTGAAGTTAAAACTGGAGAAGAGGAGGAAGAGGTTATATTCTGCCATAGAGCGAAGCTTTTCCGATTCAACAAAGGGGAGTGGAAAGAGAGAGGATTAGGAGATATAAAGATTCTCTTTAATGAGGCAAACTTGAAGGCCAGGCTGCTGATGAGACGTGAGCAGATACTGAAGCTGTGTTGCAACCACTACATAACTTCAGATTTAAACTTTCAACCAATGCCAAATAGCAAAGGTTGTGCCCTGGTTTGGTATGCCATGGACTTCTCTGAAGATGTTCCATCAACTGAACAATTTTCAATCAAATTCAAAACTGCAGAAATTGTTTCCAAATTCCAAGATGCCATACAAACAGCTTTGAAAAAGACATCAAGCAAGCCTGCTGTAGAAACTATAAGTGCAGCAAGTAAGACTGAAGATAAGAAAGTAGAAGGTTCAGCAAGTGAAGAAGCAGATGATGATGTGATATTTGTGAAGGAAGAAATTGCATCTGCTGAGGATATTGATAAGGCCAGAAAGTTACAATTACCAGATAACTTCTATCTGTATGAGACTCGTCACCCCTGTCCAGGTTGCAGAGGCTGTGATGACCGAATGCCTGAGGATGATGTACTAAAACCCAAGGCTGACAATCAAGATGAGGATAAGGAGGAGGAAGATGTTGAGGATTTTGAAGATGAAGATGAGGAAGATGAGGAGGAGGAGGAAGATGATGAAGAGAATGCAGATGGCAAAGGTCAGTAAATTAATCTGTCTGCCATTTTCTTTTGCTATGTACATGTATTTTGACAAAATTTGAAAGAACAGTATGTTCTTAGAAGTACATCAGAATTATTATAATTATAACAGAATTTGTACATTTTAAAACATCAACGGACAATTATGATATCCCCTGGCTCAAATTCAACCAATCATACATAGTACTAAGCAATTCTTGAATTATTCATTTTTATCATTTGAAAGTATTTAGGTTATGATTAAGTTAACATAAATTATTACCTTAAAAACAGAGAGTTTTTGTTATGGAATAAACAATTTGGATGTTCTTATAATTTATAGTAATAATGAAATTCACCTCCTAAGTATTTAATTATTACTTAGCACTAAGTATGATTGGTTGAATTTAAGCCATACCTGTTAGGAATACCTGTTGACAAAAAATGCAAATGAATCAGGTAATGTGTAAATATTAACCCCAGACAGGTTTGCTGTCAGCTCTGTTTGCCAAGATGTCAAAATAAGTTAACTTAGATAAAGGGTCAAGCAATGATAACAGCTGAAAACCTTAACAAACTGGTGAGATTTTATTTAGACTTGACAGAAAAAGAAATCTTAAGAATTTTCCAATTTAATGAGATCTGTACTTAAGTAATCCTAGTAACTATGAAAACAACAAAGCCTAGACATCATGGAGAAAGTAAATCTTTAAAGAAAATGCATAGAAATTTTACTAAAGACACTTTTTGAAAGCGTCATTGCTGTGTTTCTTGTAGATGGGGAACACATAGGCCTGAATTCTGGATCAGGCAAAAGTTACCTCTCTCAGCTTCTAAGCTCAGGTAAACTTTACACCATCCTTGCACCTACGCTACCATAACACTGCTTCCTCATTTTCCTGGGTCAATGGGCAGTCTCAGTATATACCTCACACCATTTCTTAGTTGTAGTATCATGCCAATCTTTCAATCTCTCATCTAACCAAATCTCATACAATTTTCTCATCAAATCAGATCTCATACAATTGTCTCATCAAATCAGATCTCATGCCAATTGTCTCATCACACAAAATTTCAAGATTTCATGCCAGTTGTCTGATCATACCAGATTTCATATGAGTGTCTCAACATTCAAGAACTTAAGATTCCATGCTATTTGTCTCATCAAACCAGATTTCAAATGAGTTTTTCAACATGCCAGATCTCAAGATTTTATGTCAGTCGTGCCATTATACTGTGGGGAGCAGTGGTCCAGTGGTAGGACACGCGCTTCGGGATCGAGGGGTCCCGGGTTCGAGTCCTGCCAAGGACACTGCCAATTTCCTTGAACAAGAAATTATCCCACATTGTTTCACTTCACCCAGGTGTAAATGGGTACCTGAGAGGGCGGTATAATTCCGTGGCGCCATGGTGTTGGCTGCCATAAGCGGAGTGAAAGACTCCCAAGGGAGATCGATAGATAGATACAAGTAGCCCGATGACCAGGGGTAAAAGCTGTAAAGTCGGTGAACGTGACCAAGGCATGAAGATTAGACTGTAAAATGCATTTACTTTTTTTACCAGATTTCATACTAATTGCCTCATCATGCCTGATTTCATTGATTTCTCAACATCCTACATACTAGATCTCATCATATCAGATCTCACGCAATCGTCAAACCATATCAGATCTCATGCCATCATCACATCATATCATATCTCATGTAATTATCTCATCTTCTCAGATCTCATGGAATCATCAAACCATATCAGATCTCATGAATTATCTCATCATATCAGATCTCATGCAATTATCTTATCATATCAGATCTCACGCAATCGTCAAACCATATCAGATCTCATGCCATCATCACATCATATCATATCTCATGTAATTATCTCGTCATATCAGATCTCATGCCATCATCACATCATATCATATCTTATGTAATTATCTCATCATATCAGATCTCATGCAATCGTCACACCATATCAGATCTCATGTAATTATCTCATCATATCAGATCTCATGCAATTGTCAAACTATATCAGATCTCATGCAATTATCTCATCATATCAGATCTCATGCAAACGTCTCACCATACCAAATTTCATTTATTCATTTTACCAGACCTTATGCAATGGCTTTCTTTTACCAGATCTCATGCAAATGTCTTATACCAGATCTCATGCAATTGTCTTATCATACCAGATCTCATGCAAATATTTTATCATCCAAGACCTCATGCAAATTATCCCAGATCTCATGCAGATGTTTTATCATACCAAATCTCATGTGATTGTCTTATCATACCAGATGTCATGTGATTGTCTTATACCAGATATCATGCAAATATTTTATCATACCAGATCTCATACCAGATTTCATGCAAATATTTTATCATCCCAGATCTCATGTAAATGTCTTATCATTCCAGATCTTATGCTAATTGTCTTATCATACCAGATTTCATGTAAATATTTTATCATTCCAGATCTCATGCAAATATTTTATCAAACCAGATCTCATGCAAATATTTTATCATACCAGATATCATGGAAATGTCTTATCATACCAGATCTCATGCAAATATTTTATCATACCAGATCTCATGTAAATATTTTATCATACCAGATCTCATGGAAATATTTTATCATACCAGATCCCATGTGATTTTATCATACCAGATCTCATGCAAATATTTTATCATACCAGATCTCATGGAAATATATTATCATACCAGATCTCATGCAAATATTTTATCATACCAGATCTCATGTAATTATTTTATCATACCAGATCCCATGTGATTGTCTTATCATACGAGATCTCATGCAAATATTTTATCATACCATATCTCATGGAAATATATTATCATTCCAGATCTCATGCAAATATTTTATCATACCAGATATCATGGAAATGTCTTATCATACCAGATGTCATGTGATTGTCTTATCATAATAGATCTCATGCAATTGTCTCATTACTCCAGATCTTATGCGGTTATTTTATTTTATCAGATCTTGTGCAGTTGTGTTAAAAAAAACAACTCTTAGCTCACCTGAAAACACAGAGTCAGGATGAGTTGTTAGGATCGATGAATGTTCGTCGTCTATCAATTCATCGTCCACTATTTATTTGTTTGCACTCTAGCACCTTCATTTCTTAAGCAATCATTTTCAAACTTTACGACATTTTTTATTGCTAAAATCTCTTGGCCAAGTTTAATTATGGCTGATATTGCCCAATTAGGTCAGGAGTTATGACCCTTTTAATAATTAATACTATAATAATAACAGCCAGATTTCACTTTGTTTTCACTCTGGCATGTTTATTATTTAAGCAATCATCTGCAAACTTAATGACAAAATTTATAGCTGTAACCCCTCAGCCAAGTACAATTATGGCTGATATCAGCCGATTAGGTCAGGAGTTATGGCTCTTTTAATAATATGTAGAATTTTTTATGCTACAACCTTCAAAGTTTGACCTTGTGTACTCTTTGATTTGTGGATTTTTTATGATCTTGCTGTATTTTTGCATGGCTCATGTATTCAGTACAATTATGCTATATCAGGAACGTGCAGGCAATCAAGACAATATATCTCAGGTGAGCGTCTTCAGGGCCATCTTGGCCTTCTTGTCATATGTTTAAGCAGTGAACATACCAGTAAATATGATTTAGAGAACTATAGGTTTGCTGTCCATCTGTCTGTCCGTCTGTCTTGAAATCGGCATCTAGTGATAACATAAAACTAAATAAGTAAATATTGATGATACTTGGTGTATGGAAAGAATGCAATATGGAGATTATGCACATCAGTTGTTTTTTCCTTGGATCAAACATGTGGTTGCTATGGAATTGGAAACAGTCAAACTATGGCTATAACAAAGAGATATTTTGTTAACTTAAGAAGTATAAGAACTAGGATAATGAAAATAAGTATGTGAATAGATGGCAATATGGAGATTATGTTCCTCATCAGTAGGGGCTTATTTGTTGCAAGCAACACCAGTAACTACTTATACCAGGCCTTTTTTTCAGATATTGGGAAAGGGGCCTTAATAATCATATTTTGGGCAAAATATACCATTTTTTTTATTGGAGAAAGAAAAATCCTACAGTAAGATGCAACTTTGGGGAAAACTGACAAAATTACAGGCTTTATACATAGAAAATTTCTTTAAAATAGCAGTTTTCCAGACTTTTTGATATTTTTTGTCGTTTTGACATTCATCAAAAGTATTTATCAATAATTGACATGTTTGCAGCGTGAAAAGGGGCGAGGGTTCTTAGTTTTCTATTCGCTGGTACGGGACTTAGTATTTCTTAAGTAATACTTTCAGAATGCTTGTTTTATATCAAATACATAATGCTTATATAGTTAACATGATGCCAAAACAGGCATAACCCCTTCCCAATTGTTGAACAAAAGTAGCTATTGAAAGCAAGGTCATGGTGAACGGGGGCTATATAGGAATCAGGCTCGTTACGTGACGTTTTACACTCACATTACATGAAGTTAAGTACTTGATGTTGATAATGCCTTTATACTTAAATATTATTTATATCATAATAAGACCAGTCAGCGGACAAGTGCAGATAACTGTGTCAAGGATCTTGTGTGAATTATAGGCCTTCTGTGTCAAAGTAGGGATATTAATCAACTACATTGATAGTTCTTGTTCAAATAGGCAGTTATTAATGTTTTGTACATAATTACCAGCCGGTGTATCTTTCACATAGTGCTCATTATGTTCAGTCGGTTAATATTTCTTTATCATATCAAATTTAGTGAAAATTTGCTGTGTACATTGTATCATAAGCAATCATTGCTTTGCTAATGTTTTAATTCTGTATGACTGCTTGTTTCTAAAAAAAAACAAAAAAAAAACCTTGTGATAAATGCAAGCAGTGTGGTGTTTTCAAGTGTTCACAAGGTGGCACAATTCAGTAAATGTGATAAATCATCTTTTACTTGCCATTATCTGTTCATCATTGACATAAACATTTGCACCTTACATATGTCATATAGAATAGACTCATACCTTTATGGGTGGTGGATTCCATCTTGTGGCTACATACCTGTAATTAATGTAATATGAAAGTTTCCATACCAAGTGTAACTTGGTTTTTAATCCTTTATTCCTTTTTATAAAACTTACATAATTGATGTAATGTGTAATTCTCCATACAGATGGCAATGTAACTCTCTTATTAACCCTTCTGTAAACCCTATATAATTGATGTAATATGAAAGTCTCCAAACTGAGTTACTTGTAATTACCTTTATCCCTTGGATAAACCCTATATTAGTGATGTAATATGAACGTCTCCAAACTGAGTTACTTGTAATTACCTTTATCCCTTGGATAAACCCTATATTAGTGATGTAATATGAAAGTCTCCAAACTGAGTTACTTGTAATTACCTTTATCCCTTGGATAAACCCTATATTAGTGATGTAATATGAACGTCTCCAAACTGAGTTACTTGTAATTACCTTTATCCCTTGGATAAACACTACATAATTGATGTTATTTAAAAATCTCCATACCAAGTTACTGGCAATGTAACTCATTTACCCTTTAATAAACCCTACATAATTGATGTAATATGAAAGTTCCCAAAATTTATTAATTTACTGGCCGTGTAAGTTATTTACCCTTGGATAAATCCAACATTATTAATGTTATATAAATAGCTCCATACCAAGTTCCTTGCAATGTAACTCAGATAATAACCTTTTATCCTTGTTACTGACAAAATAATTCTTACAGATGGTAAATCCTTTAGATAAACCCAACAAAATATATGTAATATGAAACTCTCCCCTACCGAGTTATTGGCTCTTCCTTATCCCTGTTCAAACATAGTCCCCAAATGACTGAGATGCTGTTAATGGGATGTTAGACCAAAGTATATAAACAGGCTGACCTAGCTAAGTACTAATAAACAAAGTTTTACTCTTTATAGCTAAGGAGTGGTAGGGTCTTCTGTGGTTCTGATTGTATTTGAATTGTCTTTGAACTCCAGTTTTTTTTTAGTATTTTCTATTTTTGCTTCTATTCATTTAAGGTTCTTTTTTCCAGTTCTGATAACAGGTGTGGTTTTTCTTAATGCTATAATCAGCAGTCGACACTTAACGATGTTCCAGGATTCCAAGGACACCAAAAGTTAAAAAGGGACTCCTGAATTAATATGCCAGATGTTCTGTTAGGACACTTATTTTTACAATTAAGAATGAATTGGAACAGCTACATTTGTTGCAAATTGATGTTATCATCCACATGAAACGTTATAACTTTTAACCCTCTTTGATAATCGCAACTTTTTGACCATTGGTTATGCAAATGAAGCCGTCATATATATATCCAAATGATGCGACAGGTACTCCTAATTTTCAGAGAGGACTCCTGCATTTCAAAACAGGTGTTCCGTTGGGATACCTGGCTAAAAATGTTTTGTCAAGCCCTGATAATCTTGGGTAATTGTCTTACAATATACTAATTCCCTTATAACAGATTGCTTCCATAAAATGAGAAGAATTATAAGAATTTATTCACAACTGACTATGCTTTAAAGTTATATGATGATGTGTTGATCACAATAAATTTCTTTGACTAGAATTATTACAAATTTGGTTATTTGAGAAAGTGCAAAATAATTTACAAGTTTAATGTAAAAAAAAAAAGAATACAGGAGGACATGCCATGAAATTTCTTTTCAGTAAGTTTAGACAGCGAGTATATATTAATTTAGAAATCCATCATCTAGAATATCACAACAACAAAAAAGCAAAAAAAAGCCAAAGTTACAGTATTGTCCTTAACATTTTAACCTTTCAAATCATGAATATTCATGAGCAAATTATTGACTTAATGAATATCAATTGCCTGAAAAGTTTAGCAGTTGACCCCTGTTTAAAAGTATAATATGCTGTATTGGTATGTCCCTTTCTTGGTGCCCAGCATATAAGGGTTGTTCCAGGATTGGTAAGCCCAGTGTTGGGATGATGATTGTACCCAGACAAAAAAAAAATGGGAGAGGGAAAGGGAATAGGAATTAGCAAGCTTGTTGAGTTGCAGGTCACATTCAACCAAAGCCCCAAAATAAAAGTAATATATATATAATTGGAACAGAATGTTTTGAAACTTGTCAATTCGTTATTTCTTTATTCAATCCAGTATTTATTTATTAAAAACCTTGTCAGTGCAGGTGTATGTTGTCAGATATTTAACTGAAGGGACACATCATTTAGAGTTACTTCTGCTAGATTTTTAGGCTACATCTCACACGTTGATTTTATTAAAACAAAAATTAAATGATAGATTTTGTCATATTTTAGTAATGTTACAGTAAAGACATCACTGGTCGGTGTATATTTTAGATGATGCAAAAGCAGACAACCGCAGCAGACGGGTGTATTTGGTGCCAAATCATCTCTCTTTGGTGGGTGCAGGCCTCAGGTAAGATCTTTAAGTGAAATTATTTACAAAATTAGCGAGCACAATTATGTAAATCACCTTCAATGGTTTGTATGATGGCATATTAAGGGCTGACCATGAAACTGTCTTATCTTCCACTTTTTAGCTCACTATTCGAAGAATATGAGAGCTATTGTAGTCGCCCTGGTGTCGGCGTCGGCGTTGGCGTTGCAGCTTTTGGTTAAAGTTTTGCGTGCAACTTACTATCAACCTTATATCTCAATAGCCATTTATGGTATTGACTTGAAAGTTTATAAATATGTTAAAGGGGCATCAGACAACCAAGGTAGATAACTTGACTGAATTTAATATGAATTATGGCCCCTTTTTAACTAGAAATTTTGGTTTAAGTTTTGCATGCATAGAAATTTGTTAAAGTTTTGCGTGCAAGTACTATCTAGTTTGTAAACTATTCATGGTACTGGCTTGAAAGTTTGGGAATATGTTTAGGGACATCAGATACCAAGAAAGATAACTCTTGATGGAATATATTAACAAATTATTTCCCCTTTTTAATTAAAAAAAATGGTTAAAGTTTTGCTTGCAAGATACTCTCATGCTAATATCTCAGTATTTCAGCATGGGATTGATATGAAACATCTTAAATGTTTAGGGGTATCATACTTCATGGTAGATAACTCTTGATAGATTATGTTCAAATTATGGCCCCTTTTTAACTTAGAAATTTTGGTTAAAGTTTTGCATGCAAGGTACCTTCATGCTAATATCTCAGTATCCAGGCATGGGATTGATTTGAAAGATCTTTAATATGTTAAGGAGGAGTATCATACTATCAAGGTTGATATCTTTTGATGGGATATATTACAAGTTATGGCCCCTTTTTTTACCTTAGAAATTTTGGTTTAAGTTTTGCATGCAAGGTCCTTTCATTCTTATGTCTCAGAGTCAAGGCATGGGATTGCTTTCATACTTATATCTCAATATCCAGGCATGGGATTGATTTGAAACATCTTTAATATGTTTAGGGGTATCATACTATAAAGTAAGATAACACTTGATGTTATATATTAAATATTATGACCCCCTTTTAACTTAGAATTTTGGTTAAATTTTTGCATTCAAGCTACTATCCAGCTTATATCTCAGAAATTGCTTGTGGAATTGACTAGAAAGTTAAGGAGTGTCTTCAAGGGCATCAGAAAACTAAGGAAGATAACTTTTGGACTGATGCAAATTATGGCCCTTTTCTAACTTAGATTTTTGGTTAAAGTTTTGCATGCACAGTGTTATTATGCTGATGTCTCAGTAACTAGGCATGGGATTGATTTTAGACATCATAAATATTAAGGGGTATCAGACTATCAAGGTATATCATTTTTGACTATTATTATGTACAGGGTATGTGAAGGGCAAGAATTGAAAAAGATTTCATTTGATTTACCAACAAGCATTTTGAAAAGTCAAGCGTGCTGTCCTCTGACAGCTCTTGTTCTGTATGCATTTAGAATTGTTTTGAGGTAAACTCTAACATGTGATCATTGTTATGGAAGAATGAACTTGAATGCAAGGAGAGGGTCACATGTCTGGGTAAGCAACCACCCTACCCTTTCATATATTTGGTGGGAAACATTGGTGAGAAGCAAAGTGTAATACCACTGGGCTGTCCTTCAGACAAATTTTGAAATATTTGTCATTTACACAACTTGAGGGTCAAAATTTAGTTAATTAGCAATTTAGTACACCAGGGAAAACCCTGACCTAATCTATGGTCTTATCTATTTGCTCAAACAGAATTGTAGCACAGATGCTATGAAGCCTGCACAGCAAAGAAAAATCCATTATTTCATAATCCTACCATCTAGAATTCAGTGAATTAATATTCGTCAAGACATAACTATGTTCATGAATATTCATGAATTTAAAATGTTAAGTAACACATTGGTTAAGAGGAAATGTTTGTTCTTGTGTTGCAGGAAGCAGTACACCCAGTAGCGGAGGGTTTTTATTTGGCAGTGTCGGATCATCATCCGGATTCTCCTTCTCGGATATTGCCGCATCTTCCGGGGTCCAGTCTTTCCAGTCCAGTATGATTCTTAACTTTCTACTGTTATGTATAATTATCAATTGATGGGAATAGTAACTTACACTAGGTGTTTGGTATTGTTACCAAATTTGGTACACAGGCAGCTTGATGGAGACAAATGTTGGAATGGCTTTTGGGGTCAAGCTGATTTTTTCACTCATATATCATAAATTTATCAGAGAAATGGTTCCCTATCAAGGGCTTTTAACTACAGTCTATTCACGATGGAACGAAATGCGAGGGAGCGAAATGATGGTGTAATGCGAAGTAATTGCCAGGTCCCGGCAATATTAGTTCTTTATTCAATGTAAAAAAGATGTGAAGGAACGAATAGGATGGAACGAAAGATGCACTGGAGCGAAGTATGTATGTGGTCCAATTTGCTAATTAGCAACTGATTAATGACGCGTTCCAACGAAGTGTCGGTCAGTTTTCACACCTACCCGAGTGACACCTTTACATTTGTACTGCAGAACGCCTTTTTAGCTCACCTGAGCACAACGTGCTCAAGGTGAGCTTTTGTGATCACCCTTCGTCCGTCGTCGTGCGTCGTCAACAATTTGCTTTAAATGACATCTCCTCTGAAACCACTGGACAGAATTTGATTAAACTTGGCAGGAATGATCCTTGGGTCAACCTTCACAAAAGTTGCTAAAATAAATTTGATCCATGCAGAACTCTGGTTGCCATGGCAACGGAAAGAAAAAAAATGAAAAATTTAAAAATCATCTCCTCCAAAACTACTGGCCTAATTTCAAAATAATTTGGTACAGATGTTCCTTAGGAGTAGCTCTACCAATATTGCTAAAATAATTCAAATCCATAAAAAAACATGGCCGCCAGGGGCGGGGCTTATTTGCCTTAAATTTATATGGGAAAATTCAAAACTAAATCTTCTCTGAAATCCCTGGACATAATTTGATAAAACTTTGCAGGGATGAGCCATGTACCAATGTGCATAAAAGTTACAAAAATAAATTACTTGATCCATGAAGAACTTTGGTTGCCATGGCAATTGGAAAAAAAAAACACTTTTAAAAACACTGTCAACAAACTCCTGGCTTCACTTTGTTTTAATCACTTGTATCCATGGTACTCAGGTGAGCGTTTTGAGGCCCTATGGGCCTCTTGTTTATTTATCAATATCATCGTATAAAAATAAAAAATATAGAGAATCAAATAATGAAACAACATCACACTAAACATATTACAACACTAAATCTTTACGACAGTACATGGTTTTCGGCAATACATACTAAAACACGATATAAACAAACGAGTGAGCACATACATAAAGGGATTCTCAATCATCAATATGAAAGATGTGATGGAACGAAATACGCGATGGAACGAAATAAATGCGTTTCCCGGGGCTACTTCGTACCATCGCGAATTGACTATATTTGTTAAAAATGTAGCTTGCATAAGGTAAAAATAATGGGGTTTTTTTGGTAGCCAAGGTCAAGATCAGATTTACCTAAAGCAAGTTTCTGCTCATTTCATAGTATTTTCAAGGTATGTCTCCAGAATATGTTTCCTTTTCTGTCCTTGTTATCAATATGCAGTATTCCTTGCAAACTCTGGTAAAAGGTGCACTCAGTCTAGTCACGATTTTCCTTTCTTTTGTATTGCATTCAAATCTTTGTTTATAGCAGACTTGCTTATAGTGTAACCTTGACTAATGGAAACCCCATATTCTGATCCCAAAAGAGCCATTTCTTCTTTAACTTAAACTGTGAACATCATTTCCATCTCAGCCAAAACAGGTTCTTACACCTTACCTGACTGATAAGTTTGCTTGACATTCAGAAACATTCCAGTACCGCCCAAGCAGTGAACTCATTCCATAAAATATAATGTGTTCAATGGGAATATAATTTTCTGTCATTATTTGATCACTTCCTAAATATTGCTACAGTGGGGTTAAAAAGTAGAACTATGCATACCGAATTACGGCAAAAGATAGGATAGATAGTGTGGAGTTATGAATATGACCTCGCCTGTCTTCAAATCAATTTCTACAAATTAATTTTGAAAGCTATTATTGTGAAACTGCAGGCTGATCTTGGTATATATTGGGTGTGGTATCATGCCAAATTGCTATGGAAAGATATTGCAATGCGACAGCACTATATCTGTCTTAAGTAGGCATAGTCTCCAAATATCTGAAATACTGTCGGTGGGATTTTAAACCCTGCAAACAAACATTTATTCCATGGAGTAGAGTATATTGATACGTCTATACCTGTACAGGTTCCAGCAAACCGTTCCAATGGCAGGGTGCGGGTAAGCAGCTGTTTGGTGCTGGGGGCGGAGCTGACAATGACAGCGGGGAGGAGGAAGGGGTGGAGCAAGGGGATGACCCCCACTTTGAACCCATCGTACCACTCCCGGATTTGATCGAAGTTAAAACAGGTTTGTTTCCTGATAGTTAACTTCTTAACCTTATTGATAATTAATGTTTCCGAAATAAATTTATTTCTTTACTTGTCAGTACACCAACATCTCTTTTATACTATTCCTTCTTGACAGTTCTTGTATTGGACCAGTACTCTGCACCTGGAAAGGTCATGAAAAATCCTTTCCCTAAATGGGGTTTTAACCAACAACCTTCAGATAAACTGTCTGACATTATGTTATTACCGAACTAAGATGCCTTTAAAATATTGCTACTTATAATATGATTCTTGAGTAATATTTATTAGAGCGTGTACCTTGTAACACTTTTTAGCTCACCTGAGCACAAAGTGCTCAAGGTAAGCTTTTGTGATTGCCCTGCGTCCGTCGTCCTCCATCGTCAACAATTTACTTTAAACAACATCTCCTTTGAAACCGCTGGGCAGAATTTGATTAAACTTGGCAAGGATGTTCCTTGGGTGAACCTTCACAAAAGTTTCTAAAATAAACTTGATCCCTGTGGAACTCTGGTTGCCATGGCAATGGAAAGAAAAAAATATAAAAACTTCTCCTTCAAAACTATTGGCCAGATTTCAAGATGTTTTGGAACAGATGTTCCTTGGGTAACTCTCTACCAAGATTGCTAAAATTATTCTGATCCATAAAAAACATGGCCACTAGGGACGGAGCTAATTTGCCTTATATGTATATAGTGAAATCTTTAAATGACATCTCCTCAGACAGAATTTGATTAAATTTGGCAGAGATGATCCTTTATTTATAGCTTCACAAAAGTTGCTAAAATTATTCTGATCCGTAAAAAAACGAGGCCTCCATGGGCGGGGCTAATTTGCCTTATATGTGATTTGCGAAATTTCTAAATGACATCTCTGAAACTGCTGGATAGAATTTGTTTAAGTTGGCAGGGATGATCCTTGGGTGAAGCTTCACAAAGTTGCTAAAATTATTCCAATCTGTAAAAAAATATGGCTGCCAGGGGAGGGCTAATTTGCTTAATATGTATATAGTGAAATCTTTAAATGACATGCCCTCTGAAACTGCTGAACAGAATTTAATTAATTTTGGCAGGGATGATCCTTGGGTGAAGCATCACAGCAGTTGCTAAAATTATTCTGATCGGGAAAAAAACATAGCTGCCAGGGGCGGGGCTAATTTGCCTTATACGTATATGGGACATTATTAAACGAAATCTCCTCTGAAACCACATTACTAAATTTGATTATATTTGGCAGGGATGATCCTTGGGTGAAGCTTCACAAAAGTTGCTAAAATTATTCACATCCGTAATAAAACATGGCTGCCAGGGGCAGGGCTAATTTATCTTATATTTATATAGTGTTATCTTAAAACGACATTTCCTTTAAAATTACAGGACAGAATTTGATCAAATTTTGCAGGGATGATCCTTGGATGAAGCTTCTCAAAAAATGCTGAAATTATTCCAATCCATAAAAAAAAATGGCCACTAGGGGCAGAGCTAATTTGCCTTATATGTATATAGTGAAATCTTTAAATGACATCTCCTCTGAGACCACTTGACAAAATCTGATTAAATTTGGCAGGGAGGATCATTTGGTGAAGCTTCACAAAAGTTGCTGAAATTATTCCAATCCGTAAAAAAACATGGCCGCCATGCGCGGGGCTAATTTGCTTTACATGTGTAAAGTGAAATCTCTAAATGCCATTTCCTCTAAAACCGCTGGACAGCAAATTAAATTTTTCATTAAATTTGGCAGGGATGATCCTTGGGTGAAGCTTCACAAAAGTTGTTAAAATTATTCTGATCCATTAAAAAAAATGGCCGCAAAGCACAAGGGAAACCCTATACTTAGGTGAACAATCCAGGGCCATCATGGCCCTCTTGTTTAATTGTTACTTAGTTATTCTCTTCTTCTTCTTCTTCTTCTTCTTCTTCTTCTGTATAAGAATTAAGAATTTGAGTGATGTCACTTGAGTATTGATATCTAAAGTAATTCAACTAAGGCTACCTGGGGACAGTTTGTTCCAGTGGTTGTGTAGTTTTTAGCATTTGTAATAAGAAACTTAAATATTGTAATAGTGAGTAACTGTTTTGGAAATTTTTGATATATGGACACATATATAGACTTTTCTTTCCAATAGACATGGTAGTAACTTAATCTTTCTTTATGTAGAGGGGCCTCCGTGGCCGAGAGGGTAAAGTTGCTTTAACACTCACTCAGCCCCTCCCCGTGTGGGTTCGAATCCCAGCAGGGCCATTTGCAATTCCATCTTAGGAAGCCTTCCAGCTGGCTTGCGGTAGGTTTGTGGTTCTACCCAGATGTCCATGTATTCAGGGTCTTTCTCCACCCGTAATTAGCTGGATGTCGCTATATGACTGAAATACTGTCAAAGCGACGATAAACTTGAAAAGTTTAGTCGTTATGTAGACTCATTTTGATGCATTGGCAAACAGAGTAGGCAAAAGGGGCTGTCTGATCAAGCTCATACAAATGGCTACAATATTGAAGCTCAGATTCTATACAGTCTGCACGGCAAAGAAAAATCCATTCTTTAATATATCAAGCTCAGTCTATTAATATTCATTAAGTCATAAATTTGAACATCAGTATTCTTCAGGTAAAGGGTTAAGGGATATTTAACCCTTTACTTCATGAATATTCATATACAAGTTTATGACTTCATGAATATTAATTAACTAAACTTTAAATGGTATAAAAAAAGTGGATTTTTCTTTGCTCTGCACATTAAGAAGAATCTGAACTACAATATTGTATAAGCAAACAGAGGAGACTCTCCTATAGAAGCTGTCTGTTCTGGGTCTGCTTTGTTTGCCAATGCGTCAAAATGAGTCTATATGAAGTAAAGGGTAAAGTTAATTAACAAAGGTGAAGAGGGCAAATATTGTGTAGTCTGTTCATGACTTTACACTTTAATCAATTTCTTAGTAGATTTAGACAACAAATCAGTAACATATCAATTTTCCCCAGGTGAGGAAGATGAAACAGTAGAGTTCTCCCAGCGAGCCAAATTGTTCCGATTTGATAAAGACAACAATCAATGGAAGGAAAAAGGCATAGGTGAAATGAAAATTCTCAAACACAAGGAAACAAGTAAGTATTTCTGTTATGCTTAATTTTGCGTTTTGGTGTCTTTTTTAGGTCTTGTAATTTTGTTTTTGTTGTTTGTGTGGGTGGAGGATTATGCCCCACTCAACATTACAGTCATTTTAAGCTCTTGTATACTTAAGACGGATATATCATTTCCTTACTCAGATATCTTACCACAGGCAAGAGGTATGGATATGGCTTATATCTGATGATGGGGGAAGGGACCTCAATACAATATTTTGGATGTTAAAAGTACCTAGTTCTTATGTTTGCAGGCATGAGATTTTCCCGATTTTTGGTAGGTTTCCAATTTTTTTGACAGCTGAGGGGGGGGTCTTGAGATTCGTGCAGATCTGATGAGAAAATTATACTAATTTAAGGTCTCCTTTCAACGATCTTTGTAAACTGGAGACTGTTGACTAGTAGGTCCAAAATTCTTCCTTCGAAATGGCGGCATCTAGGTTTGCTGATCATGGAAATTTTTAGATTTTTTTTTTAGATTTTTTCCATATACTCCTCAGTCTCATGCCTATGTTTGGGGAAAGGAGAATCCTGGAGTAAATAGTAATTTTTGGGAAAGCTGTATGAATTTAATGTGCCTATGAATGGACCATGATAAAGAAGGAAAGAAGCCCTGGGTACAACACCCAGTTGGAGATCTGGACAATAAGCTGACCAGTACATCACCTATTCATTAACGCTGATACAATTTAAGATAGTTTTAGAATGCATTCACCTTTCCATATCAAGGCTGTCATTTGCAGAAGTTTTTGGTTGCCCAGTAACTGCCTTTATTTTGGGGGGGGGGGGGGCTGCATTTCATATTAGCCCCCTCTGATAAGCAACATATTAGATATTTATTTATTTTGAATGTTAAAGATAAAAAATTTAGAGAGAGAGAGAGATAAGAAAATAATTGTTCTTTTGTTTTGTATCTTTTTTGAAAGGGTATTGTTACAATTGGCCTCACTTCCTGTTGCAGATAAATACCGTCTGCTGTTGCGGCGGGAGCAAGTGCACAAGCTGGCCTGTAACCACCTGCTGACCCCTGACCTCCGACTGACCCCTCTTAACACATCCGAAACCTCATGGTGCTGGTCAGCCCAGGACTTCTCGGACAGTGAGCCAAAATTGGAGCAGCTTGCAGTCAAATTCAAGGTATAAAAATATTCTTTTTGATAGTGACGTATTTAATCCATTATCATATGTAAGTATACTTTTTGTACCCCTATAGACCATTTCAGCAAAGAATCGGCAATATCTTACATAATTCGCTGAGTTTAATTGACCAGTCAGTGACTGGGGGAAAAGCTAAAGTGTATGTTTATTTCCCATTGAACAATATGTGAAATTTTACACCAGTATGTAGAGTAGATTTTCGGGATGCATTCGTTAATTTACGTAGTTTTGTCTTATTTCAGAGTGAAATGATCCATTTCACAAAGTGATGTGGGGGGCTACAAAGGAATTGCTTTCCTTTTATGCAAGAAGTTAAATACCTTTCCATTCTGTTAAGGCACTCTTAATTAATTTTGGAATTTAAAACAATGTCTATTCTGCAAATGAAACAAAACTTTTATGAGTTCATTGGGACCATCTGTATTTTCCTTGTCTGCTTTCAATACTGAAAGTGTTTTTCTCCTTAATTTTTATTAGCTCACCTGAGCACTATGTGCTTGAGGTGAGCTTTTCTGATCACCCAGCGTCTCGTCATTCGTCGTCAACAATTTGCTCTAAACAACATCACCTCTGGACAGACTTTGATTAAACTTGGGAGGGATGATCTTTTGGTGAACCTTCACAAAAGTTGCTTAAATAAACTTAATCCATATAGAACTCTGGTTGCCATGGCAACAGAAAGAAAAAAAATACAAAAACTTTAAAATCATCTTCAAAACAACTGGCCAGATTTCATAATGTTTAAGTACAATGTTTCTTGGGTAAGCCAATACTCAAGTGAGCGAACTAGGGCCTCTATGGTCCTCTTGTTTTCAATATTATGCTACAGCACTTAAATATGTTATCAATAATTAAACATTTGTTGTTTTTTTTCGTGTCGTTTCAGACTATAGATCAGGCAAAAAATTTCAAAGCAAAATTTGAAGAAGTACAGGCAGAACAGAATAAGCTGTCCAGTAAGTATAGTCCTGTCCTGTTCTGTCCTACACTCACATTACATGAAGACAAGGTGGGATGTGGGGTAAACGTGTGAGACTGTCGGTCCCAGTGGCCTAGTGGTTAGAGCGTCCGTCCTGAAATCAGGAGGTCATTGGTTAGATCGCCGGCTGAGACATACCAAAGTTGTAAAAATTGAACTGGTATAGCTCCCTTGCTTGGTGCTCAGCATATAACGGTAGTTACAGAACATGTTGGCCCAGTGTCAGGATAATGTGATTGGGTGTGCCACATGTCTACAGCATGATACTGCAGTGTGGCAGCGCTGTATCTGTTTCAAGAAGACATTGTCTCCAAATGACTGAAATACTGTCGGTGGGACATTAAATAACCTTTTCCTCTTCAAATCATTATCTGCAAATTGAATTTGACAGCTATTATTGTGAAACTGTAGGTTGATGTGGGTATATTTTGGGTGTAGAGATACTTTTTCACTAAGAAAATTATTATGTCCACCATGAAAATGATTGATTTTACAGTGGCTCTAAAGGAACTGGCACAATAGCTTTGCGATTGAGAGGTCTGGGATTTGAATCCCAGTCATTGAAGTTTCCTCCAGTGACCATGTCAAACCAAAGACATATCAAATTTTTATCAGATACACACTTACCTTGCACTTGGCAAAATAGGGTTGCTATTGGAACTCGGAGTACTCAGCACTGGTTCTACCAAAGAAGTTGTCTCCTATGAATTGGTGCCATACGCTAGACATGCAAAGGAACCAAGGGGTCTGTTCGTAAAATGTGCTAGGGTATCGTACTGAACTCCCTTGTATCTAACCATTGTCTCTACATGCTGTCTTTTTAGCAAAAAACATAACAAAAAACAGGATTCCACTTGAA
>CM037790.1:57911609-57961609 GCA_021229015.1 Solen grandis
ACCAGTACTTCATGAATTTCTGTTTTTGTTATCACACTGTTCATTGTTATTGGCACTTTTAAATTGTCATTTAGACCTGTAACTTAGCCATCATTTTGATTTTGCCAAGTTCAGACACTATTTAAAAAAGAAAATATTGTTAAACAGGATTAACGGATAATTTTTTTTTATCATTGGGTGGTGTCAGTAATTTATATAACTGAACTAAGGTTGATTGTTTCTTTCAAGCTTCACATGCTAATAAAGAGTGCTTTATAACTTAAAGGCCTAATGATATACTTAAAATTTACGTAGATATATGTTTTGTATTGCTTAAAGACTAACGTGCTAGTATAAAATATGAGATACAAAATTATTATTTGTTAGACTGTATAGCTGACAGCGTTTAAAAAAAAATTGATTTGAAAATGGTGTTTTTAGCTTACCAGAGCACAAAGTGCTCAAGGTGAACTATTAGGATCACCCTGCGTCCGTCGTCCTCTGTCATACATCGTAAGTCATCCGTCGTCAGCAATTTGTTTTAAACGACATCTCCTCTGAAACTGCTGAGTAGAAAATGATGAAATTTGGCGTGGATCATCCTTGGGTGAACCTCCGCAAAAGTTGCTAAAATAAACTTGATCCATGCAAAAATCTTTTCCTCTCAAACCAATGGTCAGAATTTAATTTCCTTTGGCACAAATGGTCACCTCTTTGGCATGTATGGTCACCTCATGGCTGTCTCTACCATAATTGATATAATAAAGGTGATCCCTTGAAAAATCATCTAGTTTCCTTATATACTCTATATAGAAAATTTAAAACTTCCTACTTGGAAATAATGTGTAGAATTCTTGTTTTGCACCATTGATTACCTCAAGGTTTTATACCATAATTGTGTAAGCATATTTATCCCTCGAAAAATGGGGCCTCTAGATAATTGACTAACTTAAGAATTCTTTCTATCTGAAACTTGAATTTGGTTGCTGCTGGAAAAAACAGGTAAAATCAAATGACTTTAATTAATTTAAATAAGCTGATGTACTCTGGTGAGTGAACTAGGGCCATAAGGCCCTCTTGTTTATTCAATACTGATGTAGTTGAAATGCAATGTTTTTTTTTTTTACTTCTTTTTAATTAAATCAAAATAAACTTGTAGTTTTTATGCCCCCCTTCAAAGAAGAGGGGGCATATTGTTTTGCAAATGTCGGTCATGACTAGTCGATGACCCCTATTAATTTTGGGGTCACTTGGTCAAATGTCAAGGTCACATTGACCTCAAAAGTGAAAATTGTATTCGATCAATAACTGGAGAACGCTTGGGCCCACATTCCTCAAACTCCAAAGAGTTATTGGTCTTAACTAGTAGATGACCCCTATTGATTTTTGGGTCACTTGGTTAAATCTTAAAGTCACAGTGACCTTGATGGGAGAGGGGGTGGGGAGGGCATATGTGCTGTTTCGACAACTCTTGTTATAATTATGATACACAAAAATAACAGCTTTAAAAAAATAAAGGTTTATAATTAGGCTGGATTTATTTCCAGATAAATACAGTAAAACCTGTCAGCAAAGGACACTCAATGGAATCTGAAACTGGCCTTTCTGGAGGTGGCACTTATTCAGAGGTTTAATTCTATTTAAGTCATTGGCCTTTGTATACAGGTTGGCTGTTATTCAGAGGTGACCACAAATACAGGTTTGACTAATAATTGTTAACATTCTGAATACAGTATCACCTATACTTAGAGACCACCCCTTCCTGGGGACCACCCTGCAAAGTGTTTGCCATATAGTATATGTAATTTCAGAGTTTCACCAATCATGTCATAAAACAAGTCTTTGTGTGGTCCTTGACTGAAAATTATCGTCAACCTGTCTCAGACTGTCAATGTATTCAACTCGCCTTGCTTTTAAATAGACCTTTCCAGTGTTTACAGGTGGACATACAAACGTCCCTGGGAGTAGAATATGAGCAGAAGGAGCCACTTAGTCATAGTGCAGACTAAACAAGGGCAAATAACCGACAAAGGTATTGGCTATCCAATACCAACACTATGATAACAGAAAGTGGTAGCCCTTATTGACAAAAAAGAACTCGTTGGTTTTTTTGCATCTGTTTTTATTATGAATGGGAAATTATTCTTAAACAGTAGGTAAAGACGGGACTTAAAGTTTCACAGCTAAAGACTGGAAAGGTGCCTACTGAACTCCTTTACTTCATCACCATATTGTTAGTGTATGCCTGTAAACACCGGTGTGTGTGTAATGTCTCTTCATATGTATGCCATCTGTTTGTCTAACTATGCATCTTTTATGTCTCT
This sequence comes from Solen grandis, assembly GCA_021229015.1. Lineage (NCBI taxonomy): Eukaryota > Metazoa > Mollusca > Bivalvia > Adapedonta > Solenidae > Solen > Solen grandis. The sequence goes on from CM037790.1 coordinate 57,913,913, forward strand.
GGGGTTCCTATTGATTTGCATTATTCTCTGATAAATATCAGATTTAGAAAATTCAAGCAAGAAGTATGAACTTAAGAGTTGTTTAAAATGAGGAGAATATGATATCAGTTGATATGATTACAATAAGATTTTTTTTTTCAAGAGGGAATGGCATCAATTCAGGTGTGGGTTTTAAAATTGATAGATATAAGGGTAAGCTAATGCCATTATGCATTGTAAATCTAATAACCTGTTTATTCTAAAGAAATAGACATTTTGAAAATTGAGGTGATGATTTTTTTAATTATTGTATGGAGGTTTCAATGATATTTCAACGGTTTTGTTTCACCAAGTTCCTGAGAAATAAAAGATAGAAATTGAAGAAATGTTGCTTATAATTTTTAGCCTTATTGATTTATAGGGTTTGGGGTTTTTTATGCCCCCAAAACCTCTAATCTTGGGACATATTGTTTTTGCCTTGTCTGTTTGTAGGGTGGGGTGGGTGTCAGTAACTTTAACATTGGCCATGTCTTGAAAACTATACAAGGTATTGACTTGAAACTTCATATATGAATAAAATGCGAAGAATGCATGGATGAGTTCAGGATGAGCAATTAGGATCATTGAATGTCCGTCGTCCATAATTAGTTTGTTCACGCTCTAGCATCTTCATTTCTTTAGCACACATATTCAAACTTTATGACAATGTACATACCCATAATCTCTCTGCCAAGTTTGATTATGACTGATATCAGACAAGTAGTTGTTGTTGTTGTATTGGGATTTACCGTCGCTGCGATAGTATTTCAATCATATAGCGACGTCCAGCTAATTACAGGTGGAGGAAGACCCCGGGTACACAGATGTACCCGGGTAGAACCACCGACCTACCGCAAGCCAGCTGGAAGGCTTCCTCACATGAAAAATACGAAGTCCCTACCGGGGGTAGACAAGTACATGTAGTTCAGGAGTTACGGACCTTTAGATATATATAAAGAAATGCTAGATTTCACTGCTGGAAAGAATTTGATTAAACAGAATTCAAAATGTTTTGGTACAGATGTTCCTTGGGTAACGCTCTACCAAGACTGCTAAATTTATTCCTATCCGTAAAAAGACATGGCCGCCAGGGGCGAGGCTTATTTGCCTAAAATATATAAAGTGAATCTTTAAACAACATCTCTGAAACCGCTGGACAGAATTTGATTAAACTTGACAGGGGTGAACCGTCTCAAAAGATGCTAAAATTAACTTGATCCATGTAGAACTCTGGTTGCCATGGCAATGGAAAAAATAATGAAAACATTAAAAATCATCTTCTTTAAAACTACTGGCCTGATATATTATTATTATTTACCATATTTCTATAGCACTCTTTTCATACATAAAATATGTTCAAAAGTGCTTTACAATGTAATATAAAACAATAGACAGACTAAAATGCTTATAACAATATTAAAGCTTGTCAATTAAAACAAAGTGTTTATGCATAGTACATATGTACAAAATTAATATAATATAAAATGTTTGAAATAACTATAAAATAATAAGATAATAATTTCAGAGTTAGTGAAATCCAATAAAATTTAAAGATAAAGTAACAACAAGCAGTTAAATCCTAGATAGATCTATGCACATATGGAAATAAAATAATAAAATACTTATCGTCCATAATACTGTATAAAATAGTGAGTTTTCAGAGCCTTCTTAAAACTTTGCAAGGTGTTACAGTCTCTGATGTCAGATGGGAGCGCATTCCATAACTTTGCTGATGCTGACTGGAAACTTCTGTCACCATAACGTGCCGTCCGACATTTAGGCACAACTAACGTCAATGACTTATTTTTCGACCTCAGATTTCTGGATGCTCTGTATATTTCTAACATGTCCACAATGTACGCAGGCGATTGGTCATGGAGCGATTTAAATGTGTGTGTTAGAATTTTGTACTCTACTCTGCATTGCACAGGGAGCCAATGGAGTTCCCGTAACACGGGGTTATATGGTCGTACCTGGCTGTCCTCGTAACAATTCTAGCTGCCGTATTTTGAACAGTTTGTAGTTTGTTTAATATCTGCTTTGGAACACCGTACAGGAGAGCATTGCAGTAGTCTATGCGAGATGTAACAAGAGAGTTTACCAGAGATTTGGTTGCATTCAGTGTTAGATAAGGTCTTATATGGCCAATGTGTCGCAATTGTGCGTAGGAATTCCTACAAACACTATTGACGTGTTGATCCAGCTTCATGATTGAGTCAAAATAAGCGCCCAGATTCCTAACACTTGGTGATTGTTTGATTACAGAGCCATCAACTGTGACAGAAACATTTGAAACTGTTTTTGAGTTGTGCTCCGATGAGAATATGATTAATTCTGTTTTGTCCGTATTTAGCTTTAGCATGTTGTTGTTCATCCATTTCACTATGTCATTCAGACAGTGTTCAATGCGATTGACAGATTCTTCAATTGAAATCGTGTTTAATGGTTTGAACGATAAGTATAATTGCGAATCGTCCGCATAGAAATGGTTGTTTAATTCATGTTTTCTACAAATAGCTCCAACAGGCTTTGTGTACATTGTATAGTTTTTGGGGCCAAGAACAGACCCTTGGGGTACGCTGTACTTCATCAGCACTGGGTCCGAGAGTTCACCGTTAATGGCTACTGTCTGATAGCGATCACTGAGGTAGGACCTCATCCATGTAAGTGGTGTCCCTGTGATACCAAAGTGATGTTCTAAGCGAGTAAGAAGCGTCTCGTGGTCAATTGTGTCGAAAGCAGCCGACAGATCTAGCATTACTAGAATAGTTACATTATTTCTGTCCAGTGATTGAAGAATATCATTTTGAACTTTCAAAAGTGCGGTTTTGGTTGAGTGGAATTTCCGATATGCTGACTGGTTGACTTCATGAAGTTCATTGTTTTTTAGATGATTTTCAATTCGGACATCTACCACTTTCTCCAAGATTTTTGATATAAAAGGCAAATTAGACACAGGCCTGTAATTCTTAAGAACATTTGCATCTAGACTTGGCTTTTTTAGAAGTGGTCTTATTCGTGAGTGTTTGAATGATCGTGGCACATATCCAGATTGTAGGGATGCATTTATGACTTTAGTCATCACAGGTGTAAGATCATCAAGACATTCTTTAAGTAACCATGTTGGGATAGGATCCAATTTTTGGCTAACTTACGGATTATCAATTTCACTTCATCCTCCGATGTTGGTGTAAACTCATCATATTCAACTCCTATATAATCAGTTTCTATATCACCAACACCAGATGAAGACTGCTTTTGTGAGGTAATACTGTCTCTGATATTTTCGATCTTCCCTATAAAGAAGTCGCTGAAATTCTGAGCAAGCTGTTTTGGAGATGAATGCAATGGTAAAATTACCTCATTTGTGTTTCCAAGAAGAGTTTTAGTTATTCTGTGCAGACTTTTCTGGTCACTCCCACAAGATTCAATTTTGCTTGTGTAAAAGTCAACACGGGCTTGTTTTAGCATCCTATTTACCACAGCGCATTGTGATCTATAAATGTCATGGTCAATTGAAAGTTTACTCTCACGCCATTTTCGTTCTAATTTGCGTTTCTGATGTTTTGCATCATGAAGCTGCTCAGAATACCATGGACATAAAGGTCTTAACGTGATAGTTTTGGTTGTCAATGGAGCGTGCTTGTCCAAGATTAACGTCAGTTCATTTGAGTATTCTTCAATGAAGTCATCAATATTTGAAGATATTCTTCGAGTGTTAAAAAAATCTGTTTTCCTAATATCGTCTCGAAATGAATTAATGTCAATCGAACGCAACTTTCGGTAAGACACAGTTTTACGAATTGGGGGTGGCTTGGACGCTTCCACATGAAATGTAACTGCGAAGTGGTCACGTGAGATCCTTCCGTTGGAATCTGACAGACCAGGATCTATGACTTCAACATTTGAAACGGCATTGTTATTGTCTCTGGATATCACTACATCCAGTGTATGTCCAGCAACATGAGTTGGTTCTGCAACATGTTGATGCATGCCAAAAGCATCTAAATTGCTATTAAACCTTTTGGTGTCACTATTTGTAGGTTGGTCGAGATGAAAATTGAGGTCTCCTACAATTACTGAAGAGTTGCCTTCTGTAGCATATTTCGATAAGAAAATATTTTAGTACAGATGTTCCGTGGGTAACCCTCTACTAAGATAGCTAATATTATTCTGATCCGTAAAAAAACATGGCCGCCAGGGGTGGGGCTAATTTGCCTTATATGTATAAAGTGAAAACTTTAAAACGACACCTCTTAAACCATTTGACAAAATTTGATTAAACTTGGCAGGGATGATCCTAAGGTGAATCTTCACAAAAGTTGATTAACTAAACTTGATCTATTTAGAACGTTGGTTGCCATGGCAACAGAAATAAATGATATAAACTTCAAAATTGATCTCCTTTAAAACTACTGTCCAGATTTCAAAATGTTTTAGTACAGATGTTCCTTGTGTTACCCTATACACAGGTGAGCGATCAAGGGCCTCTATGGCCCTCTTGTTTTATACACCCGAAGGGCGGTATTACGTTATGTCACTGGTCGTCCGTCTGTCCGTCCGTTAGCAATTTCGTGTCCGTTCTGTATCTTAAGAACCACTGGAAGGAAATTGAAATTATTTAACTGAAATGTCAACCATACTGAGAGGATGTGCATAGCGTAGTTATCGGATGTCTTGGTGCAAGGTCAAACTGAATCCCATTGAAATCAGATTCAGTATTGGTAACATCGTATAGAGGGTCGTCTCTGGTCTTTCTTAAATCAATCGAATCGGCGCCTACCAAATCGTAAGGTATAATCAGAGTAAGTAACCGTATCGATCTCACAATAGGGTAGAAAGATGTGTAAGTGCCTAGCTTATATGGTAGAGCATTCGCCCTTTAAGCAAAAGGCCCCGGTTTGAGTTCCGGTCAAATTGCACCCTGTGACAAATATATTATCAAAGTCAGAAAATCGCTTTTTAATTAATCCCCCGCCGCGAAGCGGGAAGGGGGTTATAGGAATGGCCATCGTCTGGCTGACTGTCCGTCAGTCTGTCTGTGTGTCCGTCCGTAACGTTTTCGTGTCCGCTCCATATCTCCTATACCGTTTGAAGGATTTTCGTGAAACTTGCTTCAAATGTAAACCTAGCTGATACGTGCAGAACACAGGTGGCAGCCATGTAGGCTCAATGTCAAGGTCACACTAGAAGGTTATGTGTTTGAACCTTCAATTTCTATTTCAATTTCGTGTCCGCTCCATATCTCCTATACCCCTTTTAGTTTTTTCATGAATCTTGCCTTAAATATATATCTAATTGAGACGATGTGCAGAACATAGGTTGCAGTCATGTCGGTTCAAGGTCAAGGTCACACTTGAGGGTCATGTTTTTGAACCTTCAATTTCAATTTACAATTTCATGTCCGCTCCATATCTTCTATACCCCTTGAAGGAATTTAATGAAAATTGCCTCAAATATAAATATAATTGAGATGATGTGCAGAACACAGGTTGCAGTCATGTCGGCTCAAGGTCAAGGTCACACTTTAAGGTCAAGTGTTTGAACCTTCAATTTCAATTTACAATTTTGTGTCCGCTCCATAACTCCTATACTCCGTGAAGGATTTTAATGAAACTTGCCTCAATTATAAATCAAATCGAGGCGATGTGCAGAACACAGGTGACAGTCATGTTGGCTCAAGTTCAAGGTCACATTTGATGGTTCAGTGTTTATTCCTGGATATTTTTGTTTCTATGCTATATTTTCTGAACAACGGAAAGTTTTTTATAAGTCAACTACATCAAAATATTGGCAGAAGCAGGGCAATTTCCATTAGAGGAAAAACATGTCTCCACTGTCAGCGGTGGGGGATATAGCTGTCCTTTGGACTGCCTTGTTTGTTTAAAAATAAGCACTTTTTTATGCATATAAATTACTTAAAAGGTCAATCTTACGTGGCCCCTAATGCAATGTTGTCAGATCCTAATTGCGTATAGTAAAGGAGCGCAGAAAGGGTATGATTTTAATGAGATTTGGTCAAACTTGAAAGTCACATGTCATACTAGAATATTTTGTGTCTGCTCTGTATCTTAAGAACCACTAGAAGGGAATTGAAATTATTTGACAGAAATGTTAATCATACAGAGAGGATATGCAAAGCATAGTTTTTTTTATGTCTTGGTTCAAGATGAAGGTCACACTTGAAGGTCACATGTCATACTATTATAATGTTAGAATATTTTGTGTCCGCTTTGTATCTTAAAACCACTGGAAGGAAATTAATATTATTTGACAGAAATGTTAAGCATTCACAGAGGATGTGCAGAGCGTGGATTTTGGATGTCTTGGTGTAAGGTCAATCTCACTTGAACGTCACATATCATATCATTATGATATTAAAATATTTTGTGTCCGTTAAGCATTCAGAGAGGATGTGCAGAGCGTAGTTTTTTGGATGTCTAAGTTCAAGGACATGGTCACACTTGAAGGTCACATGACATTCTAGAATATTTTGTGTCCGCTCTGTATCTTAAGAACCACTGGAAAGAAATTGAAATGTGAAATGTGAAGCACACAGAGAGGATGTGCAGGACATAAGTTGGATGCCTTTGGTTCAGATGAAGGTCACACTTGACGGTCACATGTCATACTATTATAATGTTAGAGTATTTTGTGTCCGCTTTGTATCTTAAAACCACTGGAAGGAAATTAAAATTATTTGACAGAGATGTTAATCATGTAGAGAGGATGTGCAGAGCATAGTTTTTGGATGTCTTGGTTCAAGATGAAGGTCACACTTGAAGGTCATATGCCATACTATTATAATGTTAGTATATTTTGTGTCCGTTCTGTATCTTAACAACTGGAAGGAAATTGAATAATTTGACAGAAATGTCAACCATATTGAGAGGATGTGCAGAGCGTAACATAAGTATACTAGAATTAAGCAAAAATGCTGTGTCAAAAATAAATACTTACAGACTACAAAAATCGCCTCTGACATGAAAACATTATAGGACTTATTTTTCTATGCTGATGTAACTGCAATCGAATGATGTAACTGTTTTTATCACATGATCATTTTACCAAGCACACGAATATAGTTTGTTTCGATGCAAAGGTGGCTCTAATCATTGTAACATACTAATGATAACACCAATCTATCGACCTTAGATATCTCCAAGGGTTATTTCTTACACTAAAAAATGACCGAAACCTGTATATCTACTATCCGAAATGAGTTCGGAGCCTCTGACCTGAGCAAAAAAAATGCATAATTACTTTAGTCTATAAATAGAGTCTGTTGTATACAAGGTAATGCAAGAATACAAATCAAAGCTCTGATAGAGCTGAGAGAACAGGAATGTCGCATTTCTTTTGTTTATCAAAGTGAATTTAATTATTGGTTGATCGACTTGCAGCTCTTCAAAAACTCTTTCATTTGAGACACAAACAACTTCAGTTGCTTCAGCGCTTTGATTGTAGTAGGCAAAAGTGCTATATCATGAAATATTTATATTGGTTAGGAGATACTTTTCCGGGGAATTTATATTCAAGATTTATGATGATCTGATAACTATAAACCAAAAAATCATTTAAGGATATTTTTGAATTCAGCATTGAAAACACATAGACAGGGTACATTTATATTTTGTGAATTAACGCTTCTTTACATAAGCAATAAGGTACTAAACAAGAGGGCCAAGATGGCTCACCTGAGTAAGATGGCTGTGTTAGGCATAATGACAAAAAATCTGGCATCTAAAAGTGTTATTCTAACATTTGACTAAGTGACCTACATATTGATCCTACCTGAATTTGCACTCAACTGGGAATTCATGCAGTCATCATTCATATTAAGTTTAATGAAGACTGGGACAAAAATGTAGGCCTCTAGAGTGTTCACAAGGTTTTTCTTAGATTTGACCTGGTGACCTAGTTTTTGACCTCATGACCATTTTCAAACTCATCCAATATATCAATTAGACAAACATCCTGACCAAATCTATTGAAGATTGGGCTAAAACTGTGGCCTCTAGAGAGTTCACAAGGTTTTGACCTGGTGACCTAGTTTTTGATCCCACATGACCCAATATCGATCTCATCCGAGATATCATGTAGACAAATATCCTGACCAAATTTTATGAAGATTGGGCTCTAACTGTGGCCTCTAGAGTGTTCACAATGTTTTTCAAGGATTTGACCTAGTGACCTTGTTTTTGACCCCACATGACCCAATTTCGAACTCATCCGAGATATCATGTAGACAAACATCCTGACCAAGTTTCATGAAGATTGGGCCAAAAACTGTGGCCTCTAGAGTGTTCACAAGCAATTGTTGACGACGGTCGACTGACGACGCTCGACGACCCCACATGACCCAATTTCGAACTCATCCGAGATATCATGCAGACAAACATCCTGACCAAGTTTCATGAAGATTGGGCCAAAAACTGTGGCCTCTAGAGTGTTCACAAGCAATTGTTGACGACGGTCGACTGACGACGCACGACGCACGACGGATAAAAGGCGATCACAAAAGCTCACCCGAGTACAAGTGCTTAGGTGAGCTAAAAAGCCAAAACTGCCTTTATGCTGACAAAATAAATTACAAACTTTAAGTTATCTTGATATAATCAAGCCATACAATCCCATTACTGATGCGTCAGATTGTGGAATCGGTGCTGTATTAGTTCAATTCAGCACATGTTGATGAGAGGGATACCGATTTGTCAAGGTTAATAATTGACAAGTTGCAAAGAAAGTAACTGCCTGATAAAGAAACCAGGAAGTTTCTGCTACAAGATGAAATCTTGTACTTTATCTCAAATACAGATGATGACCCTGCATTAAGGATATATATCCCTTACCACCTATCATGAAATTCGTAATCCCGAGTCAGTAGATATGATCAAACAAATACCATTAACTTCACTTATTTTCTGATTTAAACAATGTGACCCATGTCCGACTGTCACTTGAAAGCAAAGAAGGGCCGTTACAATGAACCTGAAATTTTAAAGTAGCCTACTTCTTTTTCAATCCCACTTTAGGGAAATAAAAGCATTGTAACGTTTGTTGATAATTTCACGGGTTGTCTTGAATCCTTTGATATAACCACAACGACCATTTTGAACCAATGTTTCGAAAACATTTTACCGCTATGGCGCTGTATTGAAAATTATAACAGATAAGAGTTTAAATTTATCCCCCTCCAAAATGTTTAATAAAACAATGAAGTTAAAATTAATGTTCGTTATGATCCATATCACACCAGTAAAAATGGAATCCATGAAAGGTCTGATGCCACGCATGTCAATTCAATCATAATGAGTCCAAGGTAATCAGTGAGGCCTCAAAGGGTAGAGTCTCTTACATCAACACTCACTCAGCCCCTCACCGCGTTTGTTCGAGTCCCGGCAGTGTCAATCGGATTTTCATGTGAAGAAGCCTTCCTGCTGGATTGCGGTAGGTTGGTGGTTCTACCCGGATACATCTTCCACCTGTAATTAGCTGAACGTCGCTATATGACTAAAATAATGCCGCAGCGACGCTAAACCTAAAAATATCACCCTATCATCATCAACAAAGGTAATCACATAGATTGAGATTTGGTTTTAGTCACGGCTGTTTCAATAATGTGATTTAATGTGTCAGAAAGCAGAAAGCATAGACCATTCTTTTCACTTTTTTAGCGTGACGTTGTTCCTCCAATTGATAATGTCTTAGACAACAAATTACCATATTATGAAACAGATTATCACAAATACATGCTGGGATATAATGAAATATATATAGAAAATGTATTTCAAGATATTCGATCTGCAAGGTGATTAAGAAACAAATATGTCAACAAAAGCACAGAGTTAGTGGACTTTCAGGTTCATGAACGGATCTTTTATATGAACTTCCATAGACAGGGTACCATACATCAGAAATATGGAAAAGTAAATAGCCACACAACTTCCTGATTAAAGATAATCAGCTCATTAAATTCCATATGGATCAGAGAAGAAAGACAAATGCTGAAAATTTGCACATTCCAGAAAACAAAACGTTTCTTTAAGATCGATTTTCTGATACATAATCAGAACAGTAAGAGTACTAGTAGTAGAAGCAGTGATGATGACAGCAATAGAAGTAATGATAGATTACGACAGATGCAGATAAACATGCCCGAAATGAAAGATGTCAATTCTGATAAAGACGTAATACTATTGACATAATTACAAACACGACTCATAAGAGCTGCTTTTGATGATAATTCACCAATGTTAAATCACATCAGTTCAACCACGCATTCAGACAGCCAGGTAGATGATAGAATGGGTTTAAGCAATTTTGACCCATAGCTATAGTGATATACCCAGTTCAAAATGTAAAATAAAAAGGCAGTAAAAAGATTACCAAATGGTGACAGATCATGCAAGTAGTGACATTTTGAACTCTAGTGCCAACCAAATATCATATTTCCATTGAATTGAAGAGGACACGGAAGTGTCTAATTCGACAGATTACCTTTTACCGGGCAAATGATGTTTTGGGTAACCTAATTAAAGGTGGAAACTCAGTAACAAATGGAAGGTAATTGACATATTGACAGCAAGTAGATGTATGTAAATGACTCATGTCATAACTGCAGTGAAGAATGGTAGTTGACTTTTAAATGTAAATGTTTAATACATGACTCTCCTTTCACTAAAATATATGCAATACAATGCTATGAATATGAGATGAATATGGGAATAGGGTTCTTTCTTAAGGCTTTGAAATACGAAGAGAAATGAGTCGTTTATACTGTTAAGTCAATAATTAATGATTAAAAAATGCATTCAGTATCCGATAGTGTACACAAGTCACATCTTTTTATGAGAAGCTTTTTAAAAACATTTATTGCAAAAATTGCATGTCATTTTGTGATTAAAATCGAACGAAGAGCCACTATTTCATACTCATATAAAAATATCCAGATTTAGTAATATCATTGTCCTGGTTTGGGTCCTCAGTGAAAAAATCTCGATACTGGTCTGCATTCCATACTCTGTTTGAATACATTGTCATGAATTTTGAATTTAATTCAATATTAAAAGAAATGTTATCACATTGTGACTGGAGAACTGAATTTCATGTATTGTTACTTCTATAGTCGCACAGCGCTAGTTATATTTGCCTGTTCGATATTATGTGTTACAATAGGACTGGAACCAGGGTGGAGTGGAGACGCCATTTACATATTCCATGTGAGAAGATTCAGTGAAAACAGTAAAGTACATTGGTAATCATCTGCCTACCCAAGTCTACCAAAGTCGTTTCCGAACGCAGTAACTCAACTCGCTTTCTTGACATTGTTGATTTGCGATGTAGCTTTTGTGTTAACTATTAAACTCAACTCAACTTTATTCAGGCAAATCGGCAACACACATTGCCTTTGGCCAACATAAATATATAACAGTGCATGCAAAAACATAGCATTGATACATTCATGATTAATATAAAATAAATATAATTAAAGTCATACTTCATTGAGTGATATTCTCAGAAATTGTCTAGCCTGTTCTCAAACGGTTTTACAAACACTATGCCTTTTGGGCTACTATTCTAATTAATAATATGATGACAATAATGTCTAATTATGTAATATGTTTTACTCTTAAGTTTTTTTTTTTTTTTTTTTTATTTGGAACTTTCTCTTATTAATGAAGATAGGTTCAACTCCAGAAGACCAAAATATTCCCGCTTATTATACATAGCAATGGTTATCTTGAATACATCGACCATATCACCAGGTTATCTCCGATATCTTAAGCTTTGCAGTTTCATCCTCACATGACATACCTGATAATACAGGTAACACGCTAGTTGCACGTCGTTTAACATTTGATGATGATGAAGATAATATATAAGTCCAAATGATATCTTTATTTACGTGTTTAATCTATGTTCACAGAGAGATAAAACAATCCACTAGCTCAGCCTAGAAATCGTCAAATTTCATTCTCTCTGTCTCTCAATCAGCATATGTCATGAACGATGAATGCTACACATACTATCTAGTGTTATGCCTTCTCCCCTGAGGGTCCCTAGATTTCTGCATTTATCTCCTCTTATATAGGTGAACATATGCAATTCATAAATCATATCCTAGTTTCCCGCTTAGTGACATGCGTATGACGGGTGCATGTTTCCACATATGGTAACCCTAATGTCTTTCTCATTATGTTTCTAGATAATACTGTCCAACCTTTGTTTTTGGCCACATAAGATTCCTCTGCACAAGTATTATGTTTCCCTTTTATCTGCAGTACTTTATATTTCTACACTCCAATTCTCGTAGAAAAACTTTATCACTCGATTGTCTTATGTCTCGGTACAGTGTCGTCAGTGAACAAATAAACCACTGGGCATGCAGGTCATTGATAAATATGACGAAAATCGGTCCTAACATTGAGCCATAGTTTATTAATCTTGACATATCACATAAATGATCAGAGTGAGATAGATGAATACAGCGTTATTTTGTAAGACTTACCCGAAAACATAAATGCATCCTTCCCAGTTGATAGTAGATGAAATCGAGGAGAGAAACGGAGAAAAAATGGAAATTCCAGGAACAAAATGGGAAAGGACAAAGTGGAAACGTTTGCTCATTGTCTTCTGCAGGTTAGTAATATTGGAGAAAAAAAAACTTTTATTTTGTTAAAACAACAATTTATTTTAATAAAGCAAATGCAATTTCACATATAATACGACATTATGTTAATGTAAAGAAGAGCTTTGTGTGATATCCGAAAACGAATGAAGGTGTACCGCATTATCGCAAAATCTCTCAACATAATGCATTTTGAGGTTAGGCAAAAAAATAGTTAAGTTTCTGGTCACCAGCCAGAAAAAAAGGAGGGCGGTAGGTAGGGGTATGTTTTTGTTTTTGTTTTTTAGTTGTTGTTTTTTTTAGGGGGGGGGGAGGTACACTCCAAATGATGCTAAAACTAAAAAGAAGGTAAAGAAAAGATTTTTAAGGCGGAAATGTAAAAAAAAACAAAAAATTTAGGGTCAGCCGTGAAAAAAGGGGGTCGGTCGGGCGACCAGAAATGGAACTTACCTCTCTTTTTTTGCCTTATTTGTTTCTTTCGAATAAAAGATAAAATAAAACCTTTATATCCAAAATTTACTTAAATATATTATTTTGCCATTTGGAATTAATTCCCCGTAAATTAATGTTGAAACGGCGGATCCGACTCAGTATTTTAACAATGAAGGGTTACGGATCCGATTGTAACTTTCTTTTATTACACATCATTTTATTCATGCAAAAATAAAATGCTGATGGATAGTTTATTAGCTTTAAATGCATATGCTTTATATATTTTTATTTGATAAATTCTCCTTGAAAACGACCGGTCCTGATCTATTATCTAACAATACACATATATGGATCCGTTTAACACCATACAGAAGTGACGCTTTGCATCCAAACAAACAGGTGCCATTTTGTTGACCTAGTTTCTATGTATACTAACAAGCGGGTTAAGCTCATTACATTTAAGCATTTAGGGTCGGACGTAGCGACAATGTTAGATACACTATTGATAGAAATTCTTTTGCGACTATGCGTTTAAGGTAGTGTGCATGCGTAGTGAAGCCGACTTGTATAAATGATCTGAGATGTACTCTCGGAAATTGAGGGTCACTCCTATTCAATCTCAGGAAGACTACGTATAGACACTGTCCTGTCAGGATGGTAATTTCTTCAGCTCTCCAAAAATCATATTAATCATAATACAAAGAGAAATGATATGATATGGCACAGCTAAATCTATATCCACGATGCGTACTGTCCGAGGTCCCACAGAGAAATGAACACTCTGTCACTCGGTCTCATAGTTATAGTTGTATGAAGTGTTCAAACTCCTCTGATCTATTGTCCGATATCCCGCCTGTGTTAATTGAGGGAACAATAAAGGTTTAAAGAGGTGAAAATACGCACAATCTATCTAACTATCATGAAATTTTCGTCCGGTGCAAAATGAAATCCATGAAAAGTCTCATACCACGCTCAATTCGATAATAATATAAATAGTCCAAGGAAATCCAGTAGAATCAGATTTGGTTTTAATAGTCGTAGCTGTTTAAGGAATGCGATTTAATGTGTCAGAAAGCAGAAACATAGTCCAGTTTATTCACAATTTTTTTTAGCGTGACGTTGGTCTTCCAATTGATAATGTCTTAGTTTCGGTTTAAAGATTCTTTTATCAATATGAAATATATAGGGGTAAATTAAGGAGTTTTGAATTCGTACGGTTTAGAGAATATTTCGGTTTACGGAGGGTTCGATATTGAGAGGTTCCACTGTCAAAATTCAAAAGGCATAGAGCTTATTTATTTTCTGTGCAGCCTTGTCTAACACAAGTTTTTTTCGAATTGTGTTGAAGTTTTTAAAAATCTTCTTGAATTAAATGGGGCAAAAAATATAGCCAGTTATGCACTCCCAGCAGGAGGTCAGTGTTCTTAAATGACAGCTACAAACTTACTTGTGTGGTTTTGGCTTGAATAAGGTGCAAACTTATGACATTCCTTTCCAGTCATCACATTTATACTGGTCATCCAGTGTCTGCCCTCTTGCGGCGTCAACAATTTGCTTTAAAAGGCATATCCTCTAAAACCACTGAATAGAAATTGATGAAATTTGGTGTGAATAGTCCTTGGATGGCCCATCAAAATCTTGATCCATGTAAAACTCTGGTTGCCATGGCCACCAGCATAAATTCAATGTTGATCCTTTGAAAAATTAGGTCACAAAGAGGTGGGCTAGTTTCTTTATATACCCAATATATAAAATTCAAATATTCTTCTGTAAAACAAACTGGCTAGGTACCTTTTTATTCTCTCTCTCTCTTTCTTTTCTCTCTCTCTCTCTCTGTCTCTGTCTATCTCTAGCTGTGTTGTCACAACAGAAGGATGCTTTATACGTATTTGTTATTTATTATCTCTGATTATGACATAGCCATTAACATTAGTCTGTACTGAAATTTTATTGATACATTTTTTTAATAATAAAAATGACCTTTTAAGCAATGGAAACATTTCCTGAGATTAGATTACTGTCATCTGATTATTGATAATCAAACATTACTTCCATTTGGAATACCTGGTTTCCATATTGCTTGTTTCATTATTTTTCTTTCTTTAAACAAACTCTAGGCAGAGTCAAAAGCATGCAAATCCAAGTATCTTAATTGGCTTAAAAAGTACATTAAACAATAAAGTTGGTTTTCTTGAGTGCAAAATGAATCCAACGCTATGTATTGAAACACGTATGTAGTTCTGTGAAAGTCTCCAAAGAAAATTCATTTCCTTATTTTGCGTAATCGACATCCGTTTTGGAAAACAATGATTCCTGTTTTGTCAAGATTAGTTTCCATCCCAGTTTAAGAAATTTTAACAAAAAGAATCAATGAAATGAACACCAGTCTTAATGTATCTGAAATATACCGGTCTCTATCGACCACTGGGTGGCCTGTCCTCCTAATATTAGAAATAGAACCGTTTTATGCTGTTTTAGATTAGATTAATAATATAATCCCAATACCTACTGAATTAAGAAAGACGAATAATTGCTTTGTTTTAACTAATTTAGATATGTTTACTTAATACCAACAGATTTGAAAGAGAGAAAAACACTGTATATCACTATAAAAAGGGCTCCCTATCTTTAACAACAATGAATAAAACAAAGAATTGAATAAGGTTAAGAATCAGTGTATTACTGATCTTTCTAAATCAATAACAAAATATACAGAGATTCTTCACTAAGCATCTTATGAATAATGTCATTTAAAGATAGTATGTGCGACATTTTTCTATGCTACTTCTACCTGGTTTTTTAATAGGTGGCTAACTGGTGGTTGGCTGTTTCCGGAAAGAAATCTGATTGGGTCTCAAGATTCATTTGAAATTAATTGTGATCCATGCCATGAAGTTGAAGAAATTTTTTCAAGACCTGAAGGATTTTGTACAACCTGTAACGAGTTCATGTGTTCATCTTGTTTGAAAGCCCATTTATTAATGAGAAAAACAAGAAATCATGAAGTACTTCGCGGAGACGACATGCCAGGAACAAGGCCACCGGAGCCAATGGAGGAGTGTACTGATATATGCGAGAAACACAGTGGTCAAATCATAAGGTACTACTGTAAATGCCACAGATGTGTAGGGTGTATGGACTGCATTGCTTTAGAGCACACAAGCTGTGGCCCTCATATTGCGTTGATTACAGACATAAGTTCTAAAGAATCAACAGAAAAAGAATTTCAGGTATTCTCTGAAAAACTAAATCAGCTAAATACACTGTTTACTGATTCTGTTATGAAGACAGAAAACCATGTACAGTTTGCTGAAACACAATTCAAGAAGGCAACTAATGATGCTTCTAAGTTTATTGAAGAAGTAATAAGGACATTACATTCATTACAGAATGTAGTAGAAAGATGCGCATTGGATATAAAGTCTAAAGATTGTGACAAGATGCAGAAGCTTTCAAATCAAAGCAAATCCTTGTTGCAAGAAACTAAACAAATAGTAACAGAATTTGAACATTTAAAAAAATGTGGAAGACGATCTCAGCAGTTTACTTTGATGAAAAAAAAGAATTTACGTTTGGAGAATCTTGAAGAACTTGGTATTAAAATTGATGATGAAAACTTCGTTTCGGACTACCAATTTATCCCAGATAAGAAAATAAAGGACATACAAACATGCACAACACAACTTGGCAGTCTAATCACTGGATCAAAGTTAGGTTTGGTTATTCATGAAGAATCTTCATTTTCTCAAGTAAGTTTATTTTGTCTTTTATGCGCTTCTTGAGATAAGCTTAAAAAGTGTGCTTTTAACAAGGACGTCTCTATTTAACACTTTTCTCTAAATAATCATATATTTTACATACGGGGTACAAAAGTTGACAAAGATCTGAATATAAATTATTTTTTTTCCATTTCAGCCTAAACTTATCGAAGAACAAGGGGTGGGGGGCTATTCTACACAGCCGTCAGCTGATAGCAGTAAAGCGCAGGCCCCTGCTGCCCCTGGGATTCAGATTCTCCTTCAGCATGACCCCAACTGCATCCAAACTAGTCCCGACAAGCGCACTTCTGTAACCTCACCTAAGTCTCAAGAGGTCAGTATAGATGGTTACTATGTCAACAGAGAGGATGAAGATCAGCATATCCATTTTGAGCCTGTCATTGAATTACCTGACAAAGTTGAAGTTAAAACTGGAGAAGAGGAGGAAGAAGTTATATTCTGTCATAGAGCGAAGCTTTTCCGATTCAACAAAGGGGAGTGGAAAGAGAGAGGATTAGGAGATATAAAGATTCTCTTTAATGAGGCAAACTTGAAGGCCAGGCTGCTGATGAGACGTGAGCAGATACTGAAGCTGTGTTGCAACCACTACATAACTTCAGACATAAACTTTCAACCAATGCCAAATAGCAAAGGTTGTGCCCTGGTTTGGTATGCCATGGACTTCTCTGAAGATGTTCCATCAACTGAAAAATTTTCAATCAAATTCAAAACTGCAGAAATTGTTTCCAAATTCCAAGATGCCATACAAACAGCTTTGAAAAAGACATCAAGCAAGCCTGCTGTAGAAACTATACGTGCAGCAAGTAAGACTGAAGATAAGAAAGTAGAAGGTTCAGCAAGTGAAGAAGCAGATGATGATGTGATATTTGTGAAGGAAGAAATTGCATCTGCTGAGGATATTGTTAAGGCCAGAAAGTTACAATTACCAGATAACTTCTATCTGAATGAGACTCGTCACCCCTGTTTAGGTTGCAGAGGCTGTGATGACCGAATGCCTGAGGATGATGTACTAAATCCCAAGACTGACAATCAAGATGAGGATAAGGAGGAGGAAGATGAGGATGAGGATTATGAAGATGAAGATGATGATGAGGAAGATGAGAAGGAGGAGGAAGATGATGAAGAGAATGCAGATGGCAAAGGTCAGTAAATTAATCTGTCTGCCATTTTCTTTTGCTATATACATGTATTTTGACAAAATTTGAAAGAACAGTATGTTCTTAGAAGTACATCAGAATTATTATAATTATAACAGAATTTGTACATTTTAAAACATCAACGGACAATTATGATATCCCCTGGCTCAAATTCAACCAATCATACATAGTACTAAGCAATTCTTGAATTATTCATTTTTATCATTTGAAAGTATTTAGGTTATGATTAAGTTAACATAAATTATTACCTTAAAAACAGACAGTTTTTGTTATGGAATAAACAATTTGGATGTTCTTATAATTTATAATAATAATGAAATTCACCTCCTAAGTATTTAATTATTACTTAGCACTAAGTATGATTGGTTGAATTTAAGCCATACCTGTTAGGAATACCTGTTGGCAAAAAAATGCAAATGAATCAGGTAATGTGTAAATATTAACCCCAGACAGGTTTGCTGTCAGCTCTGTTTGCCAAGATGTCAAAATAAGTTAAATTAGATAAAGGGTCAAGAAATGATAACAGCTGAAAACCTTAACAAACTGGTGAGATTTTATTTAGACTTGACAGAAAAAGAAATCTTAAGAATTTTCCAATTTAATGAGATCTGTACTTAAGTAATCCTAGTAACTATGAAAACAACAAAGCCTAGACATCATGGAGAAAGTAAATCTTTAAAGAAAATGCATAGAAATTTTACTAAAGACACTTTTTGAAAGCGTCATTGCTGTGTTTCTTGTAGATGGGGAACACATAGGCCTGAATTCTGGATCAGGCAAAAGTTACCTCTCTCAGCTTCTAAGCTCAGGTAAACTTTACACCATCCTTGCACCTACGCTACCATAACACTGCTTCCTCATTTTCCTGGGTCAATGGGCAGTCTCAGTATATACCTCACACCATTTCTTAGTTGTAGTATCATGCCAATCTTTCAATCTCTCATCTAACCAAATTGCATACACATTGTCTCATCATAAGAGTTTCTATACAATTGCTTCTTATGAAGATCTCATATGATTATCACATCATACCAGATTTCATACACTTGTGTCACTGTTTATATATGCGTTTCTTCTCATACAAGCTCCCATGCAATTGCTTTTGATATCAATTGCCTCTCATACAATTGTCTCATCAAACCAGATCTCATACAATTTTCTCATCAAATCAGATCTCATACAATTGTCTCATCAAATCAGATCTCATGCCAGTTGTCTCATCACACAAAATTTCAAGATTTCATGCCAGTTGTCTGATCATACCAGATCTCGTGCAAATTGTCTTATCATAATTATCAGATCTGATGCAATCATCAAATATCAGATCTCATGCATATTTCTCAACATACCTGATTTGAAGATTTCATGCCAATTGCCACATCATACCAGATTTCATATGAGTGTCTCAACATTCAAGAACTTAAGATTCCATGCTATTTGTCTCATCAAACCAGATTTCAAATGAGTTTTTCAACATGCCAGATCTCAAGATTTTATGTCAGTCGTGCCATTATACTGTGGGGAGCAGTGGTCCAGTGGTAGGACACGCGTTTCGGGATCGAGGGGTCCCGGGTTCGAGTCCTGCCAAGGACACTGCCAATTTCCTTGAACAAGAAATTATTCCACATTGTTTCACTTCACCCAGGTGTAAATGGGTACCTGAGAGGGCGGTATAATTCCGTGGCGCCATGGTGTTGGCTGCCATAAGCGGAGTGAAAGACTCCCAAGGGAGATCGATAGATAGATACAAGTAGCCCGATGACCAGGGGTAAAAGCTGTAAAGTCGGTGAACGTGACCAAGGCATGAAGATTAGACTGTAAAATGCATTTACTTTTTTTACCAGATTTCATACTAATTGCCTCATCATGCCTGATTTCATGTGATTCTCTCAACATACCAGATCTGAAGATTTCATAACAATTGTCTATACATACTAGATCTCATCATATCAGATCTCACGCAATCGTCAAACCATATCAGATCTCATGCCATCATCACATCATATCATATCTCATGTAATTATCTCATCTTCTCAGATCTCATGGAATCATCAAACCATATCAGATCTCATGAACTTATCTCATCATATCAGATCTCATGCAATTATTTGATCATATCAGATCTCTAAACTTAGACCATGCAATTCATACAGATCTCATGCAAAGTCTACCTACCAAATTCATTATTTCTTAATTTTTTTTACCAGATCTCATGCAAATGTCTTATACCAGATCTCATGCAATTGACTTATCATACCAGATCTCATGCAAATATTTTATCTTCCAAGACGTCATGCAAATTATCATACCAGATCTCATGCAGATGTCTTATCCTACCAAATCTCATATGATTGTCTTATCATACCAGATGTCATGTGATTGTCTTATACCAGATATCATGCAAATATTTTATCATACCAGATCTCATACCAGATTTCATGCAAATATTTTATCATCCCAGATTTCATGTAAATGTCTTATCATTCTAGATCTTATGCAAATATTTTATCATACCAGATCTCATGTAAATATTTTATCATACCAGATCCCATGTGATTGTCTTATCATACGAGATCTCATGCAAATATTTTATCATACCATATCTCATGGAAATATATTATCATACCAGATCACATGTGATTGTTTATATTCCAGTCCCAGATCTATGAAATGCTGATCATACCAGATCTCAAGTGATTGTCTTACCATAACAGATCTCATGCAATTGTCTCATTACTCCAGATCTTATGCGGTTATTTTATTTTATCAGATCTTGTGCAGTTGTGTTAAAAAAACAACTCTTAGCTCACCTGAAAACACAGAGTCAGGATGAGTTGTTAGGATCGATGAATGTCCGTCGTCTATCAATTCATCGTCCACTATTTATTTGTTTGCACTCTAGCACCTTCATTTCTTAAGCAATCATTTTCAAACTTTACGACATTTTTTATTGCCAAAATCTCTTGGCCAAGTTTAATTATGGCTGATATTGCCCAATTAGGTCAGGAGTTATATCCTTTTTAATATTGATAAGTGCCAGATTCACTTGGTTTGCTCTCAATTAGCTTTATTTTTAAGAAGTCATCTTCAAATTTTATGACTGTTTATTGCCATCATCCCTGGACCAAGTTTGATTATGGCTGGTATTGCCCAATTAGGTCTGGAGTTATGACCCTTTTAATAATTAATACTATAATAATAACAGCCAGATTTCACTTTGTTTTCACTCTGGCATGTTTATTATTTAAGCAATCATCTGCAAACTTAATGACAAAATTTATAGCTGTAACCCCTCAGCCAAGTACAATTATGGTTGATATCAGCCGATTAGGTCAGGAGTTAATAATATGTAGAATTTTTTATGCTACAACCTTCAAAGTTTGATCTTGTGTACTCTTTGATTTGTGGATTTTTTATGATCTTGCTGTATTTTTGCATGGCTCATGTATTCAGTACAATTAAACTATATCAGGAACGTGCAGGCAATCAAGACAATATATCTCAGGTGAGCGTCTTCAGGGCCATCTTGGCCTTCTTGTCATATGTTTAAGCAGTGAACATACCAGTAAATATGATTTAGAGAACTATAGGTTTGCTGTCCGTCTGTCTTGAAATCGGCATCTAGTGATAAAATAAAAACTAAATAAGTAAATATTGATGATACTTGGTGTATGGAAAGATTGCAATATGGAGATTATGCACATCAGTTGTTTTTTCCTTGGATCAAACATGTGGTTGCTATGGAATTGGAAACAGTCAAACTATGGCTATAACAAAGAGATATTTTGTTAACTTAAGAAGTATAAGAACTAGGATAATGAAAATAAGTATGTGAATAGATGGAAATATGGAGATTATGTTCCTCATCAGTAGGGGCTTATTTGTTGCAAGCAACACTAGTAACTACTTATACCAGGCCTTTTTTTCAGATATTGGGAAAGGGGCCTTAATAATCATATTTTGGCAAAATATACCATTTTTTTTATTGGAGAAAGAAAAATCCTACAGTAAGATGCAACTTTGGGGAAAACTGACAAAATTACAGGCTTTATACATAGAAAATTTCTTTAAAATAGCAGTTTTCCAGACTTTTTGATATTTTTTGTCGTTTTGACATTCATCAAAAGTATTTATCAATAATTGACATGTTTGCAGCGTGAAGAGGGGCGGGGGTTCTTAGTTTTCTATTCGCTGGTACGGGACTTAGTATTTCTTAAGTAATACTTTCAGAATGCTTGTTTTATATCAAATACATAATGCTTATATAGTTAACATGATGCCAAAACAGGCATAACCCCTTCCCAATTGTTGAACAAGAGTAGCTATTGAAAGCAAGGTCATGGTGAACGGGGGCTATATAGGAATCAGGCTCGCTACGTGACGTTTTACACTCACATTACATGAAGTTAAGTACTTGATGTTGATAATGCCTTTATACTTAAATATTATTTACCAAAAAAAATTTTAAAAAAAATTCCCCCGATTTATTGTAATTACCTTTATTCCTTTGATAAACCCTATATAATATGTAATATGAACGTCTCCAAAATGAGTTACTGGCAATGTAACTCGATTATTTACCCTTTATCACTTGGAAAGGCCGTGTAAGTTATTTACCCTTGGATAAATCCAACAAAATATATGTAATATGAAACTCTCCCCTACCGAGTTATTGGCTCTTCCTTAACCCTGTTCAAACATGACTGAGATGCTGTTAATGGGATGTTAGACCAAAGTATATAAACAGGCTGACCTAGCTAAGTACTAATAAACAAAGTTTTACTCTTTATAGCTAAGGAGTGGTAGGGTCTTCTGTGGTTCTGATTGTATTTGAATTGTCTTTGAACTCCAGTTTTATTTTAGTATTTTCTATTTTTGCTTCTATTCATTTAAGGTTCTTTTTTCCAGTTCTGATAACAGGTGTGGTTTTTCTTAATGCTATAATCAGCAGTCGACACTTAACGATGTTCCAGGATTCCAAGGACACCAAAAGTTAAAAAGGGACTCCTGAATTAATATGCCAGATGTTCTGTCAGGACACTTATTTTTATACGCCCATCTTAAGATGGGGCGTATTATGTGAACACTCACGGCGGGCGGGCGGGCGTGCGGGCGTGGAACATTTGTTGTCCGGGCTCTAACTTCAATACTGTTTGCCCAATCCTTTTTAAACTTTCTACACATGTGCATGGCCATAATATCTCGGATGAGTTCGATATCCAGCATTATCGCGTGAATGACTTAGAAGTTATGGCCCTTGACGTACACAAAATACTTGAAATTGTGATTGTCTGGGCTCTAACTTCAATACCGTTAGACCAATCCTTTTCAAACTTTCCACACATGTGCATGGCCATAAAATCGCGGATGAGTTCGATATTCAGCATTATTGCGTGAATGACTTAGAAGTTATGGCCCTTGATGTACACAAAATACTTGATATTGTGAATGTGCATTGCCATAATATCTTGGCTGAGTTCGATATCCAGCATTCTCATGTGAATGACTTTGAAGTTATGGCCCTTGATGTACACAACATACTTGAAAATTTGCTTGTCCCTAGTCCTTAGACCCTATGAGGTGTTGTCAGATCTTGCAGTTAATTAATAGAAATGTATCAACATTTTTTTTTTTTATGATTAACATCATTAACTAATGGGATTTTGGAATTATTTTGCTTATTTATAGACAGTAGCTTGTTTCTCTGAGCTATTTCTGAGAGTCCCCATACCATGATGGGCGTATTTTGTGGCAGTCCTGACCCTTGTTACAATTAAGAATGAATTGGAACAGCTACATTTGTTGCTAAGGAGTGGTAGGGTCTTCTGTGGTTCTGATTGTATTTGAATTGTCTTTGAACTCCAGTTTTTTTTTAGTATTTTCTATTTTTGCTTCTATTCATTTAAGGTTCTTTTTTCCAGTTCTGATAACAGGTGTGGTTTTTCTTAATGCTATAATCAGCAGTCGACACTTAACGATGTTCCAGGATTCCAAGGACACCAAAAGTTAAAAAGGGACTCCTGAATTAATATGCCAGATGTTCCGTTAGGACACTTATTTTTACAATTAAGAATGAATTGGAACAGCTACATTTGTTGCAAATTGATGTTATCATCCACATGAAACGTTATAACTTTTAACCCTCTTTGATAATCGCAACTTTTTGACCATTGGTTATGCAAATGAAGCCATCATATATATCCAAATGATGCGACAGGTACTCCTAATTTTCAGAGAGGACTCCTGCATTTCAAAACAGGTGTTCCGTTGGGATACCTGGCTAAAAATGTTTTGTCAAGCCCTGATAATCTTGGGTAATTGTCTTACAATATACTAATTCCCTTATAACAGATTGCTTCCATAAAATGAGAAGAATTATATGAATTTATTCACACCTGACTATGTTTTAAAGTTATATGATGATGTGTTGATCACAATAAATTTCTTTGACTAGAATTATTACAAATTTGGTTATTTGAGAAAGTGCAAAATAATTTACGAGTTTAATGTAAAAAAAAAAGAATACAGGAGGATATGCCATGAAATTTCTTTGCGTTAAGTTTAGACAGCGATTATATATTAATTTAGAAATTCATCATCTAGAATATCACAAAAAAAGAAGAAAAAAAAGCCAAAATTACAGTATTGTCCTTAACATTTTAACCTTTCAAATCATGAATATTCATGAGCAAACTATTGACTTGATGAATATCAATTGCCTGAAAGGTTTGGCAGTTGACCCCTGTTTACAAGTATAATATGCTGTATTGGTTTACCCCTTTCGTGGTGCCCAGCATATAAGGGTTGTTCCAGGATTGGTAAGCCCACAGTGTTGGGATCATGATTATACCCAGACAAAAAAATTAATGGGAGAGGGAAAGACAATAGGATTTAGCGAGCTTGTTGAGTTGCAGGTCACATGCAACCAAAGCCCCAAAATAAAAGTAATATATATATAATTGGAACAGAATATTTTGAAACTTGTCAATTCGTTATTTCTTTATTCAATCCAGTATTTATTATTAAAACCTTGTCAGTGCAGGTGTATGTTTGTCAGATATAACTGAAGGACATCATTTAGAGTTACTTCTGCTAGATTTTTAGGCTACATCTCACACGTTGATTTTTTTATTAAAACAAAAATTAAATGATAGATTTTGTCATATTTTAGTAATGTTACAGTAAAGACATCACTGGTCGGTGTATATTTTAGATGATGCAAAAGCAGACAAACCGCAGCAGACGGGTGTATTTGGTGCCAAATCATCTCTCTTTGGTGGGGTGCAGGCCTCAGGTAAGATCTTTAAGTGAAATTATTTACAAAATTAGCGAGCACAATTATTATGTAAATCACCTTCAATGGATTGTATGATGGCATATTAAGGGCTGACCATGAAACTGTCTTATCTTCCACTTTTTAGCTCGACTATTCGAAGAATATGAGAGCTATTGTAGTCGCCCTGGTGTCGGCGTCGGCGTTGGCGTTGCAGCTTTTGGTTAAAGTTTTGCGTGCAACTTACTATCAACCTTATATCTCAATAGCCATTTATGGTATTGACTTGAAAGTTTATAAATATGTTAAGGGGCATCAGACAACCAAGGTAGATAACACTTGACTGAATTTAATATGAATTATGGCCCCTTTTTAACTTAGAAATTTTGGTTTAAGTTTTGCATGCAATAGAAAATTTGGTTAAAGTTTTGCGTGCAAGCTACTATCTAGTTTGTATAACTATTCATGGTACTGGCTTGAAAGTTTGGGAATATGTTTAGGGACATCAGATAACCAAGAAAGATAACTCTTGATGGAATATGTAACAAATTATTTCCCCTTTTTAAATTAAAAAAAAAATGGTTAAAGTTTTGCTTGCAAGATACTCTCATGCTAATATCTCAGTATCCAGGCATGGGATTGATATGAAACATCTTAAATATGTTTAGGGGTATCATACTTTCATGGTAGATAACTCTTGATAGATTATGTTACAAATTATGGCCCCTTTTTAACTTAGAAATTTTGGTTAAAGTTTTGCATGCAAGGTACCTTCATGCTAATATCTCAGTATCCAGGCATGGGATTGATTTGAAACATCTTTAATATGTTTAGGGGTATAAGACTTTCATGGTAGATAACTCTTGATGGAAAATGTTACAAATCATTCCCCTTTTTTTAACTTAGAAATTTTGGTTAAAGTTTTGCATGCAAGTTACTTTAATACTTATATCTCAGTATCCAGGCATGGGATTGATTTGAAAGATCTTTAATATGTTAAGGAGGAGTATCATACTATCAAGGTTGATAACTTTTGATGGGATATATTACAAGTTATGGCCCCTTTTTTTACCTTAGAAATTTTGGTTAAAGTTTTGCATGCAAGGTCCTTTCATTCTTATGTCTCAGAGTCAAGGCATGGGATTGCTTTCATACTTATATCTCAATATCCAGGCATGGGATTGATTTGAAACATCTTTAATATGTTTAGGGGTATCATACTATAAAGTAAGATAACACTTGATGTTATATATTAAAAATTATGACCCCCTTTTAACTTAGAATTTTGGTTAAATTTTTGCATTCAAGCTACTATCCAGCTTGTATCTCAGAAAATGCTTGTGGAATTGACTAGAAAGTTAAGGAGTGTCTTCAAGGGCATCAGAAAACTAAGGACTTTTTGACTGATGCAAATCATGGACCTTTTCTAACTTAGATTTTTGATTAAAGTTTTGCATGCACAGTGTTATTATGCTTATGTCTCAGTAACTAGGAATGGGATTGATTTTAGACATCATAAATATTAAAGGGTATCAGACTATCAAGGTATATCATTTTTAGCTATTATTATGTACAGGGTATGTAAAGGGCAAGAATTAAAATAGATTTCATTTGATTTACCAACAAGCATTTTGAATAGTCGAGCGTGCTGTCCTCTGACAGCTCTTGTTCTGTATGCATTTAGAATTGTTTTGCGGTAAACTCTAACATGTGATCATTGTTATGGAAGAATGAACTTGAATGCAAGGAGAGGGTCACATGTCTGGGTAAGCAACCACCCTACCCTTTCATATATTTGGTGGGAAACATTGGTGAGAAGCAAAATGTAATAACACTTGGCTGTCCTTCAGACAAATTTTGAAATATTTGTTGGTCATTTACACAACTTGAGGATCAAAATTTAGTAATTAAGTACACCAAGGAAAACCCTGACCTAATCCATGGTCTTATCTATTTGCTCAAACAGAATTGTAGCACAGATGCTATGAAGCCTGCACAGCAAAGCAAAATCCATTATTTTATAATCCTACCATCTAGAATTCAGTTAATTAATATTCGTCAAGACATAACTATGTTCATGAATATTCATGAATTTAAAATGTTAAGTAACACATTGGTTAAGAGGAAATGTTTGTTCTTGTGTTGCAGGAAGCAGTACACCCAGTAGCGGAGGGTTTTTATTTGGCAGTGTCGGATCATCATCCGGATTCTCCTTCTCGGATATTGCCGCATCTTCCGGGGTCCAGTCTTTCCAGTCCAGTATGATTCCTAACTTTCTACTGTTATGTATAATTATCAATTGATGGGAATAATAACTTACACTAGGTGTTTGGTATTGGTACCAAATTTGGTACACAGGCAGCTTGATGGAGACAAATGTTGGAATGGCTTTTGGGATCAAGCTGATTTTCTTACTCATATATCATAAATTTATCAGAGAAATGGTTCCCTATCAAGGGCTTTTAACTATTTGTTAAAAATGTAGCTTGCATAAGGTAAAAAAAAATGTTTTTTTTTTGGTAGCCAAGGTCAAGATCAGATTTACCTAAAGCAAGTTTCTGCTCATTTCATAGTATTTTTCAAGGTATGTCTCCAGCATATGTTTCCATTTCTGTCCTTGTTATCAATATGCAGTATTCCTTGCAAACTCTGATAAAAGGTGCACTCAGTCTAGTCACATTTTCCTTTCTTTTGTATTGCATTCAAATCTTTGTTTATAGCAGACTTGCTTATAGTGTAACCTTGACTAATGGAAACCCCATATTCTGATCCCAAAAGAGCCTTTTCTTCTTTAACTTTAACTGTGAACATCATTTCCATCTCAGCCAAAACAGGTTCTTACACCTTACCTCACTGACAAGTTTGCTTGACACTCAGAAACATTCCAGTACCGCCCAAGCAGTGAATTCGTTCCATAAAATATAATGTGTTCAATGGGGATATAATTTTCTGTCATTATTTGATCACTACCTAAATATTGCGACAGTGGGGTAAAAAGTAGAACTAAGCATACCGAATTACGGCAAAAGCGGAAAGTAGTTACTTCACAATAGACATATCAAATTTTGATAAATTATTCAAAATTGTCAGAATTCTACCTTTGTGAGTATAAACTTTGGACTTGACTATAAATTTGTGGTAATAAGAAAAAAGTCACAATTTCATCTATCCACTCATTATTCATGTTAGTTATTCACTTTAAAATTCTGTTCACAATATGCAGTTTGTTTATAAGGTACTATAATTCCATATATTGGTTTGCAAGAAACCTCAAATATAGCAACCGTCGTGGTCCCGACGAGTTGGCTGTAACTGAGTTTTACTTTATGTACATTGATTACACCTTCCCCGACAGCCAAGTGGTTAAGACTGTCCACCTTGGGAGCAAGAGGTCATGGGTTGGACTCCAGGCTGCGACATACCAAAGTCATAATTTAAAAAATTGTGCTGTTATAGTTCCTTCCATGGCTCTTAGCATATAAGGGTAGTTCCAAGACTGGTTGGCCCTGTGTCAGGATAATGTGACTAGGTGTGGTATCATAACACTTGTCTACGGCGTGATACTACAGTGTGGCAGCACTATATCTGTCTCTAGTAGACATCGTCTCCAAATGACTGAAATATTGTCGGTGGGATGTTAAATCCAATAAACAGACTTGTGTGAAAAAAAGGTAGAGAGAGAGGATGTGGTGTCAAACAGAGAGATAGATAGGGTGGAGTTATGAATATGACCTCGTCTATCTTCAAATCATTATCTACAAATTGATTTTGAAAGCTATTATTGTGAAACTGCAGGCTGATCTGGGTATATATTGGATGTGGTATCATGCAACATGGCTATGGCATGATATTGCAGTGTGACAGCACTGTATCTGTCTCAAGTAGGCATAGTCTCCAAATATCTGAAATACTGTCGGTGGGATTTTAAACCCTGCAAACAAAAATTGATTCCATGGAGTAGAGTATATTGATACGTCTATACCTGTACAGGTTCCAGCAAACCGTTCCAATGGCAGGGTGCGGGTAAGCAGCTGTTTGGTGCTGGGGGCGGGGCTGACAATGAAAGCGGGGAGGAGCAAGGGGATGACCCCCACTTTAAAATCCCGGATTTGATCGAAGTTAAAACAGGTTTGTTTCCTAATAGTTAACTTCTTAACCTTATTAATGTTACCGAAATAAACTTATTTCTTTACTTGTCAGTACATCAACATCTCTTTTTTTATTATTCCTTTTCGACAGTTCTTGGTTTGGACCAGTACTCTGCACCTGGGAAGGTCATGAAAAATCCTTTCCCTAAATGGGGTTTTAACCAACAACCTTCAGATAAACTGTCTGACATTATGTTATTACCAAACTAAGATACCTTCAGAATATTGCTACTTATAATATGATTCTTGAGTAATATTTATTAGAGCGTGTACCTTGTAACACTTTTTAGCTTTTGTGATCGCCCTGCATCCGTCGTCCTCCATCGTCATCATTTTACTTTAAATGACATCTCCTCTGACACCGCTAAGCAGAATTTGATTAAACTTGGCAAGGATGTTCCTTGGGTGAACCGTCACAAAAGTTGCTAAAATAAACTTTATCCCTCTGGAACTCTGGTTGCCATGGCAACGGAAAGAAAAAAATGTGAAAACTTTAAAAATCATCTTCTTCAAAACTATTGTCCAGATTTAAAAATATTTTGGTACAGATGTTCCTTGGGTAACTCTCTACTAAGATTACTAAACTTATTCTGATCGGGGAAGAAACATGGCCACCAGGGGCGGGGCTAATTTGCCTTATATGTATATAGTGAAATCTTTAAATGCCATCTCTTCGGACAGATTTTGATTAAATTTGGCAGGGATGATCATTTATTTATAGCTTCACAAAAGTTGCTAAAATTATTCTGATCCGTAAAAAAAAACAAGGCCCCCATAGGCGGGGCTAATTTGCCTTATATGTGAATTGCGAAATCTCTAAATGACACCTCCTCTGAAACTGCTGGACAGAATTTGATTTAATTTGGCAGGGATGATCCTTGGGTGAAGCTTCACAAAAGTTGCTAAAATTATTCCAATCCATAACAAAACATGGCCACCAGGGAAGGGCTAATTTGCTTTATATGTATATAGTGAAATCTTTAAATGACATCCCCTCTGAAGCTGCTGGACAGAATTTAATTAATGTTGGCAGGGATGATCCTTTGGTGAAGCATCACAACAGTTGCTAAAATTATTCTGATCGGTAAACAAATAAGTGCGCCAGGGGCAGGGCTAATTTGCCTTATATGTATATAGTGAAATTTTTAAACGAAATCTCCTCTTAAACTGCTTTACAAAATTTGATTATATTTGGCAGGGATGATCCTTGGGTGAATCTTCACAAAAGTTGCTGAAAGTATTCCAATCCGTTAAAAAACATGGCCGCCATGGGCGGGGCTAATTTACCTTATATTTATATAGTGAAATTTTAAAACAACATTTGCTTTAAAATCACAGGATAGAATTTTATTTAATTTGGCAGAGATAATCCTTTAGTGAAGCTTCACAAAAAATGCTGAAATTATTTCGATCCATAAAAAAACATAGCCACTAGGGACGGAGCTAATTTGCCTTATATGTATATAGTGACATCTTTAAACGACATTTCCTCTGAAACTGTTGGACAAAATCTGATTTAATTTGGCAGGGAGGATCATTTGGTGAAGCTTCACAAAAGTTGCTGAAATTATTCCAATCCGTAAAAAAACATGGCCGCCATGGGCGGGGCTAATTTGCCTTATATGTGTATAGTGAAATCTCTAAATTCCATTTCCTCTGAAACCGCTGGCAGAGATGATCCATGGGTGAAGATTCACAAAAGTTGTTAAAATTATTCTGATCCATTAAAAAATGGCTGCAAGGGGCAAGACTAATTTGCCTTAAATGTATGTACTAAAAACTTAAAATGACATCTCCTTTGAAACTGCAGGACAGAAATTAATAAAACTTTGCTGGGATCATCTCCTTCAAAAATACTGGCAGGATTTCAAAATGTTTTAATACAGATTGATTTTCCTTCGGTAACCCTATACTCAGGTGAGCAATCCAAGGGCCATCATGGCCCTCTTGTTTAATTGTTACATAGTGATTCTTTCCTTCTTCTTCTTCTTCTTCTTCTGTTTACTGCCTACATTCAACATATTGAAATACTTGCAAGACATGCATGGTTATTTACAGGATTGAAAAAAAAAGAATGAAGAATTTGAGTGATGTCACTTGAGTATTGATATCTAAAGTAATTCAACTAAGGCTCTCTGGGGGCAGTTTGTTCCAGTGGTTGTGTAGTTTTTAGCATTTGTACTAAGAAACTTGAATATTGTACTGTTTTTGAAATGTTTGATATATGGACACATACATAGACTTTTCTTTCCAATAGACATGGTAGTAACTTAATCCTTCTTCTTTATGTAGAGGGGCCTCCGTGGCCAAGAGGGTAAAATCGCTGACTTTAACACTCACTCAGCCCCTCATCGCTGTGGGTTCGAATCCCGGTAGGGTCATTTGCAATTCCATCGGAGGAAGCCTTCCAGCTGGCTTGCGGTAGGTTGGTGGTTCTACCCGGATGTCCGTGTATTCGTGGTCTTCATCCACCTGTATTTAGCTGGACGTCGCTATATGACTGAAATACTGTCAAAGCGACAGTAAACTCAAATAGTCTAGTCTAGATGTAGACACATTTTGATGCACTGGCAAACAGAGTAGGCAAAAGGGGCTGTCTGATCAAGCTCATACAAATGGCTACAATATTGAAGCTCCGATTCTATACAGTCTGCACGGCAAAGAAAAAGCCATTCTTTGATATATCAAGCTCAGTCTATTAATATTCATCAAGTCATAAATTTGAACATCAGTATTCTTCAAGTAAAGGGTTTAAGGATAGTTAACCCTTTACTTCATGAATATTCATGAACAAATTTATGACTTCATGAATATTAATTAACTGAACTTTAAATGGTATAAAAAAGTGGATGTTTCTTTCCTCTGCACATTGAGTAGAATCTGAACTACAATGTTGTATGAGCAAACAGGGGAGACCCTCCAGGAGCTGTCTGATCTGGGTTTGCTTTGTTTGCCAATGCGTCAAAATGAGTCTATATGAAGTAAAGGACGAAGTCAATTTACAAAGGCGAAGAGGGCAGATATTGTGTAGTCTGTTCATTACTTTTCACTTTAATCAATTTCTTAGTAGATTTAGGCAACAAATCAGTAACATATCATTTTCCCCAGGTGAGGAAGATGAAACAGTAGAATTCTCCCAGCGAGCGAAATTGTTCAGATTTGATAAAGACGCCAATCAATGGAAGGAAAAAGGTATAGGTCAAATGAAAATTCTCAAACACAAGGATACAAGTGAGTATTTCTATTATGCTTAATTTTGTGTTTTGGTTTCTTTTTTAGGTCTTGTATATTTTGTTTTTGTTGTTTGTGTTGGTGGAGGATTATGCCCCACTCAACATTACAGTCATTTTAAGCTCTTGTATATTTAAACGGATATATCATTTCCTTACTCAGATGTCTTACCACAGGCAATAGGTATGGTTATGGCTTTTATCTGATGATGGGGGAAGGGACCTCAATACAATATTTTGGTGTACCTAGTTCTTATGTTTGCAGGCATGAGATTTTCCCGATTTTTGGTAGGTTTCCAATATTTTTGACAGCTGAGGGGGGTCTTGAGATTCGTGCAGATCTGATGAGAAAATTATACTAATTGAAGGTCTCCTTTCAACGATCTTTGTAAACTGGAGACCGTTGACTAGTAGGTCCCAAATTCTTCCTTCGAAATGGCAGCATCTAGGTTTGCTGATCATGGAAATTTTTAGATTTTTTTTTTAGATTTTTTCCATACATGTTTGGGGAAAGGAGAATCCTAGAGTAAATAGTAATTTTTGGGAAAGCTGTATGAATTTAATGTGCCTATGAATGGACCATGATAAAGAAGGAAAGAAGCCCTGGGTACAAAAGCAGTTGGAGATCTGGACAGTAAGCTGACCAGTACATGACCTATTCAGTAACGCTGATACAATTTAAGATAGTTTTAGAATGCATTCATCTTTCCATATCAAGGCTGTCATTGGCAGAAGTTTTTGGTTGCCCAGTAACTGCCTTTATTTTGGGGGGCTGCATTTCATATTAGCCCCCTCAGAGAAGAAACATATTAGATATTTATTTATTTTGAATGTTAAAGATCAAAAAGTTAGAGAGAGAGAGAGATTAGAAAATAATTGTTCTTTTGTTTTGTATCTTTTTTGCACTTTTGAAAGGGTATTGTTACAATTGGCCTCACTTCCTGTTGCAGATAAATACCGTCTGCTGTTGCGGCGGGAGCAAGTGCACAAGCTGGCCTGTAACCACCTGCTGACCCCTGACCTCCGACTGACCCCTCTTAACACATCCGAAACCTCATGGTGCTGGTCAGCCCAGGACTTCTCGGACAGTGAGCCAAAATTGGAGCAGCTTGCAGTCAAATTCAAGGTATAACAATATTCTTTTTGATAGAGACGTATTTAATCCATTATCATATGTAAGTATACTTTTTGTACCCCTATAGACCATTTCAGCAGAGAATCGGCAATATCTTACATAATTCGCTGAGTTTAATTGACCAGTCAGTGACTGGGGGAAAAGCTAAAGTGTATGTTTATTTCCTATTGAACAATATGTGAAATTTTACACCAGTGTGTAGAGTAGATTTTCGGGATGCATTCGTTAATTTACGTAGTTTCGTCTTATTTCAGAGTGAAATGATCCATTTCACAAAGTGATGTTGGGGCTACAAAGGAATTGCTTTCCTTTTATGCAAGAAGTTAAATACCTTTCCATTCTGTTAAGGCACTCTTAATTATTTTGGAATTTGAAACAATGTCTATTCTGCAAATGAAACAAAACTTTTATGAGTTCATTGGGACCATCTGTATTTTTCTTGTCTGCTTTCAATACTGAAAGTGTTTTTCTCCTTAATTTTTATTAGCTCACCTGAGCACTATGTGCTCGAGGTGAGCTTTTCTGATCACCCAGCGTCTGTCGTCGTCCGTCGTCAACAATTTGCTCTAAACAACATCACCTCTGGACAGACTTTGATTAAACTTGGTAGGGATGATCTTTGGGTGAACCTTCACATAAGTTGCTTAAATAAACTTGATCCATATAGAACTCTGGTTGCCATGGCAGCGGAAAGAAAAAAAATACGAAAACTTTAAAATCATCTTCAAAACAACTGGCCAGATTTCATAATGTTTAAGTACAATGTTTCTTGGGTAAGCCAATACTCAAGTGAGCGAACTAGGGCCTCTATGGTCCTCTTGTTTTCAATATTATGCTACAGCACTTAAATATGTTATCAATAATTAAACATTTGGTGTTTTTTTTTCGTGTCGTTTCAGACTATAGATCAGGCAAAAAATTTCAAAGCAAAATTTGAAGAAGTACAGGCAGAACAGAATAAGCTTTCCAGTAAGTATAGTCCCGTCCAGTTCTGTCCTACACTCACAATACATGAAGACAAGGTGGTATGTGGGGTAAACGTGTGAGACAGTCGGTCCCAGTGGCTGAGTGGTTAGAGCGTCCGTACTGGAAAAGGGAAGTCATTGGTTAGATCGCCGGCTGAAACATACCAAAGTTGTAAAAATTGAACTGGTATAGCTCCCTTGCTTGGTGCTCAGCATATAACGGTAGTTACAGAACTTGTTGGCCCAGTGTCAGGATAATGTGATTGGGTGTGCCACACGTCTACAGTGTGATACTGCAGTGTGGCAGCGCTGTATCTGTTTCAAGCAGACATCGTCTCCAAATGACTGAAATACTGTCGATGGGACATTAAATAACCTTTTCCTCTTCAAATCATTATCTGCAAATTGAATTTGACAGCTATTATTGTGAAACTGTAGGTTGATCTGGGTATATTTTGGGTGAAGAGATATTTTTTCACTAAGAAAATTATTATGTCCACCATGAAAATGGTTGATTTTACAGTGGCTCTAATGGAACTGGAACAATAGCTTTGCGATTGAGAGGTCTGGGATTTGAATCCCCGTCATTGAAGTTTCCTCCAGTGACCATGTCAAACCAAAGGCATATCAAATTTTTATCAGATGCACACTTACCTTGCACTTTGCAAAATAGGGTTGCTTTTGGAACTCGGAGTACTCAGCACTGATTCTACCAAAGAAGTTGTCTCCTATAAATCGGTGCCATACGCTAGACATGCAAAGGAACCAAGGGGTCTGTTCGTAAAATGTGCTAGGGTATCGTACTGAACTCCCTTGTATCTAACCATTGTCTCTACATGCTGTCTTTATAGCAAAAAAACATAACAAAAAACAGGACTCCACTGGAAATAAGTGCTTGCACTTTTGAGGGTTATCTTTGACCACAAGGTCTAAATAAATACAACTATGGGGTTAAGTTGTTGGGAATGATGGGCAGTTCTGTCTACGTTTCTAGCATTGTGTTCTGTGTGTAGGTGAGGCCCCGCTGATGAGCTCTTTACTGACCGGAGATCTGGGTAAGACGGGCGCATACTCAGCGTGTGGCTTTGATTGACACTAGTGCTTATCCCCTGCTCTCTCTGCCAGCTTTGACTTAGAACTTACCTGAATAACAGATTTACCGCTTTGAAACAATAGCAGGTTGATTCTTATTCCCCAACCCTCTGGATGCCTCTTTTTGACACATTATGGGGGGTATTAGAATTTAAATTTATGTTAGGACTTTTTTTTTCCTTTCACAGGTATTAATCATACTCTATTGGCTTATATATGTTTTTAATCCCCCGCCCTGAAGCGGGAGGGGGGTTATAGGAATGGCCTTCGTCCGTCCGTCCGGCCGTCCGTCTGTCCGTCCGTCCATCCGTAACGTTTTGGTGTCCGCTCCATATCTCCTATACCGCTTGAAGGATTTTCGTGAAACTTGCCTTAAATGTAAACATAGTTGAGACAATGTGCAGAACACAGGTGGCAGCCATGTAGGCTCAAGATCAAGGTCACACTAGAAGGTCATGTGTTTGAACCTTCTATTTCCTTACAATTTCATGTCCGCTCCATATCTCCTATACCCCTTGAAGGATTTTAATGAAACTTGCATCAAATATAAATATAATTGAGATGATGTGCAGAACACAGGTTGCAGTCATGTCGGCTCAAGGTCAAGGTCACACTTGAAGGTCAAGTGTTTGAACCTTCCATTTCAATTTACAATTTTGTGTCTGCTCCATAACTCCTTTACTTCTCGAAGGATTTAAACGAAACTTGCCTCAATAATTAAGTTATAAAACATCTGTAATTAGAACACAAAATAATGCTAAAACCAGGTAGTACATGTGTTTATAGCTCACCTGAGCACAACGTGTGATTGCCTTTTGTCTATTGTGCATCCGGCAACAAAAATTTCTTTAAACAACATCTCCTCCTAAACTGATGGGTCAAATTTGATGAAAATTGCCTATGATGTTCCTTGCATGAAGCTCTACCAAAGTTATTCAAATAGTTCCGGTCCTTTGCATATCATGGTCACAGGAGCTAAAAATAGATTTTTAAAATGAAATCTTTAAAAATCTTCTTCTCCGAAACCGCAGGGCCTAGAGCTTAGATATTTGGTGTGTGGCATTGTCTTAAGGATCTCTACCAAGATTGATCAGTTCATGACCCTAGGGTCATAATTGGCCCCGCCCCATCGGTCACTTGATTTTACATAGACTTACATTGGAAAAACTAGAAAAATCTTCTTGTCAGAAACCACAAGGCCTAGAGTTTAGATATTTGGTGTGTAACATGGCCTAGTGGACCTCTACCAATTTGTTCAAATCATTGCCCTGGGGTCAAAATTTGCCCTACCTTTGGGGTCACTTGATTTTACATAAGACTTAATTAGGAAAGCCTTCAAAAGACCTTCTTGTCAGAAACCACAAAGTCTTGAGTTAAGATGTTTACTAGAGACCCTCATCCAAGTCTGTTTAAATCATGGCCCTAGTGTCAAACTTGACCCCACTCCATGGGTCATTTGATTTTATATATTAATTTGAGCTATGACTTTCAAAATTTGAATGGTAGGTACAGTTTTTGTGTGGAATTTAGATGATCTTGCTGTACTTCTGCATGGATTATGTATTTAGTATGACTCATACAATAACTGGCAATGAAAGCAATGTTTCTGAGGTGAGTGATTCAAGGCCATCTTGGCCCTCTTGTTAGCTCACCAGAGCACAACTTGCTCAAGGTGAGCTATTGTGACCACCCTGTGTCCGTGTGTTGTCTGTCATCAATAGTTTGCTTTAAGCAACATCTTCTCTTAAGCCACTGGGTAGAAATTGATGAAACTTGGCATGAATGATCCTTGGGTGGCCCTTCACAAAAGTTGCTAAAATAAACTTGATTCATGCAGAACTCTAGTTGCCATGGCAACCAACAGAATTTTACTTAAAAAACTTCAAAAATCTTCTCCTCTGAAACCAATGGTCAAAATTTAAATTCCTTTGGCATAAATGGTCAACTCTTATTTAATCCTTATAGAAGATTTTAAAAATCTTCGATGAAATCAAAGGCTAGAGTTTAATTTCTTTTGGGGGTCTGGTGGTTTCCTTATATAGCTCTTTATAGAATGTTTCAAAATTCTTCTAAGAAGTCAATGGGTAGAATTTAATTTCATTTTTGCACAAATGGTCACCTCATGGCTTTCAACCAGTATTCCTAAAATAAATTTGATCCCATGAAAAACAAGGCCTCCAGATGATTGACTACCTTAAGAATTCTTTATATCTGAAACTTGAATCTGGTTACTGCTGGAAGTAGTAATATAAAGTGATTTGAATGGCTTTGAATAAGTTTATTTACTCTGATGAGCGATTTAGGCCATCATGGCCCTCTTGTTACTTGAAACTTTCCTGAAGAATTTATGTTGAAATATGTGTCTGACATCACATTGTTTATTTTTAGCTGTTTTTGTTTCATTACATGGATTTGCCACTTCATTGGCTAAATTAAACAACTTATCTTTACCATCCATGTTGTTGCATATCTCAATCTTAATTGGCGGTTATAAAGGCTATTTTCTGCATAAGACATTTTTATACCCACACTTTACAAGTGCTTATCTTAAAGTCAAATGGGAGGTAGTGGGGATATTTATAACTTCATTTTTTGTATTAGCTCACCTGTAATGCTCATGTGAGCTCTTAGGGTCACTGGCTGTCCATCCGTCCGTTATCGACAATTATTTTAAATGACATCTTCTCTAAAAGATCTTCTTGTCAGAAACCACAAGATTATGGGTTTAGATATTTGGTATGTACCGTGGACTTGTGGACCTGAACCAAGTTTTCAAATTATGGCCCTGGGTCAAAATTGGCCCCTCCCAAGGGGTCACTTGATTTTATAGCTATGACCATCAAAATTTAGACCACAGGTACAATTTTTGTATGGAATTACAGTCTTGATGTACCTCTGCATGGGCTTTTTACTCAGTATGTTATAAATAAATAAATAAATATGTTATAAAAGGCAATGAAGGCAATATTTCTCAGGTGAGCGATCAGGGCCTTCTTGGCCCTCTCGTTTTTTAATCCCCCTGCCAAACTAAAAGTTCTAGTTTAGGATATAGTTTTTGCATTGTCTATCCAGAATCATTTCTCAAAAACAAAGTAAACCAGTCACAAAACTAGAATGTTTATGAGCATGCATAGATGGGTACCTAAGTTTTGTTTGTTTTACTCAATATATGCAGGAGCTTTAATAAAAGCTGTGTCAAATATACCTCCAAATTTGTATAGGCCAGTCTCAAATCTTAACAGGATTGGTCATGAGCATGCAATGTTAGACACCTACAGTTTTATTTGCCTTTTTGCTTATTATGTGCAGAGGTATGGCCTTTATGAATGTAAAAATAGTCGTGTTGCACATATTTCAAAACTACAGAAATATTTACTAGGATGTGAAGTTGTGCACCATCAGATTTTTTAAGCCCCTGCAACCATAGATGGGGGGGGGGGTGCAAATTGTTTTCAACTTTTGGTCTGTTGGTCAAAACTTTAACCTTGATACCATAACACAGAAGTCCTTCCACCTACAGCCTCCAAACTTGATCTCTACCCGACAGGTGACCTTGACATTTAAATGATCTTGACCCCCAAGGTCTAAGTCCCCCCGAGGGGGCAAAGCATTCATTTGAACATAGCTTGTTTTAATTCACCTTTTACTGCAGAGATATGAATTACTTAGCTGTGTCATGTACATCTCCAAAACCATAATTAAATTGGCCCTGTTTTTTTTTTTTTTTAAAAAAGGCTAAAAGTGGGGGCATCTGTGTGCCATGGACACATTTCTAGTCAGCAAACTTAGCATGAATGTAAATATGGTGCATGTCACAGTTTTCAACAGTTACAGTATTCCATCTTTCCGGAACCATATTGCAGCTTTGAATAGGGTATTTTGAAACTAGTTAATCAAATTTGTGGAACTAGGAAGGGGATATCAATTCAACAAATTTACTTGGTTTATTTTGTCGGTTTTTAGAATTTAAAGGCTTCAATATAAACTAATCAAATATTTAAAAAGAAATCAACATCAGTTTAGAGTAGTATAAATAGATGAGTTAGTTGTTAGGTAATCTGGTTGTTTACTTATTTCGCAGGTCAGTGTCAGGATAGCAGATGTAGCTGGATAATAAGATGCTCAATATAACATCAGATATTCCTTTTTTTAGCTCACAAAAGCACATTGTGCACAAGGTGAGCTAATAGGATCACCCTGCATCCGTCAAATGTCATCTGTCGTCAACAGTTTGTTTTAAACGACATCTCTGAAACTGCTGAGTAGAAATTTATGAAACTTGGCATGGATCATCCTTGGGTGAACCTCTACAAAAATTGCTAAAATAAATTTGATCCATGCAGAACTCTGGTTGCCATGGCAACCAGCAGAATTTTACTTTAAAAAATTCAAAAATCTTTTCCTCTGAAACCAATGGTTAGAATTTAATTTCCTTTGGTACAAATGGTCACCTCACAGTGCTCTACCATAATTGCTAAGATAATGTTGATCCTGTAAAAAAAAGGCTCCTAGAGGGTTGGCCAATTTCCTTATATAGTCAATATAGAAAATTTCTTCTATGAAGTCAATGGTCAGAATTGAATTTCATTTAGCACAAATGCTGGTGTCAAAATTGACTTATTAAAGCTGTGACCTTCAAAATTTAGATGGCAGGTACATTTTTTGTGTGGAATTTAGATAATCTTGCTGTAATTCTACATAGATTCTTATTCAGTATGACCCATAATACTATAATATGCAATGAGGGTAATGTTTCTCAGGTGAGCGATTCAGGGCCATCTTGGCCCTCTTGTTTTTTTTTGTGTGTCCTGTATTTATCCTAATTTTTAGGGTTCAATAGTATGTTTGTTGTTTCTAAAAAAAGCAGTTTTCCTTTGGCTCTGCTGGTCTGTTCATATTCTCACAGTTTATCCCTCACAAGATGTGATCAAGTTCCTTGTCTTCTTAACACATGGATCACATAGTATCTCTTAATCCTTAAGCTCATGAATATTCATGCTCAAATGTATGACTTTATGAATATTAATTTACTAATTTATTTATGATATAGATGAAATTCACGGTTTTAAATGGTATATGTGGTGCCTAACAGACTGTAGAATTGAGCTACAGTTTCATTTGAGAAAACAGAGGAGACACTGACCAGACAGTTCTTTTAATATAGAATATATAGTAATATGGATAAGAATATTTTATAATTTCCACTTTACACTTGTAAGAGAAATTAGCCCCGCCCCTAGCAGCTATTTTTTTAATGGATCACATTCTTAATGTAGAAATATGTTGCAAATGAGAAAATCTCTCTCTCTCATGCACATATCAATGTTTTGCCCCAGGGTGGGTGTGGAGGGCTTACACAGGGATTATGACAGAAGACTGCATAGTTCCCAACAAGTGGGTATTTGACAGACAGGATGGTGCCAGATCTTAGGAAAATAGACTTTTGCAAGCATGTTGTGTGGGTAGTTTGACAAATTGTCAACGCCCTATAGTGGGGACTTAGACTCAAAA
The DNA here is from genome assembly GCA_021229015.1 of Solen grandis. Classification (NCBI taxonomy): domain Eukaryota; kingdom Metazoa; phylum Mollusca; class Bivalvia; order Adapedonta; family Solenidae; genus Solen; species Solen grandis. The sequence continues at coordinate 57,955,284 of CM037790.1, forward strand.
AAGATGAAAAATTGCAGGTTCCCCTTGGTCAGCCAGCCCCAACCTCTTGGGCAAAACAATGATGGGTGCATACCACACAGACTTAAGAAATCAGGGTGCTTATTTAGCCTCATTATCTCCCCATCTGCTTCATGACACAGACCTTTCCTTTTACACCAGCTTTATAGTCCCTGATTGATATTTCAGTAATTAGTCCCCTACTGGTGTTTACACTGGAGGGGACCATAGGTTTGCCCTCCTGTCTGTCCTTCTGTCTGTCCGGAAATCTGGATCCCGTGATAACTTAAAAACCATTTAAGATGATAATATGAAACTTGGTATATGAATAGATGGCAGTATGGAGTTCTGTATGTCACTTTTTTTCTTGAACCAAAATTCTGGTTGCTATGGTAACAGAAAAATTATGCGCCTCACCAGTAGAGGACTCATGTGTTGCATGCAACACAGTTACTTGTTCTTTGTATCATTAAACTCCATCTATATAAGCTCTTCGATATTAACCCTTCATTTCATGAATATTCATGTGTAAGTTATTGACCTGATGAATATATTTTACTGAACCTTAAAATTCTATAATTTTTTATGCATAAACTATGATAAAACCTTCAAATTTTAAAGCACACTTTTTGTGTTACCTTCTGTAAGCAGAGGTGACACATAGGGAGACTTAGGGATTACTTTTCCGTTATCTGTCTGTCGGTCACACTTTTTCCATCACGCTTCAGCAGTGACACGTGTTCTTGTTGAAATTGTGAAACCTTAATTGATGAATATTAGATTAACAACTACATTAAACTATGAAATTGTCTTTGCTGGACTGTGTCAGGTCTGCGCTGCAATATTGTTTGAGCAAACAGAGAAGACCCTGATCAGACTACTCCTGGAAGGATCAGTCTGATCATGGTCTGCTTTGTTTTCCAAGCGTCAAAACTATATCCTATATACGGTAAAGGGTAAATGATTATTAAAGTTGCCTTTTCTTTTGAAAGAGCATTGTGACATAGACTATCATAATTTCACCTTTGGTTGAATTAAACACAAAAAAATGACTTGAAGGGAAAAAGACATTTAGTTAGCTTAGACATTTGCCATTGCCCTGTAAGGACACAAAGCTTGATATAATTTGATTTTGGTTAAATAAGAATAACATTATTTTGAATCAGTTATGAAAAATATTTTCTGAAAATAATTTAAAAAGAATATATTGTCAAAGCCCACCTTAGACTTCTACTTCATATACAATGTGTGACTATTTCATGAAATAAACACAAGGTGTTCTATTTTCAGATGATTGACACCCCGTGTGTAGATGATAGGACTATACTGTACTGCACTTGACTCTATCCAGGAGAGTTACATTCCCAGCTCAACATAATCGGACATCTCCTTGTGTTACGAGAAGTTACTTCCATGTGACATCAAGTGTAATTTGCTATTGTCCAAGTTAACATTTGGTGGAAAATAAAAATCTCTTTTAATATTTGACTAATATTGATTTGTATGATTGAATTTTCTAGAACAGAACAGCTGCTTTAAAGTTACACAAGTTTGTGTTAAATTTGCCACAAAGTAAAATACAGTTTTTTTCTCACAGAAGTGAAGTCCATGACATTATAAATTTATTGAACCCATCAGTTTCACAAAGTGAAGTAATGGATTCTTAGGAATTACATTCGTACCTGTATTGTTTTATTGCATTCTGTCCCGTCATTTATCAGAAACTTTCTATGGAGTACAATGACACTGCACACATGTTCGTATATCACCAGTGAAAAGCAGAGTTATTCAAAAGATTTGCCCGTTTCTGCACTAGGATTAAAGTTATTTGTTCAATATCTTAGGAAGTACTAACAGAACAAGGCAAATGGCTGAGTCTAAGCAGTGTAACGTGGTTTTGACCCCTTCACTGCCCTTCTAGAGTCTTGCTCAGGGGTAACACCCTGTATCTCGAGCGTCTCTCAGGTTTATTACGTAGTTTACAGTCTAAAGTATGCAACTCTATCAAGTGTAAATCAAACAAATATACTACTCAAAATTTGCTAAGGGTCACTTATTGTTCATTGCATATCATAACATAATATAATGATTGGAAAGGCAACTTGTAATAATTATTATTATTGCCTCAAAAAAAATCAAATAATCAAATCGTCAAAAGCAAATCTATCAAATACACAAGTAAATGGGATTTCATTAAGTGATCCTTAGCAAATTTTGAGTAGTATATGTTCCGTAGTTGTCTCGCTTACACCAGCTTACAAGAATAGGAAGAAGAATATAAAATACAGTTGAACCTGTATTAGTGGCCACCTGTATTAAGCAGTCAACCTGCATTTAATGATCAGTGTTGATATTACCAAACTTTTATATGTTAAACCTTCTTTTAGTGACCACCTCTTTTAAGCGGTCACTTTCTTTTGTTTCCTTGACTGACTGCTTAAGACAGGTATGACTGTATTCCATCTGCACTCACGTAATCGAATGATTTTAATTAGTAAATTAGTGACCAAAACATTCGCCTGATTCTGGTGTAAAACAAGACGTACACGGCAGTGAAGGGTTATACACCTTCAATGATAGCTCTAATTGTTGGCCACTTCATAGGGTTTTAGCTCATTTGTGTCACACTATTTCCTTTTGTTTAAATTCTGAAAGATTTGCCATCATCTTAATTGCTAGAAGTTTGGTCTCACCAGTACTTCTTGAATTTCTGTTTTTGTTATCACACTGTTCATTGTTATTGGAGCTTTTAAATTGTCATTTAGACCTGTGACTTGGTCATCATTTTGATTATTTCAAGTTCAGACACTAGTTAAAGAAAATTGTGTAATGTTAAACAGGAGCAATGGATAAAACTTTGTATCATTATATGGTGTCAGTAATTTATATAACTGAACTATAAGGTTGATTGTTTCTTTAAAGCTGTTAATCAAGAGTGCTTTACAACTTTAAGGTCTAATGATATACTCACTATTTACCTAGATGTAAGTTTTGTATTGTTTAAAGGCTAAGGTGCTAGTATATGACAAGATATGAAATTATGAAAACTACACCCGATTATTTGTTAGTCTGTATTGATGACAGTATTTAAAAAATGGATATGAAATCCGTGTTGTTTTTTTCAATACTAATGTAGTTAAAATGCAATGTTTTTATGACATCTTTTGAATTAAATCAAAATAAACTGGTAGTTTTTCTTATAATTATGATGTACAAATATAACAACTATAAAGATAAACACAGTAAAACCTGTAAACAAAGGCCACTCAATGGAATATGAAAACTGGCCTTTATCTGGAGGTGGCACTTATTCAGAGGCTTAATTCTATTTAAGTCACTGGCCTTTGTATACAGGCTGGCTGTTATTCAGAGTGACCACAAATACAGGCTTAACTAATAACTGTTAACATTCTGAATATAACCTATAATGAGAGACCACCCCTTGTTAAATGTTAACTATAGAGTGTAAGTCATTTCTGAGTTTCACCTATCATGTCGTAAAAACAAGAGTCTGTGTGTGGTCGTTGACTGAAAATTGTCTTCAACCTGACTCTGACTGTCAATGTATTCAACTCGCCTTGCTTTAAAATAGACCTTTCCAGTGTTTACAGGTGGACATATAAACGTCCCTGGGAGTAGAATATGAGCAGAAGGAGCCTTTTGGTCATAGTTGCAGCCTAAACAAGAGCAAATAACCGACAAAGGTCCCTCATTGACTTACAGGCTATCCAATAGCTACACGGGGATAATCGATAGTGGTTGCCCTTGTTAACAAAAGAGAACTCAATGTGTTTTTTGGGTTTTTTTTGCAACTGATTTTATTATGAATGGGAAATAATTCCTTAACATTAGGTAAAGACGGGACTTAAATTTTCACAGCTAAGGACTGGAAAGGTGCATACTGAACTCTTTTACTTTCATCACCTTTTTAGCTCACCTGAGCACTTGTGCTCGGGTGAGCTTTTGTGATCGCCTTTTGTCCGTCGTGCGTCGTCAACAATTGCTTGTGAACACTCTAGAGGCCATGAATTGGGTCAAAAACTAGGTCACCAGGTCAAAATTTAGAAAAACCTTGTGAACACTCTAGAGGCCACAGTTTTAGCCCAATCTTCATGAAACTTGGTCAGGATGTTTGTCTACATGATATCTCGGATGAGTTCGAAATTGGGTCATGTGGAGTCAAAAACTAGGTCACCAGGTCAAATCTGAGAAAAACATTGTGAACACTCTAGAGGCCAAAGTTTTGGCCTAATCTTCATGAAACTTGGTCAGGATGTTTGTCTACATTATATCTCGGATGACTTCGAAATTGGCTCATGTGGAGTCAAAAACTAGGTCACCAGGTCAAAATTTAGAAAAACCTTGTGAACATTCTACAGGCCACAGTCAGTTTTGGCCCAATCTTCATAAAATTTGGTCAGAATATTTGTCTACATGATATCTCGGATGAGTTCGAAATTAGGTCACGTGGGATCAAAAACTAGGTCAACAGGTCAAATTTTAGAAAAAACCTTGTTCACACTCTACAGGCCACAGTTTTAGCCCAATCTTCAATAGATTTGGTCAGGATGTTTGTCTACATGATATGGGTTCGAAAATGGGTCATGTGGTGTCAAAAACTAGGTCACCAGGTCAGAGCTTAGAAAAACCTTGCGAACACTCTAGAGGCCACAGTTTTAGCCCAATCTTCATGAAAAATGGTCAGGGTGTTTGTTTACATGATATCTTGGATGAGTTCGAAAATGGGTAATGTGGGGTCAAAAACTAGGTCACCAGGTCAAATCTTAGAAAAACCTTGTGAACACTCTACAGGCCACAGTTTTGGCCTAATATTCATAAAATTTGGTCAGGATGTTTGTCTACATGATATCTTGCATGAGTTTGAAATTGGGTCATTTGGGATCAAGAACTAGGTCCCCAGGTCAAATCTAAGAAAAACCTTGTGAACTCTCTAAAGGCCACAGTTTTAGTCCAATCTTAAATAGATTTTGTCAGGATGTTTGTCTAATTGATATATTGGATAAGTTCGAAAATGAGTCACATGAGGTCAAAAACTAGGTTACCTGGTCAAACCTTAGAAAAATCTTGTGAACACTCTAGAGGCCTACATTTTTGTCCCAGTCTTCATTAAACTTGATATGAATGATGACTGGATGAATTCCCAGTTGAGTGCAAATTCAGGTAGGATCAATATGTAGGTCACTTAGTCAATTGTTACAAAAACACTTTAGATGCCAGATTTTTTGTCATTATGCCTAACACAGCCTTTTTACGCAGGTGAGCGACACAGGGCCATCTTGGCCCTCTTGTTGTTAATATATGCCTTTAAACACCAGTGTGTGTGTAATGTCTCCTTATATATATATGCCATCTGTTTTTTGTAACTATGCAGTTTTTATGTCTTTGGGGTTCCTACTGATTTTCATTATTCATTGTATTCATTGACAAATATCAGTTTTAGAAAATTCAGGCAAGAAATGCAGTGTAAACTCTGAATAGTTTAAAATGAAGAGAATCTGATTTCAGTTGATTGAATAGTTTAAAATGAAGAGAATCTGATTTCAGTTGATTGAATAGTTTAAAATGAAGAGAATCTGATTTCAGTTGATTGAATAGTTTAAAATGAAGAGAATCTGATTTCAGTTGATTGAATAGTTTAAAATGAAGAGAATCTGATTTCAGCTGATTGAATAGTTTAAAATGAAGAGAATCTGATTTCAGTTGATATGATTACAATAAGAGTTGATTTTATTTATAAGAGGGAATGGCATCAATTCAAGTGTAGGGTTTTAAAATTAAGAGATACGAGGGCAATCTAATTATTTTGTAATCATTTATTGTAAATCAAATTGCCTGTTGTTTTTTTTTAAAAAATGACGTTATGAAAATTGATATGTTGATTTTTGGAATTATTGTATTGTAAGGTTCCAATGATATTTCAACGGTTTTGTATCAACAAAAACCCTGGGAAATAAAAACGAAATTTGAAGAAATGTTGCCTATAATTTTTTACCATTTGGTGTTTTTAAGTATGACTATATTGTGATATTTATCTAAAATAACTTTGTGTTAATTAAAGAATATTTTAAGGACATCAATTGGAAAAAAACAAGTTTTTACCACTTGCACTAATACCTTCTGACCATTTCTGGGTTGTACCAGTACTTTGTGCCTGGGAGAGTCTTAAAAAATTCTTGCCCATAGTGGGAATCAAACTTGCAACCTTTGGATCTGCAGTCACTGAATACTACCACTGGACCATAGTGCCCTTCTGGTTTCAGGATGTGACTAGGTATGGTATCATACCATTTATATACATGTTCAACATG
>CM037790.1:57961709-58011709 GCA_021229015.1 Solen grandis
AATTATGTATTGGCTCAATTTATTGACAGTTCTATATTCTCAAGAAATGTATCTGGGCTACCTTGACTTGACTATTTGAGTTTACCGTCGCTTCGACAGTATTTCAGTCATATAGCAACGTCCAGCTAATTACAGGTGGAGGAAGACCCCGAATGCACTGATAAAGATGCCATGTTGCGGAACATGTCCTTCAGGGATATCGTATTCTAAATTTAATCGATTTTGTCAAATTTGCGTTTATGAAAATAGCGTTTACATTTGCAATATGACCTACACTTGCTGGGTTTATTTGTCAGGAAACATAGACTTCAACATAAACAAGGGAGAGTAGAAAATTTTTTGAATTTCTACCGATTATCTGTGAGCGAGCTGCTTTAACCCCAAAAAGAAATACAAGGGCATAAAGTCCTGTTTTCATGAACAACTAAGTATTAACTTAGAAGGCAAGCATCTTTGGTAAATTTGGAACAAATCCCTGCAGTAAAAAGGAGTTGCATTCACATGATTTTGCCTATAGAGCCCTGTATATAGAGAAAGGGATCAAGGGCAATAACTCTAGAAACAAATGTGTGAGCATGAACTGCTGCCTTCATGCAAAGCCACATGTGAAAGACAAAGTGTAACTGATAAGTTTGAACCAAATCATCCCTGTGTTCACAAGGTTCTCCAATATAAAAGTGACAAAAGGCCATTATTCTGAAAAAAATCATGTGAGCTTAAAATCTCGACTTCATGCACAACTTCTTCATATGAAGGCAAGTATTGTGGGTAAGTTTAAACCAAATCCCGATTAAAGTAAGAGAAGTTTTGATCACAAGGTATTGCTTACCTGAACTCCATGTAAGCATAGATAACAAAGGGCCATAATTCTGGAAGGTTTCGTGTAAACACAAAATCCAGCCAACATGCACAACAACATGTAAATGTAAGTATTGTGGGTAAGTTTGAACCAAATCAATCTAGTAGTGTAAGAGGAGTTGTGTTCACCATGTTCTGCTACATAACTATGCATGTATAGGAAAAGTAGACAAAGGGCCATAATTCTGGAAATTGTGGGGGCAAGTTTGAACTGAATCCCTCTTGTGTTAGAGGAGTTGTGATAACAAGGTATTGCTAACAGACTGACAACTAGTGTTATAACACAATACAATCTTTTGGCTGAATAAAGAAGATAAAAATATACTATTAAGTCAAAAATGATATTTATGCCCCACCAAATCCGTTGCGGGGCATATAGATTTTCAGGTCTGTCTCTGCGTCCGTTCGTCTGTCTGTCAATCACATTCAGGTTTGCCTTTGCGTTGAAGCTTTTTTCTAAGAAGATGACTTCACACGATCTTATAAAACTAAGTACACATGTACATCATGATATGATCTATTTAATATTTACGCAAATTTAAGGCTGTGACCATAATATTCCATGGTTGGATGAACACTGTAAAATTGGTTGTTCTGCCTCAGATTTACTTTGCTTTTAATTTTCTTGTCTTTGAAAATGACATCACATCTTCATGAAACTAGGTACACGTAAATATCATGAAATGATCTATTTGATATTTATGCAGACTTATGGCAGTGACCTATTTTTCAGTGGTTGGCTGAACAAGTTAAAATTGACTGTTCTACCTTAGGTTTACCTTTGCATTTAAGGTAAAGTCCCTGTAATGGTTCTGCTATGTCTTGGACCACTTAACCTCTACCAAGATAACCAAGGAACCCTGAAGTCTGAAATGTAGCGGAAAGATTACAGGGACTTTGCCTTAAGCTTTTTTTCTATGAAGAGGAGTCCACATCTTCATGAAACTATATACACATGTACATCATGTTATTTTTTTTTCTTTAATATTTATGCATATTTATAGCTGTGATATATATTTCATTGTTGGATGAACATGGTAGAATTTACTGTCCTCTATATGCGTTAAGATTACATGTATATTTTTTTCAATGATATGACTTTACAACTTCCTGAAACTTTATACAAATGTACATCATTAAATAAACTTATAAAAATACAAGCAAATATTGGGTTCTGACCATATCCCGGCGGAGCATTAGTGTTTCATAGTCACATTTTCTTGTTTTCTATGACGATGACTTCACATCTTTAAGAAACTTGATATTTTTGCAAATTTATGGCTGTGACCTATATATCATGTCTGGATGAACATGGTGACATTGATTGTTCTGCATTTTGCATTGAAACTTTTTAGCTCACCTGAGCACGAAGTGAGCTTTTGTGATCGCCCTGCGTCTGTCGTCCGTCGTCAACAATTTACTTTAAACGACATCTCCTCTGAAACCACTCGGCAGAATTTTATTAAATTTGGCTGGGATGTTCCTTGGGTGAACTTTTACAAAGTTGCTCAAATAAACTTGATCCATGTGGAACTCTGGTTACCATGGCAACGGAAAGAAAAAAAATATGAAAACTTCAAAAATCATCACCTTCAAAACTATTGGCAGATTTCAAAATATTTTGGTACAGATGTTCCTTGGGTAACTCTCTACCAAGATTGCTAAAATTTTCGGATCGGGAAAGAAACATGGCCACCAGGGGCGGGGCTAATTTGCCTTATATGTATATAGTGAAATCTTTTAACGATATATCTCCTCTGAAACTGCTGGACAGAATTTAAATTAAATTTGGCAGGGATGATCATTGGGCGAAGCTTCACAAAAGTTGCTAAAATTAATTAATCGGGAGAAAAAACATGGCCGCCAGGGTGGGGCTAATTTGCCTAATATGTATAGAGAGAAATTTTTAAACGACATCTCCTCTGAAACTGCAGGACAGAATTAAAATTAAATTTGGCAGGGATGATCCTTGGGTGAAGCTTCACAAAAGTTGCTAAAATTAATTTGATCCATGTGGATCTGGTTACCATGGCAACGGAAAGAAAAAAATATGAAAACTTCGAAAATCATCTCCTTCAAAACTATTGGCAGATTTCAAAATATTTTGATACAGACGTTCTTTGGGTAACTCTCTACCAAGATTGCTAAAATTTTCGGATCGGGAAAAAACATGGCCACCAGGGGCGGGGCTAATTTGCCTTATATGTATATAGTGAAATCTTTTAACGATATATCTCCTCTGAAACTGCTGGACAGAATTTTAATTAAATTTGGCATGTGTAGTGAAATTCGTTGGAAGATATAAACAAGAGGCCCATGATGGCCCTAAATCGCTCACCTGAGATAAATAGGTTGACCCAAGGAACATCTGTACCAATTTATTTTAAAATCTGGCCAGTAGTTTTGAAGAAGATGATTTTTAAATTTTTCATATTTTTTTCTTTTTGTTGCCATGGCAACAAGAGTTCTATATGGATCAAGTTTATTTTAGGAACTTTTCCATTCCTGCCAAATTTAATCAAATTCTTTCCAGTGGTTTCAGAGGAAATGTTGATTAAAGTTTTCCCTATATACATATAAGGCAAATAAGCCCCGCCCCTGCCGGCCATGTTTTTTACGGATCGGAAAATATTTAGCAACTTTGGTAGAGGTTGACCCAAGGAACACCTGTACCAATTTATTTTAAAATCTGGACAGTAGTTTTGAAGAAGATGATTTTTAAAGTTTTCATTTTTTTTCTTCTTTTTATTGCCATGGCAACCAGAGTTCTACATGGATCAAGTTTATTTTAACAACTTTTGTGAAGGTTGACCCAAGGATCATCCCTGCCAAGTTTAATCAAATTCTGTCCAGTGGTTTCAGAGGAGATGTAACGTTTAAAGGTTTATCTATATACAAATAAGGCAAATAAGCCCCGCCCCTGGCGGCCATGTTTTTTTACGGATCGGAATAATTTTAGCAACTTTGGTATGGGTTGACCCAAGGAACAATTGTACCAATTTATTTTAAAATCTGGCCAGTAGTTTTGAAGGAGATGATTTTTAAAGTTTTCAAATTATTTTTCTTTTTGTTGCCATGGCAACCAGAGTTCTTCATGGATCAACTTTATTTTAGCAACTTTTGTAGAGCCTCACCCAAGGAACATTCCTGCCAAGTTTCATTAAATTCTGTCAAGTGGTTTCAGAGGAGATGTCGTTTAAAGCAAATTGTTGACGACGGACGACGGACGACTGACGACGCACGACGGACGACGCACGACGCACGACGACGGACGCCGGACGAAGGGCGATCACAAAAGCTCACCATGAGCACTTTGTGCTCAGGTGAGCTAAAAATTGCAAAAGTTACGCCCCTTGTTTACATTTGCTTCATTTGTCTCAGGAATCAACATCGTTGCTCCAACGGTTAGTATAACTACTTAAATCGATTCCATTTATTGTTTTAATCACCGGGTGAAATTTATTATTCATTAATTATATCTGTATTACCCAGCATACAGTTTATTTGCTTTGTTAAATTAAACCCATTGCGATGATTATTAAACCTGTTCGGCAAAGTCCGTGGTCTCTCGGCGGTTGTCGTGATTCCGCTAGGTGGCGGTAGTGTTAGAGGCCTATATAAGGGCGAGATTTTTAGTTTTTCAGTCAGTCTTGTCTCGACTTTCGAACGGTCCACATCTAGCCAAAACAATTACAGCGTTTACTGGGACTTTGAGTAAATTAGGGATAGGATATTTCTAAGGTGTCTCGAGGAAGCTTGGCTTTATTGAGATACAGATTACGTCCTATATTCCGTGCTGCTCGGGTTGCAGTGGTACTGTGTTAGGTTAGACATTGAAGGCACTGTTAAGCGCGGTAGCATTTAGAAGCTCTGTGTGTGGCTTACTGAGGTTAGGGCTTTACATTGTAGTGCCGGCATCCTAGCGCCAGCTTCAAAGTGCCGGCATCGTAGTGCCAGCATCGTGGTGCCAACTTCAAAGTGCCAGTTTCATTGAGGCTGTGTTAGGGACATTTAAGGACAAGCCTCATTGAGTCAGTGGGTTTTGTAAATACGCTATTATAATTGATTCCTGTGATTTAAGCTACATGTTAATACTTTTGAATCATTGTTATACATAAATCATTAGACAAGTAGTCGCACGGAAAATTTGTCATTACAGTTTCTTCCTTTCATTGTATATATTTTAACATATTTGCTAATCAAAAGTCAAGAGGAAAATTATATATAATAAATTAAGACGCTCGGACGAACGTTACAACTGGTGGCAGCGGTGGGATACATTTACGAAATCTCCATCGTCAGACCTGTCGCTCTGAATCATGTCCTCACTACCAAATCAACAAGAGCTTACGGATCGTATACAGAGGCTTGAACATGAAAATGCTCGTTTAAGAATTCGGTGTGAAATATCGGAAATGGAGCAGCAGATAAGTGGTTGGCAAACCCAACCAGATTTTGGACAGACTCATGTTGTAGCCGGCAGTGGCTACCGGATATATAGCACCAGCACTCCCCGATATCCAACAGTGGGATCAGGAAGACTTGTAACAGATATGCCAAGTCTCACGGGGACAAACGTCACTACGGACAGGCATCGCAAAGCAAAATCAGGTGCGATGGTCAAGGCTGAGACATATGATGGCACTAGCTCTTGGCTGGATTATAAGGCCCACTTTGATACATGTGCTGAGATTAATGGCTGGGATGATATTGAGAAAGGTCAATACTTAGCGGTAGCATTGCGAGGACAAGCTCAAGGTGTTTTTGGTAATTTGACCTCCAGTGCCAAAGACTATTAGGCTCTTGTTGAAGCTTTGGGGGAGCGTTTTGCGCCCCCAAATCAAACTGAATTATACAGAGTGCAGCTTAGGGAGAGGAGACAAAGAGCTTCAGAAACTCTCTCAGAATTGGGGCAAGACGTGAGGCGCTTAACAAATCTCGCCTAACCCTCAGCTCCAGGTGACCTCAAGGAGACACTGGCAAAGGAACAGTTTATCGACTCCCTGGCTAGCGTAGAAATGCGGCTGAGAGTTAAACAAGCACGGCCTGTCAGTCTTAATGATGCTGTGCGCCATGCTGTTGAGTTAGAGGCATTCAACAGGGCAGAAAAGGCCAAGCATGAGGGTCAGGGAATAATTGGCTTTACAAATGCAGTACCAGAGAAGTCCCAAGCCTCAGACCAAATGAAGCGTTTGCAGGATACTGTTGATAGGCTTGAAAGACAGTTGAAAAGTCTGCAAGATGACAAGTCCCGTCAGCCCAATAGAGCAGATGGTAGACCTGGGAATAGTTACCATACAAGGCGCTGCTATAGGTGTGGCTCAAAATTCCACTTACAAGCTAAGTGTCCAAAGCCGGATCAAACGAAGCCAGCATTAAATGGAAACCCTTGTAAGCCTCAGAAAACTAAAGAAAAGAAGGATACCATTCCAGCTGCAAACTCCGTTGGCGCAGGTCTGTTCATTCCCGTTGTATTTAATGATCAGATTCTTGATTGCCTGGTGGACACCGGTGCAACTTTAACAATAATGTCCACACGTATTTGGGATGCCTCAGACAGATGCCAGTGTAGTCAACTCAGTAATTATGACAGAACTTTAATTTCGGCATCAGGAACCCCCTTAAATGTGAAAGGAAGAGCTTCTGTTGCGTTATGCGTAGATGGTAACAGCTATGAGGCAGATGTTGTAGTTGCTGATGTAGAAAACGACCTAATGATGGGTTTGGACTTCATGAAGTCCCATGACTGCAAAATTGACATCTCAAAGAATGTGTTAACCATTCACAATACGAATGTAGAACTCAACAGTCAAGGCTCAGTTGGATGTTACCGAGTCACTGTCGCGGAGGATGTCATAATACCTGCAAGGTCTGAGACTGTGATTCAAGGTGACGTACCGGGCATAGCGAAAGGAAGTCATGAGATGTTTATGATAGAGGCATCTGAACGCTTGGCTCAGTTTGGAAAAGGACTACTGGCAAGGTCTTTGGTTAAAGGCAAACCAAAAATCCCTCTGAGGATTATGAATGTTTCAGACGTCGACCAAACGTTGTATAAGGGTACTCATGTGGGCAAAATGAGTCCTGTGTCGGAGATCAAGAAAGGACCTTTACTGCCTGGTATCAATGACATACCGGAACACTTGAAAGACCTTTACAAACGGACGGTGACTGGCATGACACAACAGCAAAGTGCAGATGTCAAGAAATTGCTGCTGAAGTATGCCTCCGTGTTTTCAGAGTCCGATGCAGATATAGGGAGGACAGGAATTGTGAGGCACAGAATAGACACTGGCAATGCACACCCAATTAAACAACCATTACGAAGACACCCGGTACATATGAATCCAGAAATAGAAAAACAGATTGATGATATGCTAAGCAAAAATGTCATCCAGCCGTCTTCGAGCCCTTGGAGTAGTGGCATTGTGCTTGTTACAAATAAGGACGGAACCAAGCGCTTCTGTGTTGATTACCGGAAGCTCAATGATGTTACAATTAAGGACTCATATCCACTACCGCGAATAGATGATTCCTTGGAACAGCTTGCCGGAGCACAGTGGTTCTCCTGCCTAGATCTAAATGCAGGGTACTGGCAGGTCGAAGTGGAGGAAGCCGACATGCCAAAGACAGCTTTCAATTCCAGGCGAGGTCTTTTTGAATTCAGGGTTATGCCTTTTGGGCTGTGTAACGCCCCTGCAATCTTTGAGAGGTTGATGGAAACTGTTTTGGCAGGTTTAAACTGGCAAGTGTGCCTTATATATCTGGATGATATTATTGTTCATGGCCGGACATTTGAGGAAATGATATCCAATCTGGACAAAGTTCTAAGTAGACTTCAAGAAGCTGATCTAAAGCTGAAGCCAAGGAAGTGTCAGCTTTTCTGTAAGGAAGTCTTCTATCTTGGACATGTGGTGTCAACTGATGGCGTGAAAACCGATCCCCGGAAGACCCAAACAATTCGTGACTGGACAGAACCAGAAAATGTTACTGAAGTCAGATCCTTCCTTGGACTGTGCAGCTTCTATCGAAGGTTCATACAGGGATTTGCATCAATAGCGAAACCCCTGCACAAGCTCACGGAAAAAGGAGTCAAGTTTGAGTGGAGTGATGGATGTAAAGAGGCCTTTGCAAATCTCAAGGGGAAGCTATGTGAGGCTCCCATCCTTGCACATCCTGACTTTACCAAAGACTTTATATTGGACACAGATGCCAGTGACTTTGGTATCGGCGCGGTCTTATCCCAGGTGATTGATGGTCAAGAGAGGGTCATAGCCTACGCAAGTAAGACCTTGAGTAAAGCTGAAAGAAGATACTGTGTCACCAGGAAAGAGCTCTACGCCCTTGTACACTTCGTGAAATACTTTCGACACTATCTTTATGGTAACCCTTTCACTGTGAGGACTGATCATGGATCACTTCGATGGTTGATGCAGTTTAAAAACCCCGAGGGTCAGCTAGCAAGATGGCTCGAGGTCTTGTCTTCATACAACATGAAGATAGAACACCGACCCGGCCGAAAGCATCGCAATGCCGATGGGTTAAGCAGAAAGCTGTGTAGACAGTGTGGTATGTTGGACACAGAATTTGAGAACCATCAACAAGTGAGTCAGGTTGCAGAAAGCAAATGCTGCGATGTCTTCAATATTAAAGATGCTCAAGAGGGAGACCGAGACATATCCATGCTCAGAAAATGGATGGAATCTGGTGAAAAGCCTGACCAAAAGACCACAGGATGTGAAAGTTATTTCTTGAAAGCACTACTCAGTCAGTGGGAGAAGCTAGAACTTAAGGATGATATCGTTGTAAGGCGTTGGGAATCGCAGGACACCAACCAAATAAGCTTTCAGGCAGTTATACCAATGTCAAAAAGAAGAGAGGTGCTAAAGATTTCTCATGACATCAAAGCATCCGGACACCTCGGTACCAAGAAAACACTGAGCCGTATCCGACAGGGGTACTATTGGCCTGGGATGCAGAATGACGTCAAAACCTATATAAGTGGTTGTGATGCTTGTACTAGACGGAAAGAACCGAATAAAACGAAAAGGGCTCCCATGGAAATAGTGAGAAGTGGTTTCCCAATGGAAAGAATTGCAGTTGATATTCTCGGTGACTTTCCACAAACTGACAGAGGCAATAGGTACATACTCGTTATTGGTGACTACTTCACTAAATGGACAGAATGTCATGCCATGCCCAACATGGAGACTAAGACAATAACCACCATCTTGATCGACCAGGTTATTTCCAGATTTGGTGTTCCAAGACGTATCCACTCAGACCAAGGACGTCAGTTTGAGAGCCAGCTGTTCGCAGAGATGTGTAAGATACTACAAATTGAGAAAACAAGGACGACCGCTTACCATGCAATGTCGGATGGGATGGTGGAGCGTTTTAATAAGACGTTGGTTGCGATGCTGAGTGCTTTTGTCAATGATAACCATACCGACTGGGATGAACATCTCCAAATGGTTATGATGGCTTACAGATCCACTGACCACGAGACAACGGGCTTTTCGCCTAACCTTTGTATGTTAGGTCGTGAGACGTCATGCCCTTTGGACATAATGTATGAGATGCCATCATCAATCAGACAGGTGCCTGCTAACCAGTGGGTATGGGAGCTCCAGGAAAGATTGGAAAAGGCTCATAAAATTGTTCGACAGAACACTGGAGAGGCCATGAAGAGACAAAAGCGATACTATGACAGTAGACTGTCTTACGAGACTTTTGAGACAGGAGATAAGGTTTATGTATTCTTTCCCGTAAAGAAAATAGGTTGCTCTTCTAAATTAACATCGTACTGGAGAGGGCCATACGTGGTACGCGAAAAAGTCTCAGATGTCTTGTATAGGGTTAACTGCGGTCGTTCTGGGAATATTCAGGTAATTCACTGCGACAGGCTTCGTGGAGTTTGTGGAACCAGTACCATTGCATACTCCCGAGTCAGACCCTCTCTTTCCCGATTATGAGGTAGATTTTAAGCCTAAGAGAGAAAGACGTAAACCTGCATGGATGAGTGATTATGTATTCTCTCTTTTCAGTGAAACAGAGATGCCGAATACTAAGACAACAGAGAGAAAGGCAAAGCTGATATGCAGCAACTGCCAGAAGACGTTGCCCTCTGCTGAGGACTTCCGTTTCCATATTGACATGTGTGTAATGAAGGCGGTAGGGTGCGTGAGCTGCAAGAAGACCTTCAGTTCCAAGAAGTCCTATGCTCAACACGTAAAGAGGAAGCACGGAAGTGAGATGAGAAAGGAGGATGTGAGTGAAGCAGATGTCAGTGACTGGGAGAGTCAGTCTGACTACGAACTTCTGGATGAGGTCAGAAAGCCAGAAGAAGATCTGCTGGTTGGGCGTACCATCAGTAAGAGGACATCACCTCTTCCGGTGCCAGCTCCTAGGAAGCGGAAGCCTGCCGAGTCCACAGCCAGTCTTCAGGAGAGCATGAAGTCCCCTGAAAGTACGGCGTCAGACAGCGTTTTGGTGGAGATGGTTGAAGTTGAGACAAGTGCCAACATCTCTGCAAATCAGGACGGCGACAAGTCTGGTAGGAAGGTGAAATTGGTCTGCCAGGTGCAGAATGAGGGTGCTTTGAAAAAGCAGAGTGTGTATGTCGAGGACGACCAGAAGGGCGAACTTTTCAGTTCCAACACCTCCAGCCGCGCCACAAAGCAGCGTGACGCTGAGTTCTGCATTGGGGACGTTCTTCCTGCTGGAAACATTGATGCTGCGAGTGTTGTGGTTAATCTGAACTCAGACGGGGCTGTAGTTGTAAGCTTCAAATATGCTTGACTTTTAAGATTTCAGTTTCAAAAATGACGGTTGCTAAATATCTATTACTTTGTTGATTTCTTACGTTGTTGTTGTTGATTCAACATATCTCAGGAAGAGTAAAATGTTGTTAGGAACTTTGTTACTTACCTTGTTGTATTTGAATGCCAAAATTTGTTAGTATAGCATGCGGGACGCATGGAAAACGGAGGCGTGGGTAGTGTAGTGAAATTCGTTGGAAGATATAAAAAATTGCAAAAGTTACGCCCCTTGTTTACATTTGCTTCATTTGTCTCAGGAATCAACATCGTTGCTCCAACGGTTAGTATAACTACTTAAATCGATTCCATTTATTGTTTTAATCACCGGATGAAATTTATTATTCATTAATTATATCTGTATTACCCAGCATACAGTTTATTTGCTTTGTTAAATTAAACCCATTGCGATGATATTAAACCTGTTCGGCAAAGTCCGTGGTCTCTCGGCGGTTGTCGTGATTCCGCTAGGTGGCGGTAGTGTTAGAGGCCTATATAAGGGCGAGATTTTTAGTCTTTCAGTCAGTCTTGTCTCGACTATCGAACGGTCCACATCTAGCCAAAACAAATTACAGCGTTTACTGGGACTTTGAGTAAATTAGGGATAGGATATTTCTAAGGTGTCTCGAGGAAGCCTGGCTTTATTGAGATACAGATTACGTCCTATATTCCGTGCTGCTCGGGTTGCAGTGGTACTGTGTTAGGTTAGACATTGAAGGCACTGTTAAGCGCGGTAGCATTTAGAAACTCTGTGTGTGGCTTACTGAGGTTAGGGCTTTACATTGTAGTGCCGGCATCCTAGTGCCAGCTTCAAAGTGCCGGCATCGTAGTGCCAGCATCGTGGTGCCAACTTCAAAGTGCCAGTTTCATTGAGGCTGTGTTAGGGACATTTAAGGACAAGCCTCATTGAGTCAGTGGGTTTTGTAAATACGCTATTATAATTGATTCCTGTGATTTAAGCTACATGTTAATACTTTTGAATCATTGTTATACATAAATCATTAGACAAGTAGTCGCACGGAAAATTTGTCATTACAGTTTCTTCCTTTCATTGTATATATTTTAACATATTTGCTAATCAAAAGACAAGTAGTCAAAAGGAAAATTATATATAATAAATTAAGACGCTCGGACGAACGTTACACATGGATGATCCTTGGGTGAAGCATCACAAAAGTTGCTAAAATTATTCTGATCCATAAGACAACATGGCCACCAGGGGCTAATTTGCCGTATAGATATATAGTGAAATCTTTAAATGACATCTGCTCTGAAACCCCTGGACAGAAGTTGGTTATGTTTGGCAGGGATGATCCTTGGGTGAAGCTTCACAAAAGTTGCTAAATTATTCCGATCCTTAAAAAAACATGGCTGCCAGGGGTGGGGCTAATTTGCCTAATAAGTATATATTGAAATCTTAAAACGACATCTCCCCTGAAATCACTGGACAAAATTTGATAAATTTGGCAGGGATGATCCTCGGGTGAAGCTTCACAAAAGTTGCTAAAATTATTCCGATCCATAAAAGAACATGGCCGCCAGTGGTGGCACTAATTTGCCTTATATGTATATTATAGTGAAATCTTTAAATGACATCTCCCCTGAGACTGCTGGACAGAATTTGATAAAACTGCAGGGATCATCTCCTTAAAAACTACTGGCCAGATTTCAAAATGTTTTAATACAGACTGATGTTCCTTGGGTAACCCTATACTTAGGTGAGCCATCCAGGGCCATCATGGCCCTCTTGTTTTCTATAAAGTTGACTTCAGATCTTCCTAAAACTTGACATACATGTACATCATGATTTACCAGTAGTATTTATTTTATTTTAAGGCTGTGGCCTGGTTAAGTTGGTTATATATTCAGCCTCAGGTTTACCACTGTGTTTAAGCTTCTTCTTTTTTTTTAAAGATAACATCACATCAGCATGAAACTTTATGCAAATGTACATCATTTTATATCTTTTAAAAAATACAAGCAAATATTTGGTTCTAACCATATCCTAGCTGGGCATTAGTGTCTCAGTGATGCATCTTCTTGTGTTTAGTATCGGTTATCGGGTAATGCTACATGCATCCAGCTGTATTAAACAAAAATATCACATAATCTCAAAACAAACATTTAGCATATCAGAATAATTCTGAAACAGCATTTTACTGGCTTCTGTGGAAGAAAAATGCCCTTTCTAAAAGATGCATGTATTGGGACAGAAATCGGGTCATGGGCTCATTACAATATTCAATACACGATTTGCATTTACATAGTGATTGTGTTAAAAAAAATATATTTAGGGCATGTTTAATATTATTGATATTCAACCAAATTTTCCACAATTTAATATGTGTTTTTTTATTTATTAATTAATTTATTTTTTAATATATAAAAATATAGGGAAAATATGCTTTCAATCATTGAAATTTTGCCAAGGACACTCTCGCTGTATATTGACTAAAATACTGTTGGTGGGACCAAAAACAAACAAACGACAAACTCTTGATATATATTGCCTTTACAGTTTAGTATGTTTCCCCTTGTCTAGGGGACCTAATTCAGTGACCTTATTTTCAACAATTTCTTTTAAAAAGTTTTTTATTTTGTTTCATAAAAATCAGTTTCATGTTTTAACAAGATTCAGTTTAATCTATAATATTCAATCACTATAATATATGTATATTCGGTTTATAGATAGGATCCTAATCCGGGATTTAGGTACAGGTCCCGGTTTTTACAATTAATATCATAATTTCCTTTTTGTAGGAATAAAGTATGTATAAAATGAAATAGCACTGAATATTTTTACCATCCGGCAATTAAATCAATACATTAGCAGGACTCTCTAACACAAGCGGCAAGTT
Source organism: Solen grandis (assembly GCA_021229015.1). NCBI lineage: Eukaryota > Metazoa > Mollusca > Bivalvia > Adapedonta > Solenidae > Solen > Solen grandis. The sequence goes on from CM037790.1 coordinate 57,975,244, forward strand.
TTAGTTTAATTCACCTATTTCGTTCACTAGATCCGTATGTTTGGGCTGGGCCCGGCAATTACACATGTTCGTAAAGAAAGTAGGCCTATTCCTGGAATACAAAAGGAGATGGTACGCCTAAAGTCTTATGCGGGTTAGTAATTTTGGAGAAAAAGAAACGTGTTATATTGTTTAACATCATATTGTTTTGAAACAATTGCGATTTCATATCATATAATACGACATAAGTGGACAAGTAAACAACAAATGCAACATTTTAAAGAGATCGGGTAGCTGAAAACGAAAGTACCCTGGATTGTCCAGTTCTCGCAGGCATAAGAAAAATGAACAAAACAATCCCTCACTTTATATTACATGTATCATCATATGCATCAATATTTTCTCTATAAATGTGATAAATTGTCAATGGTAATTGAAAACAAATTAAAAGAAATCAGTCAAAATCCAACAAGTCAAATTTTTCCAAAATGGCGTCTTGAGTTCTCGACAGTGGACTCAAGATGAGTGTCACGAGTATGGTGCACATATAGAGACAAAATTTATAAACAACAGATGCAATGAAGTTCAGTGTTCGTCCTAACAGCACGGATTGGTGTGCCAAATTTAAGATGATCCATATTAGAACAAGAAACACTACATATCACACTCAGGTGTCGGGTCAACTCGGCCTAAAAACCTAATCGGCCTTGTCCAAGTCGGCCTGGTCCAAGTCGGCCTACTATGAATAATGATACAAGGTGTTCCCGGTAACACCTACTTGAGACAAACATCCTTTAATTTCTCAACGAATAATAAAGGTGTTAAAAATGATAAAAGTGTTACACAGTTATTAATTAGAAGAGTATATTATATTAAGATTGATATTTTTTCTGTAAAGTGGACTGATTTATCTATATTTTATCAATATTATGCCTGTTCAATATTGCATAAAAATTAACCCTTTTTTTTTCAATTCACTGTAACCATACATGGTCTCTTTAATATTTTAAAGCATTAATCAATTTCGTACTTAAGTTTTTTCTATCTTATCGAACATTTTCCCCAATAAATAAATGCTACATATTTTTGTTGTTGTTGTTGTATTGGGGTTTACCGTCGCTGCGATAGTATTTCAATCATATAGCGACGTCCAGCTAATTACAGGTGGAGGAAGACCCCGAGTTCACAGAGGTACCCGGGTAAAACTTCCGGGTAAGGCTTCCTCACATGAAAAATCCGAAGTCCCTACTGGGATTCGAACCCACAGCGGTGAGGGGCTGCGAGATTTGTAGTCCACGACTGAAACCGCTCGGCCACGGCGGCACCATATTTTTTTTTTTTTTTTTTTTTTTTTTTAACTTGATAATGTTTTTGAAACAATTGCGTGCAGTTTAAATATAGAAATTCGCTCTCAATATTTTATTTTTATTTTAAGAAATTCTACCGACTAGTTCCACTTCTCCGGCGGGAATCCGAACTAATGAAACTGGCCAGTGACGCTGGTGATCTGGAACGTAACAAATAAGTCTCTAAAAATCGTCCAGGTTGAAATTTAGAGTCTCGATCGCGAGTATAAAAAAAAGTCTAAAAAAAATTTTAAAAGGAAGGATCATTGAAGACGTCGGCCTTCCTCCATAAGATTTGTTTTATATCCCTACATGTAAGTGTGCGTATGTGTGATTGAATGTGTTTGAGTTATCTTTTTCAATTGCGCATCTGAAATAAAAATAATATTGAGTAACACAACTATAGAGTTATTCAATATATAAAACTCAATATTCATGGTACACATCATAATAATAATCAAATTACGCCGAGTTGGACCAGGCCGATCTGGTTAGTAGGCCGACTTGGACCGGGCCGACTTGGTAATTAGGCCGAGTTGACCCGGATCCTCACACTCACAGTGTCTATTTTATTATAGGGTATTGGTGGTTTCGTCAAACTATCGGTTTGTCAAACTGATAACATATCGTAGGTGAAAAGTGGTTTCGTCAAACTGATATTTATATAGTTGGAATGGTATAAGAAGCAGCAATATGTATAAAAACGTGACATTGTTATATACTCATAGGAAAAAGAAACGCAGTGTAAACAATTATTTTGATAGAGATTTTTTTCCAAACAAAATAAATGCTTTAGAATGAGAAAGGGTCTATAATATGAGGTTTAGGAGGTAAAAACTTGAATCTGGCAACTACAGATTCTATTTACCCTGCATTTCTTTTTCCTTTGAGTATATTTGCAGAGTGTTTGTTGCACGTTATCTGAAGCGGAATTAAACATTATTGAAGAGATTTTTTAGCTCACCTGAGCACAGGTGTTCAGGATGAGCTGTTAGGATCAATGAATGTCCGTCGTCCGTCCATGTCCACAATTAGTTTGTTTGCACTCTAGCATCTTCATTTCTAAGGTAATCATCTTCAAATTTTATGACACTGTTTATTACCACAATCTCTTGGCCAAGTTCTATTATAGCAGATATCGGCCAATTAAGTCAGGAGTTCAGGGCTCAAAATTAACACTCACATTTCAACAAAATGCGAGTAGAAAATGAAGTTTGCGAGTTACATTTTAAACCAATAGCATTTTTGCGAGTGAAAATTTTGGCTTAATCAATTTCTTAAACATGTCTAAATGAGATAATGTTAATAAAATAATCAACAGCATCATCAAAACTAAACAATCCTGGATTGTTTTAAATATCACAAGCGAAATTTACATAGGTAAGGTGTATGACTAGTATAAAACGCTGGTCTGGTCTGTCGACTACGGTACACAACACATGGACACATATATGTTAAAACATCTGTTGTTTACCCTAATGAATATTAACTTATACTTAATACCGCTTCATTTTCAAATTATGTTTCTAATTATTAAAGTTTAAATTGATTAAATTTCCCATCGATTCAAGTTACCAACACCATCGTATCGACCTCGAAAGCCGGATTTTACACAAGTCAGTTTTCAATGGAAATGCGTCTAGCTGTTGCAGATTGATGTTGCATCAACTGAACAATGTCAAATTAAAGATATCTATTTTGTTTTTATTAAAAAAATCCTTTAATTAATGAAACAGCGATCCTGATAATATACAAACCCATTAGAAGTAATTTCCATAAAAATGAATTAATTTGCAAGTAAGTCTGGGAATTTGCGAGTTGAATTAAGGGCACTTGCATTTTTTTGTGAGTGGGGAAAAATTAAATTTGAACCCTGGAGTTACGCCCCTTTTAATGTTAAAAAATGCCAAATTTCTCTTTGTTTGCACTCTAGCATCTTAATCATTTAATTATCAATCATCTTCAAACTTTATGACAGCGTTTAATTCTTATGGCCAAGTTCGATTATGGCTGATATCGGCTAATTAGGTCAGGAGTTATGCCCCTTTATAAAAAATGTCAGATTTCACTTTGTTTAAAAGGGATGGGGATAGGACAATTGCCAAGCAATCTAATCAGCCAATTAGGTCAGGAGTTTTTTGCCACTTTTAATATTAAAAAATGCCATTATTATATAGTTTGATAATGATTGCTTAAGATGCGAAGATGCTAGAGTGCAAACAAAGTGAAATCTGCCATTTTTTTAATTTTAAAAAGGCCAAAACTCGGTCCAAATTGGTTAATATAAGCCATAATCTAAAATGGCCAAAAGATTATGGCTATAATCATTGTCATAAAGTTTGAAGATGATTGCTTAAGAAATGAAGATGCTAGAGTGCAAACATTTAAGTGAAATCTGGCACCTTTTTAATAAGTCACCCTGAAAATTGGGATGCGCCTTATACGTAGCTGCGCCTAATCTGCCTGTGTGTACGGTAATTTATTTAATGTTTAACTACAGTGATTTTTGTTACATAAGATATTTAAGTCTCCCAAATGAAGTTTGTAGACTTGTTTTTACTCCGTTTCTTCTTATTATTAGGACTTTCTGCCTAAAGCAGAAAGTCCTATTGGGTTTGTACTGTTTATTATTATTATTAGGGCTTTCTGCCTCAAGCAGAAAGACCTATTGGGTTTGTTATGTTTTTTCTTATTATTATTATTATTATTCTACTTTTTTCTTCCTTTTGAGGTTCAAATTAAAACAGGTTGCCGATGAGCTAGCAGCATGAAATTTTAATAGTCTGCACAGTGACTTTGGCGCTTTTGATCGTCATAATTTATTTCTTCATGTGACGTCACATGACGTCAGGGCTGAAAAAAGCTACAAAAGCTTGTTCGAGCTCTACAGCCGTCATGATTGGACCGATTTACTTGATTTTTTCACAGAATGTATATATTATGTTCTTGTTGTGCAGGATTATATACGTTTTGCAATATTTGAAAAGATCAAGGATCTATGGCTGAACCAAGTTTCGAACTTTGGACCAGAAAATGTATTGAAGTATTACGAAGCACTCAGATAAGCTAGAAACATGAAATTTGGATAGAATATGTGTCCTATTGATTTCTTTCAGTTCTGAGAAGATTGACGTCGTATGACGTAAAATGACGTCATGACGCGTTATCAAATTTTTTATCCAAAATATACGGTTTTTTTAGAACTGGAAGACAAAGTTTTTGACCGATTTGCATAAAATTTTCATTGAAGGTGCAACATAGCCTCTTATTGTCATCAGTCACTTCCGCTTCCGGAAAATAGCTAAGGTCAAGGTCACATGTCAATTATCGTTTTTTTCTTCGGCCTTAAATATCTCAAAAACGAAAAATATTTTATCGAGACACTATGCGTATAATTTGTAGTGCTTTGAAATGCCTTTCAGACGACATATAGTTTTTGAAGATCGGGGTTGAATCAGTTGAGATATTGCAGAAAAACAAAAATGCTGCAACCCTAAGCGCACTTAACTACTTATATCTCGATAATTATTGATTTTTGTTAATAAGAGTATGAATATAATTTGTAGATCAATGCCCGGTCGTTCTTTTGGTGTTTAAATTTTAAAGATTGACCTAGTATTCATTCAGTTATAAGGAAAAACAAAACGATATGAACATATTTATCCCCGATTTTTGCCGTGTGCTCAAGGTTTAACCGCCCGTGTTTAAAGATACATACAATTATGAAGCGAGTGAATTGTGGGAAATCAAAAGACCTTTCTAACGGTACCTAGCTTTTTAAAATTGGACGTAATATAAGGAAGTTACATGAAAAATAAGAATTCAGTAAAACCGTTCTTTCATGCACTCCCGCAGTAAGTCCCGATCACTTGATTCTTTTTTTCGAAGAAACTATTTTTTTTTTTAAATAACATATAGAACATTTTTATTTTTTTGCATGATGTAATGCGGTTCTAATGATATGCAGATTTTAATGATCGGACCATAAATTATAAAGTTATTTGTCGAAAGGCAATAATAGACATGAACATCTTTTTGCCGACTTTTGCCGTTTTCTTGAAAAATAACTTTCTATATCTCAAAACCCGTAATAGAAAAGTTGAAACATGAAACACGTGAAATGTTGGAAATTTAAAGGCCTTTCTAATGGTACCTAGCGTTTTAAAATTGGACATCGGACATCCTATAAGGAAGTTAGATAAGAAATAAGAAGTCATTTAAACCGTTTTTTCATGCATTTCTGCAGTTAGTCCCTATCATTTAATTGTTTTTTTCTAAGAAACTATTAATTTTTGAAAATAACATAAAGAACAGTATTATTAGCGTGATGCAATGCGGTTCTAATGGTATGCAGATTTTAATGATCGGTCCATTAATTATAAAGTTATTTGTCGAAGGGCAATAATAGACATGAACATCGTTTTGCCGATTTTTTTGCCGTTTCTTTGAAAAATAATTTCTATATCTCCGAACACGTAACAGAAAAGTTGAAACATGAAACAAGTGAAATGTTGGAAATATAAAGGCCTTTCTTTTTTAAAATTGGACATCATATAAGGAAGTTAGATGAGAAATAAAAATTAATTTATACCGTTCTTTCATGCACTTCTGCAATTAGTCCTAATCACTTGATTGCTTTTTTTAAGAAACAATTAATTCTAAGCTCACCTGAGCACATGTGCTAAAGATGAGCTATAAGAATCGATGAATGTCCATTGTCCGTCCGCCTGTCCGTCAATCCGCCGTCCGTCGTCCACAATTAGTTTGTTTGCACTCTAGCATCTTCATTTCTTAAGTAATCAACTTCAAACTTTATAACAATGTTTATTACCATAAATTCTTGGTCAAGTCCGATTATGGCTGATATCGGCCTTGTCAGGAGTTAGCCCCTTTTATATTAAAAAGCAATTTCCTTTGCACTCTAACATCTTCATTTCTTAAGCAATCATCTTTAAACTTTATGACAATGTTTATTATTATCCTCTCACGGCCAACTTTGATTATGGCTGATATTAACTTCTTAGGTCAGGAGTTATGCCCCTTTTAATATTAAAATATGCCAATTTTCCCTTTGTTTGCACTCTAGCATCTTCATTTCTGAAATAATCATCTTCAATCTTTGGAACAATGTATATAGCCATATTCTTTCTGCCAAGTTCGATAATGGCTGATCTGCTAATTAGGTCAGAAGTTATGCCCCTTTTGATGTTTAAATTTGTGTGTTTTATGCCATATTTTTTTAGTCAAGTTTGACTTCAAATTTCGACAACAGGTTCTCTTTAGTTCGTGGAATTATAAATAATCTGATGGATTATGTTTTCAGTACAACTATGCTATAATTTAATAACTTCTACAGGCAATGATAACAGTTTTTCTCAGGTGAGAGTCTTTAGGGCCACCTTGGTCCTCTTGTTGAAAATATCATAAAGAACATTTTTTTTTTTATCATGATGCAGTGCAGTGTATTAAGTTATTTGTCGAATGGTAGTAGTTGACATGAATATCTTTTTGCCGATTTTTGCCTTTTTGGGGGGAGGAATAACTTTATATATCGCAAAAACAGATAGGTTTAAACCTAAAGTAAGTACATGTTTAAATCAGAAGACCTTTCTAACCATACCTGGGTTTTTAAAATTGGACATCATAGTTGCATGAAAGTAAGAATTTCTGGAAACAAAAAATTCCTTGTGCTTCTGCAGTTGATCCCAGTTGATATTTCGTAGCAAAGGAATGTTGTATACCTTTTTAACATGTTAAAAGGACTAGTGATACTTCATTCCCTTGCAGAACACGAAGATTGAATATTATTGTAGTTATCTTAAAGATGGTTCTGGAAAAATTAGCATTATGAAATTTTAACTGAAAACAAAGCCACATATTCCCTTTTGAATGCAATGACTTTAAAATTTTAATTATGTTATATGACATCACAGATTTCTTCTGTTTTTAATTTATGTTTGCACTCTACAGCTGTCAATTCGGGACGGATTTCCTTCAATTTTTAAAGATGGTGTATTTCAGAAAATAAAATAAGTATGATCAGGTTTGACATGGTTTGAAGTGCAGAAAGCCACCCTATGACGTCACATGACGTCACAGCTAAAAATAGTGAAAAATGGTGTTCGCGCTCTACAGCCGTCATTTATGGTCGGATTTTCTTCAAATTTTCTTCAAATTTTTACAGATGGTACATCTTGAATCAAAGGTGTGCATATCCTGTCAGCTAACCGACATAGTCGAACATAGGACCGAAAATTTCATTTTAGGATAAAAGAGCTTCAGGATGAGATAGAAAGTTGAAACTTACACAGTTTGCAGTTCTGCAGAATTTCTACAAATATTTTGAGGCGTGACGTCATATGACGTCATGTGACGTCATAAGCATACTTCTTAATTTTCATTTTAGGGCAATGATTTCGACATGATGCCAGTTGTTCAGAAAAATGAAAATTTCAGAGTTATGAAAGGAAAGTATGCGCTTTTGAACAAAAGCATCTTCAGCACCCTATGACGTCATGTGACGTCACAGCTAAAAATAGTGAAAAAAGGTGTTCGCGCTCTACAGCCGTCATTTATGGTCGGATTTTCTTCAAATTTTCACAGATGGTACATCTTGAATCAAAGGTGTGCATATCCTGTCAGCTAACCGAAATTCCGAAAGACCGAAGTTCTGTGGCTGAAATAAGATTCGAACATAGGACCGAAAATTTCATTTTAGGATAAAAGAGCTTCAGGATGAGATGGAAAGTTGAAACTTACACAGTTTGCAGTTCTGCAGAATTTCTACAAAAATTTTGAGTCGTGACGTCATATGAAGTCATGTGACGTCATAAGCATACTTCTTAATTTTCATTTTTGGGCAATGATTTCGACATGATTCCAGTTGTTCAGAATAATGAAAATTTCAGAGTTATGAAAGGAAAGTATGTGCTTTTGAACAAAAGCATCTTCAGCACCCTATGACGTCACATGACGTCACAGCAAAAAATAGTGAAAAATGGTGTTTACGCTCTACAGCCGTCATTTATGGTCGGATTTTCTTCAAATTTTCACAGACGGTACATTTTGAAACTCAGGTGTGCATATCCTGTCAACTAACCGAAATTCCCAAAGACCGAAGTTCTGTGGCTGAAATAAGATTCGAACATAGGACCGATAATTTCATTTTAGGATTAAAGAGCTTCAGGATGAGATAGAAAGTTGAAACTTACACAGTTTACAGATCTGCAGAATTTCTACATATATCTTGAGTCTTGACGTCATATGACGTCTTGTGACGTCATAAGCCTACTTCTTAATTTTCATTTTTGGGCAATGATTTTGACATGATGCCAGTTGTTCAGAATAACGAAAATTTCAGAGTTATGACAGTAAAATATGCCCTTTTGAACAAAAGCATCTTTAGCACACTATGACGTCATGTGACGTCAGAGCTAAATATAGTGAAAAATGGTGTTCACGCTCTACAGCCGCTATTTATGGTCGGATTTTCTTCAAATTTTCACAGATGGTACATCTTGAAAGTACGGTGTGCATATCCTGTCAGCTAATCGAAATTCCGAAAGACCGAAGTTCTGTGGCTGAAATAAGATTCGAACATAGGACCGAAAATTTCATTTTAGGATTAGAGAGCTTCAGGATGAGATAGAAAGTTGAAACTTAAACAGTTTGCAGTTCTGCAGAATTTCTACATATGTTTAGAGTTATGATATCATATGACGTCATGTGACGTCACAGACTAATACTTAGTTCTTATCATTTGCACTAATTTCGGAATATAATGTCAATTGTTCAGCATGAACATGAAATACTACCAGAGGTGAGTCATTACATGAAACTTCTATCTCCTGCTTTTTGCATTAACACAGCTTGCAGAAAGTCCTATCATTCGTTTTCACGAATGACATCTAGTTATTATTATTATTATTATTCTTTTCTTCTTCCTAACTAAACGCTTATTTTTATATGTTGCAATGGACCTAGGACGATGAAATTTTTATGGCTTATTAGTCACGTGAGGAAATTTTGATTTCAATGATTTTCAGCACCCTATGACGTCACATGACGTCACAGCTAAAAATAGTGAAAAATGGTGTTCGCGCTCTACAGCCGTCATTTATGGTCGGATTTTCTTCAAATTTTCACAGATGGTACATCTTGAATCAAAGGTGTGCATATCCTGTCAGCTAACCGAAATTCCGAAAGACCGAAGTTCTGTGGCTGAAATAAGATTCGAACATAGGACCGAAAATTTCATTTTAGGATAAAAGAGCTTCAGGATGAGATAGAAAGTTGAAACTTACACAGTTTGCAGTTCTGCAGAATTTCTACAAATATTTTGAGGCGTGACGTCATATGACGTCATGTGACGTCATAAGCATACTTCTTAATTTTCATTTTAGGGCAATGATTTCGACATGATGCCAGTTGTTCAGAATAATGAAAATTTCAGAGTTATGAAAGGAAAGTATGCGCTTTTGAACAAAAGCATCTTCAGTACCCTATGACGTCATGTGACGTCACAGCTAAAAATAGTGAAAAAAGGTGTTCGCGCTCTACAGCCGTCATTTATGGTCGGATTTTCTTCAAATTTTCACAGATGGTACATCTTGAATCAAAGGTGTGCATATCCTGTCAGCTAACCGAAATTCCGAAAGACCGAAGTTCTGTGGCTGAAATAAGATTCGAACATAGGACCGAAAATTTCATTTTAGGATAAAAGAGCTTCAGGATGAGATGGAAAGTTGAAACTTACACAGTTTGCAGTTCTGCAGAATTCCTACAAAGATTTTGAGTCGTGACGTCATATGAAGTCATGTGACGTCATAAGCATACTTCTTAATTTTCATATTTGGGCAATGATTTCGACATGATGCCAGTTGTTCAGAATAATGAAAATTTCAGAGTTATGAAAGCAAAGTATGCACTTTTGAAGAAAAGCATCTTCAGCACCCTATGACGTCACATGACGTCACAGCAAAAAATAGTGAAAAATGGTGTTTACGCTCTACAGCCGTCATTTATGGTCGGATTTTCTTCAAATTTTCACAGATGGTACATTTTGAAACTCAGGTGTGCATATCCTGTCAACTAACCGAAATTCCCAAAGACCGAAGTTCTGTGGCTGAAATAAGATTCGAACATAGGACCGATAATTTCATTTTAGGATTAAAGAGCTTCAGGATGAGATAGAAAGTTGAAACTTACACAGTTTGCAGTTCTGCAGAATTTCTACATATATCTTGAGTCTTGACGTCATATGACGTCTTGTGACGTCATAAGCATACTTCTTAATTTTCATATTTGGGCAATGATTTTGACATGATGACAGTTGTTCAGAATAACGAAAATTTCAGAGTTATGACAGTAAAATATGCCCTTTTGAACAAAAGCATCTTTAGCACACTATGACGTCATGTGACGTCAGAGCTAAATATAGTGAAAAATGGTGTTCACGCTCTACAGCCGCTATTTATGGTCGGATTTTCTTCAAATTTTCACAGATGGTACATCTTGAAAGTTAGGTGTGCATATCCTGTCAGCTAATCGAAATTCCGAAAGACCGAAGTTCTGTGGCTGAAATAAGATTCGAACATAGGACCGAAAATTTCATTTTAGGATTAGAGAGCTTCAGGATGAGATAGAAAGTTGAAACTTACACAGTTTGCAGTTCTGCAGAATTTCTACATATGTTTATAGTTATGATATCATATGACGTCATGTGACGTCACAGACTAATACTTAGTTCTTATCATTTGCACTAATTTCGGAATATAATGTCAATTGTTCAGCATGAACATGAAATACTACCAGAGGTGAGTCATTACATGAAACTTCTATCTCCTGCTTTTTGCATTAACACAGCTTGCAGAAAGTCCTATCATTCGTTTTCACGAATGACATCTAGTTATTATTCTTTCTTCTACTGGCAACATTGTACGGGCCATATCTCAGAGGCCGCTAGATCTATCTTTACAAAACTTCACACACTTAAAGTCTTCAATGAGCAGTGGTGCCTCCCTGATTTTTGTAAATGGGGGTCCCTGGGGGTCAGGCCACACCCACTCAAAGGTGGATTTTTTAGCTCACCTGAGCAAAGCTCAGGGTGAGCTATTGTGATCCCGTGAGTGTCCGTCGTGCAGCGTGCGGCGTCAACAATTTTTAGTGTTTACACTCTATCACCTTTATTTCTTAAGCAATCATCTTCAAACTTTAAGACAATGTTTATGACCATAATGTCTCGATTGAGTTCGATTATGGCTGAGATCCGTCAATTAGGTCAGGTGTTAAACCCCTTTTAATATTAAAAAAAAATGCCATATTTCATGTTGTTTACACTCTAGCATCTTCATCTTTTGAGCAATCAACCTCAAACTTTATGGCAATGCTTATGACCATAAGGTCTCAATTGAATTCGATTATGGCTGAGATCCGTCAATTAGGTCAGAAGTTATGCCCCTTTTAACATTCAAAAAATGCCATATTTCATGTTGTTTACACTCTAGCATCTTCATCTTTTGAGCAATCATCTTCAAACTTTATGGCAATGCTTATGACCATAATATCTCGAATGAGTTCGATTATGGCTGAGATCCATCAATTAAGTCAGGAGTTATGACCCTTTTAATATTCAAAAAATGCCATATTTCACTTTGTTTACACTCTAGCATCTTCATCTTTTGAGCAATCATCTTCAAACTTTATTGCAATGCTTATGACCATAATGTCTTGATTGAGTTCGATTATGGCTGAGATCCGTCAATTGGGTCAGAAGTTATGCCCCTTTTAATATTCAAAAAATGCCATATTTCCACTTTGTTTACACTCTAGCATCTTTATCGTTTGAGCAATCATCTTTAAACTTTATGACAATGTTTATGACCATAATGTCTCGATTGAGTTCTATTATGGCTGAGATCAGTTTATTAGGTCAGGAGTTATGACCCTTTTAATATAAAAAAACCTTTCACTTTGTTTACCATCTTCATCTTTTGAGCAATCATCTTCAAACTTTATTGCAATGCTTATGACCATAATGTTTCAATTGAGTTTGATTATGGCTGAGATCCATCAATTAGGTCAGAAGTTATGCCCCTTTTAATATTCAAAAAATGCCATATTTCACTTTGTTTACACTCTAGCATCTTCATCTTTGGAGCAATCATCTTCAAACTTTATGGCAATGCTTATGACCATAATGTCTCGATTGAGTTTGTTTATGGCTCAGATCAGTCGATTAGGTCAGGAGTTAAGCCCCTTTTAATTTAAAAAAATGCCAGATTTCACTTTGTTTACACTCTAGCATCTTCATCTTTTGAGCAATCATCTTCAAACTTTATTGCAATGCTTATGACCATAATGTCTCGATTGAGTTCGATTATGGCTGAGATCAGTTGATTAGGTCAGGAGTTAAACCCTTTTTAATGTAAAAAAAATGCCAGATTTCACTTTGTTTACACTCTAGCATCTTCATCTTTTGAGCAATCATCTTCAAACTTTATGGCAATGCTTATGACCATAATGTTTCAATTGAGTTTGATTATGGCTGAGATCCGTCAATTAGGTCAGAAGTTATGCCCCTTTTAATATTCAAAAAATGCCATATTTCACTTTGTTTACACTCTAGCATCTTCATCTTTGGAGCAATCATCTTCAAACTTTATGGCAATGCTTATGACCATAATGTCTTGATTGAGTTTGTTTATGGCTCAGATCAGTCAATTAGGTCAGGAGTTAAGCCCCTTTTAATATAAAAAAATGCCAGATTTCACTTTGTTTACACTCTAGCATCTTCATCTTTTGAGCAATCATCTTCAAACTTTATTGCAATGCTTATGACCATAATGTCTTGATTGAGTTCGATTATGGCTGAGATCCGTCAATTTGGTCAGAAGTTATGCCCCTTTTAATATTAAAAAAATGCCATATTTCACGTTGTTTACACTCTAGCATCTTCATTTTTTGAGCAATCATCTTCAAACTTTATTGCAATTGCAATGCTTATGACCATAATGTTTCAATTGTATATTCTTGTTCCTCATGATTAGACAGATTGATTGGTACTACATTTGTGTCCCCATATGTCTCTCATTGGTCAGGCCCCATTCCTCAATTTTACTTATAACCTTATATCTCAAAAACTGTCCAGATCCCCATCCCTAAACCATACATATTCTTGTTTCTCATGATGAGACAGATTGATTGGTACTACTTTTGTGTCCCCAGGGGTCAGGCCCCACCCCTCTATTTTACCAATGACCTTATATCTCAAAAACTGTTCAGATCCACCCACTCACAAAGGTCAGTTCACTGATACAATTATTACTTGTTAAATGTTATTTTTATTCAAGATATTCTTTCCATCTAGTATTTATATAAATTTAATTTCCTTCTGATAGTATTTGGCATTCACGGTCAACCCCTCTGGTACTGCATGTGACAAGATCACACTCCTCACGTGAAAATGATAAAAATTACTTTTGAACTTTCCATTTTTTGGTGGTGGTGATTTGGGGGTTTTTCATACCATTGATTGCTGTTTTGACTCTGGGTCATAATGGTGAATCCAGGTTTCATCGCACGTGATATTGCGGTCAAGATATGCCTGCCCATCTTTCTCCCATCGTTTAGCAAACATTGTCGATACATCAACCCGTTTCTCTTTCTCATTTTCCGAAAGAAGACGTGGTACCCAGTGTACGAACACTTTTTAGCTCACCTGAGCAAAGCTCAGGGTGAGCTATTGTGATCCCGTGAGCATCCGTCGTCCGTCGTGCGGCGTCAACAATTTTTAGCTCACCTGAGCACAAAGTGCTCAAGGTGAGCTTTTGTGATCGCCCTTCGTCCGGCGTCGTGTCCGTCGTTAGTCGTGCGTCGTCCGTCGTCCGTCGTCAACAATTTGCTTTAAATGACATCTCCTCTGAAACCGCTGGACAAAATTTAATGAAACTTGGCAGGAATGTTCCTTGGGTGAGGCTCTACAAAAGTTGCTAAAATAAAGTTGATCCATGAAGAACTCTGGTTGCCATGGCAACAAAAAGAAAAATAATTTGAAAACTTTAAAAATCATCTCCTTCAAAACTACTGGCCAGATTTCAAAATTATTTGGTACAGATGTTCCTTGGGTCAACCTCTACCAAAGTTGCTAAAATTATTCCGATCCGTAAAAAAACATGGCCGCCAGGGGCGGGGCTTATTTGCCTTATATGTATATAGAGAAACCTTTAAACAACATCTCCTCTGAAACCACTGGACATAATTTGATTAAACTTGGCAGGGATGATCCTTGGGTCAACCTTCACAAAAGTTGCTAAAATAAACTTGATCCATATAGAACTCTGGTTGCCATGGCAACAAAAAGAAAAATAATTTGAAAACTTTAAAAATCATCTTCTTCAAAACTACTGGCCAGATTTTAAAATAAATTGGTACAGATGTTCCTTGGGTCAACCTCTACTAAAGTTGCTAAAATTATTCCGATCCGTAAAAAAACATGGCCACCAGGGGCGGGGCTTATTTGCCTTATATGTATATAGAGAAACCTTTAAACAACATCTCCTCTGAAACCACTGGACAGATTTTGATTAAACTTGGCAGGAATGATCCTTGGGTCAACCTTCACAAAAGTTGCTAAAATAAACTTGGTCCATGTAGAACTCTGGTTGCCATGGCAACAAAAAGAAAAAAAAATGAAAACTTTAAAAATCATCTTCTTCAAAACTACTGGCCAGATTTTAAAATAAATTGGTACAGATGTTCCTTGGGTCAACCTATTTATCTCAGGTGAGCGATTTAGGGCCATCATGGGCCTCTTGTTAGTGTTTACACTCTATCACCTTTATTTCTTAAGCAATCATCTTCAAACTTTAAGACAATGTTTATGACCATAATGTCTCGATTGAGTTCGAATATGGCTGAGATCCGTCAATTAGGTCAGGAGTTATGCCCCTTTTAATATTCAAAAAATGCCATATTTCACATTGTTTACACTCTAGCTTCTTCATCTTTTGAGCAATCATCTTCAAACTTTATGGCAATGCTAATTACCATAAGGTCTCGATTGAGTTCGATTATGGCTGAGATCGGTCAATTAGGTCAGAAGTTATGCCCCTTTTAATATTCAAAAAATGCCATATTTCACGTTGTTTACACTCTAACATCTTCATTTTTTGAGCAATCATCTTCAAACTTTATGGCAATGCTTATGACCATAAGGTCTCGATTGAGTTTGATTATTGCTGAGATCCGTCAATTAGGTCAGAAGTTATGCCCCTTTTAATATTAAAAAAATGCCATATTTCAAGTTGTTTACACTCTAGCATCTTTATCTTTTGAGCAATCATCTTCAAACTTTATGACAATGCTTATGACCTAAGGTCTCAATTGAGTTGATTATGGCTGAGATCGTTGTTAGGTAGGAGTTATACCCCTTTAATATAAAAAAATGCCATATGATACGTCGTTTACACTCTAGCAGCTTCCTTTTTTTAGCAATCATCTTCAAACTTTATGGCAATGCTTATGACCATAAGGTCTCAATTGAGTTTGATTATGGCTGAGATCAGTTGATTAGGTCAGGAGTTATACCCCTTTAAATATAAAAAAATGCCATATTTCACTTGTTTACACTCTAGCATCTTCATCTTTTAGCAATCATCTTCAAACTTTATACAATGTTATGACCATAGGGTCTATTGAGTTGATTAATGCTGAGATCCGTCAATTAGTTCAGAAGTTATGCCCCTTTTAATCTTCAAAAAATGTCATATTTCACTTTGTTTACACTCTAGCATCTTCATCTTTTAAGCAATCATCTTCAAACTTTATGACAATGCTTATGACCATAAGGTCTCAATTGAGTTCGATTATGGCTGAGATGGGCCATTTAGGTCAGGAGTTATGCCCCTTTTAATACAAAAAATGTAAGATTTCACTTTGTTTATTCTCTACCAACTTCATTTTTTTAACAATCTTTTTTAAACTTTAAGACAATGTTTATGCCCATAATCTCACAATCGGGTTCAATTATAACTGATATTGACTTGTAAATTTAGGAGGTATGCCCATTTCACCATAAAAAAAAGCCAGATTTCACTTTTACACTTAAGCATCTTTATTTCTTAAGCAATCATCTTTCTCAGGTGAGCGACCAAGGGCCATCTTGGCCCTCTTGTTTCATGTTCAAATCCTCTGTTATAATTTTTGAGCCGTTGCTGATCCAATAGCACTTTCTTCTGCAATATCACTTATACTTGGTTTCAAATATCTCCCAAACATTGTCCACTGTGTCCTTGCAGGCTGTTCGTCTAGATCTCTTGTTGGCAGCAGTACTCTCTTATCAGTCGACAAACCACTCTTAAACAATCTCTTAAACCACTTGAATACAAGCACTCTGGAACATTTTTAGCTTAACTGAGCACAAAGTGCTCATGGTGAGCTATTAGGATCACCCTGCATCCATCGTGCGACGTGCAATTTGCTTTAAACAACATCTCCTCAACAACCGTTTGACAGAATTAGATTAAACTTGGCAGGGATGATCCTTGGGTGAACCGTCACAAAAAGTTGCAAAAATAAACTTGATCCATGCAGAACTCTGGTTACCATGTCAATTCACTGGTATATCATTTAAAAAGAATAAAATATATATAAATACACATTTCTTAAATCATTAAATCTTTGTAAGTCCACGGATACCTAATACAAGAGATACAGAGAAAAATGGATATGTTAAGAGCATACTTATAAGGTGTGTATTTAGCTCACCTGAGCATGAAGTGCTCAAGGTGAGCTTTTGTGATCCCCTGCGTCCGTCGCCCGTCATCAATAATTCACCTCGTACGACGTCTCCTCTGACACCACTAGGCAGAATTTGATTAAACTTAGCAGGGTTGTTCCTTGGGTGAACCTTCACAAAAATTGCTAAAATAAACTTGATCCATGTGGAACTCTGGTTGTCATGGTAATGGAAAGAAAAAATTATGAAAACTTTAAAAATCATCTCCTTTAAGCGAAAGACCCAAGGTTTGAGTCCCGGTCAGGCTGCACATTTTTCTCTCCCAGTGACAATTATAAATTAGAAAATACTCCTAGCAAGAGTTACATCATGCTAAGCTACTTTAACCACTGCAACCAAGTAACTCACATGACGATAGGTGGCAGTAAATAAAAATTCTTATTATTTGTGTGAAATACTCATTTAATAAGGATTTTATTTTTTACCTATTTCATCATTAAGAATGTAATCTAAATGAAATAAAACTAAACTGATCTGAAATACTCAAATTTAATATCAAAAGTTAAAAAAAAATACTTGTGAATCCACTTGCTTAATAAACTTGTGGTGGCAATGGTTAATTTACTTACCAAGGGAAATAACTACTGCAGGGAGTTTGAGAACATGTAAAAAATAAAATGCATGGGTACATAATTTGATCAAGGGTTAAGCAAATAGAATAAAATGAAAAGTCAAGCAAATATTTTTGTAACTTTGAAAAATCATATATCTGCTGATTTTATAAAATCCAAAAGCAGTGAATATTCTTAGAGAAAAGCAAAATTTGTTTGTCACAGCATAAAAGATGTAATTTTTACATATGTACATACACATTGGCAACAGCATTACTACAGTGCATAAATAAGAAAGAATCTTTTACTAAAGAGCATTATTTAAGCGTTTACCAAAATACCTGATTTGGATAAATAAAATTTGGTTCTGTGACTGTTGTTCAGATTCAAATCATTTCTGATTACAGACCATCTCTGGGAATATTTGCCAATGCAAAATGATAACAATGAGAATATTTTGACATCCTTAAAAAATACTAAATGGTGTAATTAAATCAACGTTTTCAACATGTTACATTGTTATTTTACAGCAGATATATAAACATTATGTACCATTTGCATTTGTATGTAATATGTCAATGTTATTTTATCTTTTCTTTTTCATGAAATTATATATTATGAAATATAATGAGTCTTTAATTTAGAGAGCATATGTGACTTTCTTATCTTCAACTACTACCTTATGTGTTATTTTACAGGTGGCTGACAGTTGGTGCTGAAACGAAATGGCTGTTCCAGGAAGGAAGGCTGATAAAGACTGCATTGGGTCTCAAAATTCCTTTGAAATTAATTGTGATCCATGCCATGAAGTTGAAGGAATTTTTTCAACCCCTGAGGGATTTTGTACAACCTGTAATGAGTTCATGTGTTCATCTTGTTTGAAAGCCCATGGCCGAAGAAGGAAAACAAGAAATCATGAAGTACTTCGTGGAGACGATATGCCAGGATCAAGGCCACCGGAGCCAAAGGATGAAAAAGGTGACTTCAACCCAGCGGAGGAGTGTACTGATATGTGCGAGAAACACAGTGGTCAAATCATAAGGTACTACTGTAAACGCCACAGATGTGTAGGATGTATGGACTGCATTGCTTTAGAACACACAAGCTGTGGTCCTTATATCACGTTGATTACAAACATAAGTTCTAATGAATCAGCAGAACAAGAGTTTCAGGAATTCTCTGAAAAACTAGATCAGCTAAGCACTCTGTTTACCGATTCTGTTACAAAGGCAGAAAATCATGTACAATCTGCTGAAACACATTTCAAGAAGGCAGCTAATGATGCTTCTAAGTTTAATGAAGAAATGGTAAACATACTACATTCATTACAGAATGTAGTAGAAGGATGCGCATTGGAAATAAAGTCTAAAGATTGCGACAAAATGCAGAGGCTTTCAAATCAAAGCAAATCTTTGTTGCAAGAAACTAAACAAATTGAAACAGAGTTTGAAAGTTTAAAGAAGTGTGGAAGACGAGTGCAGCAGTTTACTTTGATGAAAAAAATGAATTCACGTTTGGACGAAATTGGAAAGCTTGGTATGAAAATTGAAGATGATAACTTCATTTCAGACTACCAGTTCATCCCAGATAAAAGAATAAAGGACATACTAAGATGCACAACACAGCTTGGAAGTCTAAACACTGGATCAAACTTAGGTTTGGTTAGTCCTGAAGAATCACTTTCTCAAGTAAGTTTATTCTGCCTTTAATCACCGTATGGGAGCGACATAGGATATTGGTACTACAGTGGTGCTAACATATCAGTTGTCAAAAATAGCGTATATCGTTCGTATCGCATCGTATCGTAACGTATATATTACTCAATCGCATCGTAACGTATGGAATCGTATTTATCGCATTCAATCGTATTAGGCATAATAAACGGGATTGTATCGCATCGCATCGTAAGGCAACCGTATATCGGTAATCGTATATCGTAAATCGCATAACGTATATCGTATTGAACCACCCAGTGGTTTAGGACAGTTTAAGTTACGGGACACCATCGATAATTTCAGAAATAATTAATCTTCGTGTCTTTAAATTTAATATTTGCTTAGTTTATTAATGGTGGATCATTAAATCACATTATGCAGTACATTTTTTTCATATTTTACCAATTGCAATAGTTATATTTCTTTTACTTTATTATTTTATACATGTGTTATGGCCTACGTGACTTTCAGGAGCAGACGCCATGCGATGTTATATAATTTGATGCACGTGTGAAAAGTACTATATCAGAGACGTAAATACCTTTAATATAGCTTCGTGACTATATCAGTATTAAAGTGGAATAATTTTAAAATATTTTGATCAATGTTTGCTTTATTAACCTGTCCAAAAACTAACAAATTAAAACTTACCTACTTATGCAAGATCGTCCGAAATGTTGCTTTCGTGTAATTATTTATTTCCCGGGACATTTTTTACCGCTGTATTTACTCGAATGCCCATTTTTCTTTATTATTTAATGAATTCGTGAACAAAAGATAATGTAATTTACGAATATAGCTTATTTATTTAATTATTTCCTATTTTATTTAGGTTTCTCTATCTCTCTTTCATTACGCACACGCGCGCGCGCACACACACTTCCAAAAAAAATGGATGAATGAGTGCAAATTATGTTTCTTTTTTCTCCCTTTTTCATCAGTACGGAGATAATCAAAATTCAGGTAGGTGGAGACTGAAAATCCAAACCGGAGCATTTTTTTCCGATGATCGCGTAAATCCAAATACGTACATGTATATGATGTGTACAAGATGCATCGGTATTGCTTTGAGAAAACAGAGCTCTAAGTACTAGTTCTACACAGGAACATGTTTACAGTATATCGGTGCTATACCTCGGACACGTATATTTCGAAGAGCATTTTTTTGTTTTGCGAAATTAGCATGGGTATCACACCCGAACTTAATTGTATCTAACAACAGTCTCTTTCATATGGAAAAAAAAAAAAAAAAAAAAATGATAAAACGGGACCACATTTTCATGATATGCTTCACTGCTATGTCTTAATATTTAATATGATAAACCAGGAATTATTGAAAGCCATAACAATAGAAAAATAAACATAAAACCTACATGGGAATGGAAGATTTGTTATAAAATAATTGATGTATTTTATTCCGTGATAACACAGAGTTCACTGACATGATAATAGTTAAAAGAAAATGATCTTGTTTCCATATTATTACAGTTCGCTAAAGATCTCATTTCCATATTATTACAGTTATATAAAATAGAGATAAAATAGGTTAGAACATTTTCTTGCATATCCCTAATCTTTTATGTATAATTAAGTGAAAAAAGTGTGTTTCGCAATACCGGAGGCGTGCCATAAGTTCTTATCAGCAGGCACAACATGTGTTTATTTTGACCGGATATGTCACCTTTATGTCTCGCCGCTGCCGGAATACCACCCCCAGAGGAGAAGACTTTTGACATGTACACAGAGTGAATGTTATTTCCGGTACTAAAAGATTACAATTTTTAGCAATAATTTGAAATTCTATTTTAAACACACCAATATTCATAGAATAATAATAATAATAAAACTGTTTCCAATCTAGGTATGAGGCACAGAATATATTTCGAAGAGAGAAAAAAAAATCTTAAATGTACACGATGATGATGATGATAATGATGATACATGTATCAAAAATACATTTGTAAGTGAGTGTGCGGGCACACATGTGTGTGACTTATGGACTTATTTTTATATCACAAATGATCGAGCGAATCATATGGTATTCTTTAAATTATTTTGATTGTTAAAACGGCGAGAAAAATACACAGATTTTAAATGGACTTTTGTTTTTAATTTGTTCTTCCGATTGAAACCGATTGTGTCTACAAATCAAAATGTCTGCAAATTAAAATGTGTCTCGAAACCACATACATGATAACATTAATGACCATTAGCTCAAAATATAGGATGAGAGAGAGAGAGAGAGAGAGATGAATGCATATTTATGCGGAAGACACAGTGAATTAGTGCGGGGATGATACATATGCACACAATATAAAAGTTTGAAAAATGCCCGAAGATATTGTTTTAATTGGCACAAATGACAGCGTACTAGATATTAGATGATTGCTGGTATCATTTGTTTTGTTTTTTTTAATGTGATTTATATCAAAACACATAATAACAAAGCATAATTAATACATTTTTTATGAGTCCTCGTTAGGAAAAAAAAAACAGTTTTTCATTACACGTGCTTAGGTTGTTATTGACGGAGACACTGTTATAAAAGAAGAAAAAAAACCTGGAAGTTAACAATACCGTACTGTACCGTGCAGACCTGGATGCGTACCGTGAACCGTACCTAAAGAAAATACCGCGGTGTATCGTCGTAGAGATATTTTTTAGTGAATAGTGAGTTTCGAGTTACAAAAGGTGAGTTTCTAGTTGCAAAAAGTGAGTTTTGAGTTGAAAAAGTGAGTTTCGGATCAGAAAAGGTAGGTTTCGAGTCGAAAAAAGTGAGTTTCGAGTCGGAAAAAGTGAGTGTCGAGTTAGAATAAGTGAGTTTCGAGTACAGTTGAAGATATAAATGTATTCCCAATACATTGTTAACTCCCTTGTTATGAATATTTTCTCGGGAAGCAGAGGTCTTTCACAAAGTATGTATTAAGTATCAAAATATCGTTTAAACTGATTGACAATACAACTTCATTCATGAATTAATTCTTATAGTTGTTGACACAATTTTTACTGACTCTCTGACGAGTATGAATAAAATCAGTGCCAAAGTAAGCCGATATAGATAACGAAAGTAAGCCGTTTTCCCATAAATAAGGTTGCGGCTACAAAAGTAACACCTGGTCTCATGCTTTTAAAATAAAGGCCTATATATATAAATATATATATATATATATATATATACAGTGGAAACTCCCTAAACCGGACACCCTCGGGACCAGCAAAAAAGTCCGGATTAGAGAGGATTCCGGATTACGGAGGTTTTGTAAATCAGACTCAGCTGTTGTTGTGGATGATGATGTTGATGATGATATTTTTTCTTAACTTTTTCTTAATAGATCTTTATTGTCATAATTATATTTTGAACATAATACCCACTCTATTTTTCTCTCAGATTTTTTTAATAATCACCTGCTATACTCTCATTCTTTTTCTCTCTGTTTTTTTCTTTCATTCTTAAAAACAAAATAAAGTCAACATTGTTTTTATAATTTTATAAACATAAATCTCACTTGGACATATGTATTATTACAATACATGTTTCAAGCAAAAAAACTTATGCAGCTTTATACATTATAAGCAACACTGATATGCAAAAATTCAGCTTTTTAATGGATATTAGAACTTTAAAAAAAAAGTCACCATACTGTGACATGAGCTTATGGCAAATTACCCATAAACCTTATACCTGACAGTCCGGACGATTATTATTTCTTCCCTTTCACCGCGTTTTTATGAAGAAACAAATGATTTTGGAAAACAGCATCCGGATTACAGAGGTTTTTTTAAGCACAAAAATGACAACCGGACCAAAACTTGCGTCCGGAGTACAGAATACGGAGGATCCGGATTAGAGAGTTATTTTCTATATGTATCAAATAAGCAAAAAAACGGGACTATGAGATCGTCCGGAATGAGAAGGATTCCGGTTTACGGAGGGTCCGGTTTAGGGAGTTTCCACTGTATATATATGTGCATAAATTATTTTTTACTGTCACTAAATAATACATTCAGTATAACTCATATTACTCAATTTTTCTATGCATGCGTGGTTATTCTTTTTTAGCAGAAAATGATTACGTGCTTTTATTTTTACTTTCCGTAAATATAATTGTCTATATTTACACTTAATCATTCTTATTGTTGAGTGACTATAAAAATATACAGTTAAAAATAACATCATCTGAGAAATAACGGTCATATTGATCAACCTTATTATTATTTTTTTTAATTTCAGCTATCAAGTAGCCCATTTATTCTCCCCATAATTAGTGTTAGGGGGTCGGGGATCCATCCCCCAAAACACCTCACAAGCAAACATACAAAATTATTAATACAACACTTTCAACAGAAATGGTATTTGATGATTGGTTAACCCAATTTATAAGATTATCTATATTTGTATCAAATACTGTGGGTTCTGGACAAATTCACTAAGGAATATTTGCTTTTGTTTGTTTCTCTTTGGTAATTGTAATTCAACATATTTGAACCAATATACATAGTATCCACATCTGTGAATATCTCTACTTTTGGCAACCATCTTGAATGACAAATTCAAGGGATTTTTTTAAATAAATTACATACAGGAGCAGAAATTTAATTTTCCTATAATTTCAATATTTCTGCTTCAAAAATCAAAATGTATACACCATTAAAAAGCTCTTGAAATTCATATTTTTAGATAACATAATTCCTATAATACGAATATTAGCACACAAAAAAGAAAAGAAATGCAAAGTATAGAAAAAAGGTATAGGTTCATCTTTCAACAAAATAAACAGTTTAGCTTCTTGGGTATAAAGCTTTTATCTTCAAGTTCATTAAAATATCAGTTTCATATTAAAAATGATTAATCAATGCTGTTCAATTTGACATAAACTTCAGTATGATAGACTGGAAAATAAAAACGCAGTGGTAATTATCAAGAGGGCCATGATGGCCCTGGGTCGCTCTGCCCTGTGCAAGCCATAAATCGAGTGAGTACTTTAGGACAAGAAGAATTTTCAAATTTGTACTGTATACATATAAGGAAAATGGGCTTAGCCCCCTGGCGGCATTTTTTTTTAAAGGATCAAAATAATTTGAACAATCTTGACTTGACTTGACCTGACTATTTGAGTTTACCGTCGCTTCAATAGTATTTCAGTCATATAGTGACGTCCAGCTAATAACAAGTGGAGGAAGACCCCGAATGCACGGAGGCATTCGGGCAGAACCACCGACTTACCGCAAGCCAGCTGGAAGGCTTCCTCACATGAAAATCCGAATGACCCTGCTGGGATTTGAACCCACGTGATAAGATTCTGAGTGAATGTTAAAGTCAACGACTTTACCCTCTCGGCCACAGAAGCCCCTGAACAATCTTGATATAGAGAGTGACCTAAGGAACATTTGCGCCAAATAACTATATTCTTTATAAACACTCAAATTAGGCAACTCGTTGTAGCTACATTATTCTTTATCTAATGTTTTATACCAATTAATCATATATTTTAAATCAGCATGCATACACATTTAACCACAGGGAATTCCCTGTGCATTTAACAGAATGCAGTGGAATTCAGCAAAAAAAATAAAAAAATAAAAAAAATTCACAATGCTTCTGTGTCTAAGAATTTGTGACAAATTATAAATTTGAAGGTGGTATATGTAGCCGGGTACTGGTACTTTGTG
This sequence comes from Solen grandis, assembly GCA_021229015.1. Classification (NCBI taxonomy): domain Eukaryota; kingdom Metazoa; phylum Mollusca; class Bivalvia; order Adapedonta; family Solenidae; genus Solen; species Solen grandis. The sequence continues at coordinate 58,000,301 of CM037790.1, forward strand.
GAGAATCGGGAGGTTTTGGATCGTGTGGCTTGATAGCTCAGTGGTAAGGTGCTTGGACACTGGGTTCGAATCACAGGCAGGCCACAGTTTTTTCACCACCTGATTCACCATAATATTTTGCTGAAAATATAGTGATCTGAAATATAGTAAACTAAGTCATGCGCAGATCCAGAGGGTGTACCGGGTGTCCAGACCACCCTCCCCCCCCCCCCCCCCCCCCCCCCCCCCGAGATTTGGATATTATGCATAAGATATACATAATAAAGGGTGACCCCCCCTCCCCCCACTATGTCCTGTGATTTTCATAGATGTGCATATTATGAAATTGTTACGGTTGATTGACTTTCTTTTGAGTTATGGCCCTTTGCTGATTTTCTGGAGTTTTCTTTGTCCACGCTATTTCTCAATAACTACGGGATAGATTTCAATCAAATGTCATAGGAAGCTTCAATATTAAGCACAGATGTGCATATTATGAAGTGGTTATGGTTGACTGATTTTCTTATGAGTTATGGCCCTTTGCTGATTTTCTGGAGTTTTCTTTGTCCACGCTATTTCTCAATAACTACGGGATAGATTTCAAACAAATGTCATAGGAAGCTTCAATATTAAGCACAGATGTGCATATTATGAAGTGGTTATGGTTGACTGATTTTCTTTTGAGTTATGGCCCTTTGCTGATTTTCTGGAGTTTTCTTTGTCCATGCTATTTCTCATTAACTACTGGATGGATTTCAATCAAACTTCATAGGAAGCTTCACTGGTGAGCATAGATGTGCATATTATGAAATTGTTTCGGTTGACTGACTTTTTTTTTAGTTATGGCCTTTTGCTGATTTTCTGGAGGTTTTTTTTTTGTCCACGCTATTTCTCAATAACTACGGGATAGATTTCAAACAAACGTCATAGGAAGCTTCAATATCAAGCACAGATGTGCATATTATGAAATGGTTACGGTTGACTGATTTTCTTTTGAGTTATGGCCCTTTGCTGATTTTCTGGAGTTTTCTTTGTCCACGTTATTTTTCAATAACTACTTGATGGATTTCAATCAAATTTCATAGGAAGCTTCACTTGCTCTTCACTTAGAAACAGCCTTTTGGTGACACACTTCTTTTTTGTTTAATTCAATGTTGCAGATTTGGTATGATTTGGGCTTCATTAAAATGAGAACAATTTTGATTTGGTATAAAAAGATTATTATTGTGAAATAGTTTTGTGTAATATGTCAATTGAAAACATCAATTCATTGTGACTTACCTCCTATAGCTGGGCACTTGATTGTAAACAAAGGCTGTGTGGAGGGTATTCATCACCTTTAGTGATAGCTCTAGTTTTAATGCAAATGATAATTTTGATTTTGGTTTTTAGAATTTGTGTCAGTGAGTGTGACTGTCACAATGTCAGTGATGTTGGAATACAGCAAAAGTTAACAAACAAAATACAACAATGGAACACTGGCACAATAAAATGTCCATTTCAAGAATGATACTTACTTTTACACTACTTCCCTGTCAATAAACAAAACCAACAATACATTCGTGTTTCGCCGGTGTGTAAACTTCAACAAGAAGGTAAAGGGAAAATAATAAAACAAAAGAAGAGTAGTGAATGAAAAGTTGTAAGTGACAGGTTTATTTTTGTGCAGACAAGTGTTTATTTCTTATATCAAACCAATAAATTATGAAAAATGTGGAGGAAAAACGGTACCATTTTAAAATGGTTTATTTCGGAATAAGGTATGACGCATTTGAACCATTTACAGGAATTTCTGAGTGTATGTTCCGCGCTTTTTTACAGTTACCCGGGATATAGACTTGACTATTTGAGTTTACCGGGATATAGATTTTCCTTAAACGATCCGTCATGTCAGAGTAATATAAAGATTTAATTCACTGCTGATATAAGCAACTGTTTCCCGATTTTTTTAAATATACTTTACCGTAAAAAGCAATTAAAACACACAAATGTTGTTAAATATATACACAGTCACCAAAATGATACAAATTTTTATCCGGTCACTGTACAGTATATACACTTAGTTGTCATCTGTTCTGACTCGAAACTCACTTTTTTAACTCAAAACTCACTATTTCAGACTCAAAACTCACTTTTTCTTGACCCAAAACTCACATTTTTTAACTCGAAACTCACTTTTCCTTAACTTGAAACTCACTTTTTCAGACTCAAAACTCACTTATTTTAACTCGAAACTCACTTTTTCTTAACTCGAATCTCTTCTTAAAACTCATTTTTAAAATTTTTGCCTGGAAATTACCTTTTCTGATCCGAAACTCACTACTAGAAAAAAAGAAATCCTCATCATCGTACAGTATACCGTTACACCCTTATCATCATCTTTTGCTTTAAACAACATCTCCTCCTAAACTACTGAGCAGATTTTGATAAAATTTTACAGGAATGATCCCTAGGTGGTTCTGAGCAAAAATAGCTAAAATCAATCCGGTCTGCCAACCAAGATGGCCGCCAGAGGTATAAAAAAAATAAAAAAATAAAAAATTAAACGACATAATTATCCTCCTTAACCACAGCAGATTTTTATGAAACTCAGAAGGAATGATCATTGGGTGATACTGCACAAAAATAGCTAAAATCCTCCGGTCAGCCAACCAAGACGGTCACCAGAGCTAAAAATAGAATTTTCTTTTAACAACATCTCCTAAACCGCTGAGCAGATTTTGATGAAATTTTACAGGAATGATCCTAAGGTGGTACTGAGCAAAAATAGCTAAAATTGTTCTGATCCGCCTATCTGATCTCCTCCCTAATCGCAGGGCAGATTTTGATGAAATTTTACAGGAATGAATCTTAGGTGGTACTGAGCAAAAATAGATAAAATTGTTTCGGTCCACCAACCAAGATGGCTGCCAGAGCTAAAAATAGAAAAATTTAAATTGATGAAACTTTACAGGAATGATCCTAAGGTGGTACTGAGCAAAAATAGCTAAAATCATTCCAATTCGCCAACCAAGATGGCCACCAGAACTAAAAATTAATAAAATTTAAATACTATAATTATGTTATGTGTAAATTTTTTTCCGTACTTAAGCATTTTCTCTCTAGCAGTTGAATTCAGGTGAGCGATTTAGGGCCATCATGGCCCTCTTGTTTGAAAGTATCAAAGCCCTTAATCCTTTTAAATTAGACTTGTAATGAACATATTATTTTACATTTCAGACACAAGCCAGTCAGATGGGTGCTTCTTCCTTTTCCCGAGAAGTGACACAATCAGACCCAAATCAAGGTTAGAATGTAGACAATTACAACACTAAAAAATATCTCTGTGTTACACAATCTGAAAGCTAAAAAGTATGATAAGTCATATTTTAACTAGCTGTATACTAGGTTTATTACAGCAGCTCTTTCACAGATGATCGTTTACTAAGAATTTGATTTTTAGCTCAGCTGAGGACAACGTGCTCAAAGTTAGCTATTGTGATCGATGAATGACATCTAGCACCTCCTAAACTTGGCCAATTTTTATAAAACTTTATGGGAATGTTCCTTGGGTGGTCCTCTTCAAGTTGTTCAAAGAATTTAATTCCATGCCAAAATCTGGTTGCCATGGAAGCATAATAAAGGGAAAAAATGTAAAAATTAAAAAATATTCTCCTCCAAAAGTATTGGATGGATTTTAATATATTTTTGCACAGATGTTTCTTTGGTCATTTTCTACCAAGATTGTTCAAATTATTTGGATTGGTCCAAAAACATGGCTATCAGAGGCCGGAGCCCGTTTTCCTTAAATGTATATAGTACAAATTTGAAATACCTTTTTGTCCAAAAGTACTTTTTTGATTGCAAAGTATTTTGGCACAAATGTTTCTTGGGTGACTCGCTTTTAAGATTAAAAAAATAATTTGATCCATCAAAAAACATGGCCACAAGAGAGCAAAGCCCGTTTTCCTTATATGTATGAAATACAAATTTTAAAAATCTTCTTGTTCAAAAGTACTGGCTGGATTTCAAAGTTCTTTTTAGCGCAGATGTTCCTTTTGTCACTTTCTATCAAGACCATTAAAATCATGTGGACCTGTCTAAAAATATATAGGTAGCTGGCAGAGAAGAGGTATTTTGTTGTTACTTTTTCTTGCACTAATACTTGGTTCTCAGGTGGGCAATTCCAGGGCCTTCATGGCCCTCTTGTTAGCTCACCTGAGCACAACGTGCTCATGGTGAGCTATTGTGATCGCCTTTTGTCCGTCGTCCGTCGTCCGTGCGTGCGTGCGTGCGTCGTCAACAATTTGCTTTAAACAACATCTCCTCATGAACCGCTGAAGGGATTTTGACCAAACTTCACAGGAATCATCCTTATGATGCCCTCTATCAAAGTTGTACAAATTATTCAGATTGGTTAAAAAAGTAGGTCACAGGAGCTAAAAATAGATTTTAAAAATGCAAACTTTGAAAATCTTCTTCTGCAAAACTGCAAGGCCTAGAGCTTAGATATTTGGTATGTAGCATCATCTTATGGGCCATTACCAAGATTGTACAAATCATAGCCCTACGGTGATAAATGACCCCGCACCAGGGGTCACTTATTTTACATAGAGTTATATAGGAAAATCTTTAAAAATCTTCTTCTATGAATCCATTAGGCCTAGAGCTTAGATATTTGGTATGTAGCATCATCTAATGGTTCATTACCAAGATTGTTCAAATCATGACCCTATGATGATAAATGCCCCCGCACCAGGGGTCACTTTTTAACATAGAGTTATATAGGAAAATCTTTAAAAATCTTCTTCTATGAATCCATTAGGCCTAGAGCTTAGATATTTGGTATGTAGCATCATCTAATGGTTCATTATCAAGATTTTCAAAATGGTGGCCCTTTGGAGATAAATGACCCCGCACTAAGTCTTCTCCTCTGAAACCATAAGGCCCAGTGCTTATATATTTGGTGTGTAGTATTGTCAGGGCTAAAATGTTTAAGATTGAGTTATATCAGAATTCTTGTCTGTTTAAAAACCTTGTAATCAGTTGTAGCAATGGTACTCAGGTGAGCGATCCAGGGCCATCATGGCCCTCTTGTTTTCTAAAGCATTAGAATGTATACATTGTACTAAGGTTGTGGTGGGTCGGTCTACACGCTAGCTTTGCAAAGATCGCAAAACCTGAAGACAATGAAATCGAAAGAGTTAGCATTCCAAATACAATCCATCAGACTTAAACTGCTATTTCCTTAGTTCTGAAAGTACCATCAAAATAGAATGCTTAACCAAAAATGGTAACATATTATTTCCAGTGAAACTTTCATTATTTAGGTTTATACCATTTTGACTAAAGAAAAAACACACACAAGCACATTTTTACTAAAACAGTTCACACATAATATAAGGAAAATTGCTAGGATATAATTAGACTAGCATCACACTATTTTAGGAATGTTTTGAAGTGTAACAGATAAATTCATGTGTATATTTATAACTTATAAGAACAATATATCAAAACAGGTAGGCTCAGTCATTAACTGGCCCCACCAATATTGTAATAATTGGTCAAAACACATTGCAGAATACATTGTCAATTCCTGGAGTTGAGTTTATTTCCCTGAAATTATGTTGCCATTTGTTTCCCAATGGGATTAATAATCTTGTTTACTGCTAGAAGCCCAAATAAACCATGGCATAATATCCACCCATGAAATTTGCAATTGAACATTTTTACACCCAGGATTTTACGCACAGGGGCCAACATCATTTTTAGCTGCATCCTGATATGAAAGTCCCCCCAGGACATTCCTTTGTAACCCACCCACCCAACAGCTTGTCACAATCTAGGGTCTGCTTCTGCTGCTCTCTCATAGGATCAGTGAATGTCTTTCGTCCATAACTACCTTGTTTGCACTCTAGTATCTTCAGTTTTAGCTCACTAGAGCACAACGTACTCAAGGTGAGCTATTAGGATCACCCTGTGTCTGTTGTGTGTCGTCAACGATTTGCTTCAAATGACATCTCTGAAATGGCTTAGTAGAAACTGATGAAACTTGGCATGTGTCATCTGTAGATGAACCTCCACAAAAGTTGCTAAAATAAACTCTTGTTGCCATGGAAACCAACAGAATTTTACTTAAAAAAACTTCAAAAATCTTCTCCTCTGAAACCAATAATCAGAATTTAATTTCCTTTGGCATAAATGGTCACCACATGGTGCTCTATCATAATTGCTAAAATGAAGTTGATCCCTTAAAAATTAGGCCTCTAAGGGTTTAGCTAATTTCCTTATATACTCTTTATAGAAAATTTCAAAATTCTTCTTCTGTGAAGCCATTATGGCCGGAATTTAATATCATTTAACATAAGTTGTCACCTCATGACTGTCTACCATTATTGCTAAAATAAAGTTGATCCCGTGAAAAATGAGGCATTAGTGGGTCTGCTTGTTTCCGAATATAAAATATTTAAAAAAAATCAAAATTCTTCTTTGTAAAACCAGTGGTCAGAATTTTATTTTATTCAGCACAAATGGTCACCTTATGACTCAATCTCATCAAAATCATATCCTCTATCCCTGATTAAGATCTGACAACATCGCATTAGGGGTCACGTCAGATTGACCTTTTAAGTAATTCATATGTATAAACAAGTGTTGATTTTAGACCAGTCAAATAGCACGTTTCAAACTGACTTCAGTAAAACATTTGTTACAGGGTGAAAAAAATGTGCAGCTTGACTGGGACTTGAACCCGGAGTCTTTTGCTTACAGGGCGAATGCTCTACCAAATGAGCTACTGCTCTACTGAATCAGCTACGCGGCCACTTAAACATCCTTCTACCCTATTGTGAGATTGATATGGTTACTTCCCCCAATTCTGTAGCCGCCGATTTGACTGGCTTATTCAAATGTCAATCTGAGACGACCCTCTATATGATGTGGTCATATCCAGTTAGCATACTTAATCTGATTTTAATGAGATTGCCTTATGACTGTCTACCATAATTGCTAAATAAAGCCTTGAAAAGTGAGGCTCCTAGCTGGGGTCCACTAGTTTTCTTATATACTAACTATACTAAATCTTCTTCCATGAAACCTGTTGGTTAGAATTAAATTTCTTTTGGCAATTATGGTCAACTCTAATGACTGTCTATCTCACTTGCAAAATGAGACCCCTAGGGGTTGAGTAGATTCGCTTATATAGCTCTATATAGAAAATTTCAAAATTCTTCTTAGATTATGAATTCAAGGGGTAGAATTTAACTTCTTTTTGCACAAATGGTCATCTCATAGCTGTCTACCGTTATTCCTAAAATAAAGTTGATCCCATGAAAAACATTGGCTAACTTTAGAATTCTTTGTATCTGAAACTTGAATCTTGTTGCTGCTGTTAGTAGTAATATGAAGTATTTTGAATGGCTTTAAATAAGCTAATGTACTCCAGTGAGCAATCTAGGGCCATCATGACCCTCTTATTTAAGCATTCATTTTTAGCTTGACTATTCAAAGAATATGAAAGCTATTGCAGTCACCCTTGCATCGGCATTGGTGTTACAGCTTTTTGGTTAAAATTGTGTATGCAAGTTACTAAGCTTGGTTATTGACTTGAAGGTTTATAAATTCGTTCAAGGGCATCAGACAACCAAGGAAGATAACTCTTGCTAAAGTTAATACAAATTGTGGCCTCTTTTTAACTTAAGAAAATTTGGTTCAAGTTTTGCATGCAAGCTACTATCCAGCTTAATATCACAATAACTATTCATGATATTGACTTGTTAATAGAAATTATGGCTCCTTTTTAGCTTGTCTGTTTCAAGAAAAATGTCAAGCTATTATGATTGCTCCATTGTCGTGGTTGGTGTCCTGCAAAAACTTTATGTAGCCCATTTATACTCAAACACTTTTAAAGGTATCAACATGAAACTTGGAATACTTGATAATCATGACAAGGCGCATGTGTAAGACAAAGGGCATTATTCTGAATGCAATATTTTTGGAGTTATGCCATTTTTAGATCACCGTTGTGCTCAGTGTGAGCTGTTGTGACCTATGGTCGTCTGGCGTCCGTCTTCAGCATTTAACTTAACCCTTTCCCTCATATAGACTCATTTTGACGCACTCAGTAGGTACCACATAAAGCCTGATCTGCAGAAAACCACAGTTAAACCTGACCAAATTTAATTACAAATTCCTCATTTCCAGACCACTGAGGAGCAGCGAACAGCATAAAACATGATCAGCCTGCGAGTTACTCGTAGGCTGATCTGGTTTTATGCTGTTCGCATAGGTCTTTTCATGGTGTTCTCTATGAGGGAAAGGGTTAAATGACATCTTCTCCTAAACTACTGGGCCAGTTTTCATAAAACTTTACAGGATAGTTTCGGGGTGGTCCTTTTCCAAAGTTGTTCAAAGAATTAAATTCCATGCCAAAATCTGGTTGCAATGGCAACTAAAAAGGGGAAAAAAATAAAAAATCTTCTCCAAAAGTACTGGCTGGATTTCAAAGTTATTTGGCACAAATGTTCCTTGGGTCACTCTCTACCAAGATTGTTCAAATTACTTGGATCCATTTATAAACATGGATGCTAGGGGGCGGAGCACCTTTTCCTTATGTGCATATAGTACAAATTTGAAAAATCTTCTTGTGAAAAACTACCAGCTGGATTTTAAAGTTATTTGGCACAGATGTTCCTTGGGTCACTCTCTACCAAGATTATTCATATTGTTTGGATTCATTGAAAAACATGGCTGCCAGGGGCCAGAGCCCGTTTTCCTTACATGCATATAGTACAAATTTGAAAAGTCTTCTTGTGCAAAAGTACTGGCTGGATTTCAAAGTTATTTGGCACAGATGTTCCTTAGGTCACTCTCTACCAAGATTGTTTAAATTATTTTGATTTGTTGAAAAACGTGGCCGCCAGGGGGCAAAGCCAGTTTTCTTGTGTGTACATAGTACAAATTTGAAATTTGAAAAATCTTCTTGTCCAAAATTACTGGCTGGATTTCAAAATGGCACAGATGTTTAATGGGTCACACTCTACCAGAATTGTTCTGACAGATTATTTGGATTGATCAAAAACCATTGCCGCCAGTGGGCGAGGCCCATTTTCCTTATATGTATATAGTACAAATTTAAAAATTCTTCTTGTCCAAAAGTATGCATTGGATTTATGGCTGGCAGGGGACAGAGCCAATTTTCCATAATATTATAAGATATTTGCTATTTTTTCCCTCCCAGTAATACCTGGTTCTCATGTGAGCGATCCCAGGGCCATTATGTCCAGGGTTCGAATTTAAGCTTGCATTCTTGCTAATTGCTAGTGGAAATTTTTAAATGTGAGTGGAAATTTCATGTCCTCGCTATTATTTGCGAGTGGAAATAGAGTAGCTAATGTTGAGTTTAAGAACTATTATGCAAAACTTACAGTTACAAGATGGTAGATGTCTGGAGAGAGACAGAAAAGACAAAACTCTGCCATATGGGTTCCGAAACTAAAATTACATACTCAGCTTGTTGTCACCATAGTCTTGCACTGTGTTGTTAAATTAACTGACACTTGACTCTTTACAAGTTGCGAGTTGTTTTTATGGTGACGCATATAGTCGCCGCTTCGTCCGTCCGTCCGTCCGTCCGTCCGTTCGTCCGTCCCACTTTCCTTGTCCGGACTATTTCTCAGGAACTAACGGCTTGAATTCAACGAAACTTTATGGGAAGCTTTATTACCAAGAGGAGATGCGCATATCGTCAGCATGACCCGGTTCCTAAATTTTTCAAAGAGTTATGGCCCCTTGACTTTTCAGCCTATAGTACATATTGCATGATTCTGTCCGGGCTATTTCTCAGGAACTAATGGCTTGAATTCAACGAAACTTTATGGGAAGCTTTATTACCAAGAGTAGATGCGCATATCGTCAGCATGACCCGGTTCCTAAATTTTTCAAAGAGTTATGGCCCCTTGACTTTTCAGCCTATAGTACATATTGCATGATTCTTGTCCGGGCTATTTCTCAGGAACTAATGGCTTGAATTCAACGAAACTTTTTGTGAAGCTTTATTACCAAGAGAAGATGCGCATATCGTCAGCATGACCAAGTTCCTAAATTTTTCAAAGAGTTATGACCCCTTGACTTTTCGGCCTATAGTACATATTGCATGATTCTGTCCAGGCTATTTCTCTGGAACTAATGGCTTGAATTCAACGAAACTTTTTGTGAAGCTTTATTACCAAGAGAAGATGCGCATATCCTCAGCATGACCTGGTTCCTAAATTTTTCAAAGAGTTATGGCCCCTTGACTTTTCGGCCGATAGTCATTTGCATGATTTGCCGGGCTATTTCTCAGGAATAACGTGAATTCAACGAAACTTTTTGTGAAGCTTTATTACCAAGAGTAGATACGCATATCATCGGCGTGACCTGGTTCCTCAATTTTTCACAGAGTTATGGCCCCTTGAATTTTCTGCCTATAGTTCATGTTGCATGATTATTGACCGGGCTATTTCTCAGGAAATAAAAGCTTTAATTCAACGAAACTTTATGGGAAGCTTAATTACCAAGAGTAGATGCGCATATCGTCGGCGTGACCTGGTTCCTCAATTTTTCACAGAGTTATGGCCCCTTGATTTTTCGGCCTATAGTACATATTGCATGAATTTTGTCTGGGCTATTTCTCAGAAAATAATGGCTTGAATTCAACGAAACTTTATGGAAAGCTTTATTACCAAGAGAAGATTTGCATATCATGGGGGTAACTTTGTCCCTCAATTTTTCACAGAGTTATGGTCCTTTGACTTTTATGCAAAGGGTATATCTAGTATGATTCTTGTCCGGGCTATTTCTCAGGAACTAATAGCTTGATTTCAACAAAACTTTATGTGAAGCTTTATTACAAAGAGGAGATGTGCATATCTTCGGCTTGACCCAGTTCCTACATCCTCCCACCCATTGACCAAGGTCTTATTTGTAACAATGACGTTCTTCGGGGAGCATCTGTCAGTTCTACTGACTTTCTTGTTTGATTTAGCAAATAAAAATATTTACCACTTGCAAAAATAGCAAGTGCAAATTCTGTCTAAATTCAAACCCTGATGGCCCTCTTGTTTAACTTAGATAGAGTTTTTGTTAAGATTCCTTATTGATAGAATATTTTTTAAAACTATCAAAGATACTGTTCTCATTCTTGGCATACTTGCTAAAGGGGACATAACTCAGTGATTAGTACTTTTAGAGTTAAGCCCCTTTATCACATGGAAAATAACTGAACTTCTACATAAATAACAATATCTTTGACATTTTCAAAGTTATTTTTATTCTAGCTACCGGTATTCATTTTATTGAAAAGAGTTTGACATGTACATTTGTAAATGTTTTTATTCAAAGCAATTACATTTCTTCTACACTATGTTAGATTTTTTTTTTCTTTTTCGTAATTACGAAACAGTTACTCATTAT
>CM037790.1:58011809-58061809 GCA_021229015.1 Solen grandis
ACCTTATGGTGTTCAAACTTGAAATCTAAAATATGGCCCCCGTTGTCAACATATAAAACAGACAAGTGTTGGCACCGCTCTGCGGAGCTCTAGTTAACTTAGAAATTTTGATTAATGTTTTGCATGCAAGGCACTGTCATGCTTACATCTCAGTAACAGATTATTTTGTTAAACTTATTCCAGTGGTATCCTACTATATATGCAGATAGTTTTTGACTGAATATAATGCAGATTGTGACTACTTTTGACTTAGACTTTTGGTTAAAGTTTTGCATGCAAGCTATTATCCAGCTTTTATCTCTGAAATTATTTATGGTATTGACGAGAGTTTATGAGTGAGTTTAGGGGCATCAGAAAACTAAGGAGGATAACTCTTGACTAAATTTGATAGAAATTAAGGCCCTTATGACCCTTTTCTACTGATGACTTGGATATTTTGGTCAATGTTTTGCATGCAGAGTGTTTTATGCTTATATCTCAGTTAAACTAGGCATGGGATTGACTTCATAAACATATTCAGGGGTATCGGACTATCAAGGTATATCATTTTTATACGCCCGAACAAATTTTGTACAGACGTATTATGTTTTCACCCATGGCGGGCAGATGGCATCCTTCGAAGTGTCCGGACTCCTATTCAAACAGTTTTGACCTGATCCTCTTCAAACTTGCTGACAATGTATATGGGCATAATATCTCAGCCAAGTTTGATTTCCAGTCGAATCACCCCAAGCACTCCTGGATTATGGCCCTTGCTTTGTTGAAAATATATGTAATTACCAGTGTCTAGACTACTATTTAAAGTGTTTTTATTTGATCTTCTTCAAACTTGCTGACCATGTGTGTGGGCATAATATCTCGGCCAAGTTTGATTACCAGCCAAATCACCCCAGGAACACCAGGATTATGGCCCTTGATTTGTTTAAACATGGTATATTTTAGGACAGCACATATTACAGGCGTATTATGCTTCGACTCTCAGAGCTCTCGTTGACTATTTGTATATACAGAGTGTGTGAAGGGCAAGAATTTAAAAAGATTTCATTTGATTTAGAAACGAGCATTTGAAAAAGTCAAGCATGCAGTCTTACGGACAGCATTTGTCAAACTTTATGACATTGTCTATGGCCATAATCTCTCAGTCAAGTTTGATTATGACTGATAGTGGCCAATTAGGTCAGGAGTTATGGCCTTTTTGATGTTAAACAAGAAAAGATTAAAACAATGTTTTAATGGACGGCTTACAATAGGCAAACTACCTACTCTCTCTCTCTCTCTCTCTTCTACCATTTTGACCATATAACCTAATTTACCATATAGGATTTAAATCAAAAGGAAGCAAATATAAATAAACAAATGCAAAAAAAAAACTAGTACTTAAAACAGACTATGCATATATAGCCCAAGAATTTCCAAAAATATTTTAAAATACTTTATAGCTGCATTGTGTCACGTTTAAAACAACCTTATCAGAACTTTAATTCTTTTCTTCATGTATGTTATTTGTTTTTTTAATTTATTTTATTTTACTTTATATTTTGATAAAGAAATTGAAACAAGATTTGATAATGCAAATAAGAATTTAAAAAAACAAACAAACAAAAAAACGTCCCTGAATAGAACTCAGGACCCCTTGCATGAAAAAGCTGAGCAGCTCTCTTCCAGATTGAGTTAATTCCACAAAGTTCTATAGAACAAAGGTGCAAATGAGGTTATTTATAGGTAATTAACTGTACCACAACAACAGCACTACTCAGTTTGACAGTTCACATTTTACTAGTTTACTGCATTAAAGTACACCAAATTTTCATTTTTACAGTTACATTATTAATAAGATAAGCAAATAACCGTGTATTGTACAAGTACAATCAGTAGACATAATGTCCATTGCCCAGACTCAGACAAGTGAAGCAATAAGTAGGTCATGACCTACATGTATTAACATCATTTAAATACAAACATCTACTGACTAATAACTCATTGTGTTTTGAAATAACTTGGCACAAAGGATCCTTAGGACAAAACAATGTGTTGCAAACAAGAATCAGGTTGCTAGTTTGAAGGTCAAGGTCACATCACTTGATTGACCTTTGAATCAAGTTTGGGCTCTAACTTTGTTGTGAATGATTGAATTTGAAATAACTTGGCACAAAAGATCCCTAGGATATCATGTAATGCAAACAAGAACCAAGTTTCTAGCTTTAATGTCAAGGTCACAGCAGTAAGTTAAGTTTAAAATTTGTGTAAGCAGTCCTGTCTAGGCTGTATCTTTGTTGTGTATAGTCATGTTTTGAAATAACTTGGCACAAGGAGGGATCCTTAGGACAAAACACTGTATCACAAAACAAGTACAGGTTGCTAGCTTGAAGGTCAAGGTCACACCACTTGGTTGAGGTCAGGGTCACAGCGCTCATTTGATATTAAAATCATCTTTTATATTTCCAGTTTTTCATATTCACTGACAAAAAAGTCAGCTGATAAACATAATTGCGGGGGCATCTGTGTCCTATGGACACATTTCTAGTAGTATTAAAAGAAATGCAAAGATTTCTCTTTGTTTACTCTCTAACATCTTCATTTTTTTAACTAAATGACAATGTTTATAGCCATTATCTGGTGGCCATGTTTGATTATGGCTGATATTGGCCATTTAGGTCAGGAGTTATAGATACTTTAATATTAAAAAATGCCAGATTTCACTGATTGCACTCAAATATCTTCGTTTTTTGAAGCAACTATTTTCAAACTTTATGACAATGTTTATAGCATATCTCTTGGCCAAGTTGGATTATGACTGATATTGATTGATTTGTTAAGCAGTCAGGGTCCTTGAATTGTCGTAAAATGGCAGATTTTACTTTGTTTACACTCTAGCTTCTGCAATTATGAAGCAATCATCATTTAACCTATACACAATTTTAATGGCAACAATATTTCAGTGGGGTTGTATTATGGGTATTATTGGACCAATAGATCTACAGTCTAGGCCCTTGAAATATCAAAAAATCACAGATATGTGGTTTTTACACTCTAGTTTTAAAATCTTTTTGTCAGAAACCACATGGTCTGAAGCTTAGATATTGTGTGTGTCATTGCCTAGTGGTCATTTATTAGGTTAGCCCAGAGATCAGAATTGGTCACACCAGATGTTGACTTGTTTTTAGATAGACTAGCATGATATACATGTAGCTATGACCCCCAATTTTCACCCACAATTAGTTTTACGATGAAATTGAACTTTGACCTTGGATGACCTTGATCATGACCCAGTGACTTACTTTGAATTTTTAATTTATGGCCTTCAAATTTGGACCACAGGTATTGTTTGATGTGTGGCATTGGACATTACCTCATTTAGACTTGCACACAGAGCAGACCCAGATCAGACAGCTCCTTAACTCTAGCATAGGTTGTTTTTTATGTCATAATGTATACCTGAACATATTGATAATTTTGTTTATTTCTTGGTTTCTTTTTAGAAATATATCTTAAATATTATGCAGCCTATTAAAGTAAATATATCTGTTTTTATACGCCCATACAAATTTTATACGGACGTATTATGTTTTCACCTATGGCGTTCAGGCGGGCGACGGATGGGCAGCGTCCTTCAAAGTATCCGAACTCCTATTCAAACAGTTTTGATTCAATCTTTTTCAAACCTTCGCAGAATGTATATGGGCATAATGTCTCAGACAAGAACGATTTTGAGCCAAATTGCCCCAGGCACTCCTGGATTATGGCCCTTGATTTGTTGAAAATATGTGAAATTAACAATGTCAGGACTCTTATTCAAAAAGATTTGATCCAATCATTTTCAAACCTGCTCACAATGTGTATGGGCATATCATCTCAATTTTGATTTCCAGTTGAATCACCCCAAGCACTCCTGGATAATGGCCCTTGATTTGTTGAAAATATATTTAATTACCAGTGTCTGAACTACTGTTCAAAGTGTTTTTATTTGATCTTCTTCAAACTTGCTGATAATGTGTATGGGCATAATAACTCAGCAAAGTTTGATTACCAGCCAAATCACCCTAGGAACACCAGGATTATGGCCCTTGATTTGTTTGAACATGTTGCATTTTAGGAAAGCACATATTACATGTGTATTATGCTTCGACTCTCGGAGCTCTTATACAGAATATTAATGGTATATTTACCTGTATATCCACAGGTGCAGCCATTCCCTCAACTCAAAACACTCCACAGAAGATGGGCTTTGGAGATTTCTCCTTCACCTCTATACAAAAAATATCAGAAACAGAAGCTAAGGAAAAGGTTGAAAAGCTGTTTTGTGAGAGAGCCAAGCTTTTCAGGTTCAATGGTGAAAGACGTCAATGGAAAGAATGTGGAATTGGTGACATGAAGATTCTAAAACACAAACAGTCTGGCATCTGTCAGATTCTGATGAGTAGAGAACAAGTTCTGAAGTTGTGTGCCAATCATAGTATTTCCAATAGCATGAAGCTGACCCCAATGATTTCATGTGACAACGCTTGGATGTGGCATGCCATGGATTTCTCTGAAGAAGAAATGAAAAGGGAGACGTTTGCAATAAAGTTCAAGACGGCCGATATTGCTTGTAAATTTAAGATGGTGTTTGAGAGCTGTCAGACGGGCCAAGTTGACAAAGCTAGTCCAGCTAAGGAAACAAAGCCAACTGAATCTAAGCACACAAAAGCAGTTGAGAAGAAAGAAGGTTCAAGGCAGGATCCTCCTAAAGCTGAAAATAAATCTGATCTGTCTTCAATGTTTAAGCCAAAAGCTGACTCCTAGAATTGTGATGGCTGCTATGTTCAGAACAATGGAGATATGTTGAAGTGCCCCTGCTGTGGCACACTTAAACCAGGTATGAAACCAGAGGATGTTCCGGCCTCTACTCCATTTGGATCCCAATCAGCAGGTTCAGGATTTCCATTTGGGTCTCAGGCCACTGGCACAGGTGGTTTTACATTTAGCTCTAAGTCTGATGCAGCACAAACTGGTTCAGGATTCACTTTTGTTTCACCAGAGACATCTACAGCAGGTTTTGAGGGGTTTAAGACTGACAAGGTTGAGGAAACGAAGCTTACTGGATCTAAAAAAGACAATACCAAGCAGGATCCTTCTAAAGCTGAAAAAAAATCTGATTTGTCATCACTATTTAAGCCAAAAGCTGGCTCCTGGATTTGTGATGGCTGCTATGTTCATAACAATGGAGATGTGTTGAAGTGCCCCTGCTGTGGTACACTTAAACCAGGTATGAAACCAGAGGATGTTCCGGCCTCTACTCCATTTGGATCCCAATCAGCAGGTTCAGGATTTCCATTTGGGTCTCAGGCCACTGGCACAGGTGGTTTTACATTTAGCTCTAAGTCTGATGCAGCACAAACTGGTTCAGGATTCACTTTTGTTTCCCCAGAGACATCTACAGCAGGTTTTGAAGGGTTTAAGACTGACAAGGTTGAGGAAACGAAGCTTACTGAATCTAAGAAAGACAATACCAAGCAGGATCCTTCTAAAGCTGAAAATAAATCTGATTTGTCATCACTATTTAAGCCAAAAGCTGGCTCCTGGGCTTGTGATGGCTGCTATGTTCAGAACAATGGAGATGTTCTGAAGTGCCCCTGCTGTGGTACACTTAAACCAGGTGTGAAACCAGAGGATGTTCCGGCATCTGCTCCATTTGGGTCAGCCGGTTCAGCAGGGTCAGGGTTTTCATTTGGGTCTCAGTCCACTGGCTCTGGTGGTTTTACATTTGTCTCTAAACCTGATTCTGCACCTACTGGTTCTGGATTCACTTTTGCTTCATCAAAGACGTCTACAGGAAACTCTGGAGGGTTTAAGTTAGGAACAAGTACAAACACTGCTGCACCCAGAGGATACACATGTGGAACCCAATCAAAGACTCAAGATTCTGGCAAGTCCTCTGGCTTATTTGGTGCTACTACAACTAAAAAAGGATCTGATTCAATTAGTACAGGAGGGTATAAATTAGGAACGAGTACAACCACTGCTGCACCCAGTGTTGGAGGTTTCACATTTGGACCCCCACCAAAGACTCAAGATTCTAACAAGTCCTCTGGCTTATTTGGTGCTCCTGCAACTAAAAATGGATCTGATTCAATTAGCACAGGAAAGTTTAAATTAGGAACGAGTACAACCACTTCTGCACCCAGTGTTGGAGGTTTTGCATTTGGACCCCCATCAAAGACTCAAGATTCTGGCAAGTCCTCTGGCTTATTTGGTGCTCCTGCAACTAAAAAATGATCTGATTCAATTAGCACAGGAGAGTTTAAATTAGGAATGAGTACAACCACTTCTG
Source organism: Solen grandis (assembly GCA_021229015.1). Lineage (NCBI taxonomy): Eukaryota > Metazoa > Mollusca > Bivalvia > Adapedonta > Solenidae > Solen > Solen grandis. The sequence continues at coordinate 58,018,120 of CM037790.1, forward strand.
CACCCAGTGTTGGAGGTTTCACATTTGGACCCCCATCAAAGACTCAAGATTCTGGCAAGTCCTCTGGCTTATTTGGTGCTCCTGCAACTAAAAATGGATCTGATTCAATTAGCACAGGAGAGTTAAAATTAGGAACGAGTACAACCACTGCTGCACCCAGTGTTGGAGTTTTCACATTTGGACCCCCATCAAAGCCTCAAGAGTCCTCTGGCTTTACATTTGTTTCACCATCAACTGCAAAAGAATCTGATTCAGTTAGCAGTGGAAAGTGAGTGATGAGATTAGGAGATATTAAATTCTCTTTATTAATTGAAGCAAAACTGCTGATGAGATGTTAGCAGATACTGAAACTGTGTTGCAACCACTACATCACTTCAGATATAAACTTTCAACCAATGCCTAACAGGAAAGGTTAGCTGCAAATCGAGTGTGCCCCTCTAAAATGAAAACAATAGATTTAACTGTATCACTCTGTCCGGTAGATGTTACGTAGACGTTTTATTTATAACCAATTAACCATAACCGCTTTTTTTGTGTTATAGTTTGTTTACATGTTTTTCCTATACAATTTTTTTGCGCTGAAAACTTTTATTTTTAGCGTGAACAAAATAGTCGTTAAACGGAACAGTAGCCGAAATTTGTTTTCTTATTATATCTTTAAAAAAGATACTCGGCCCTGGTATGGTTTGCCATGGACCTCTCTAAAGGCATTCCAACAACAGATCAATTCACAATTAAATTAAAAAATGCTGAAATTGTTTCCAAATTCCAATATGTTACTCAGACAACTTTGAAAATATCAGGCAAGTCTGCTGTAGATACTATAAGTGCAGCAAATAAGACTGAAGATGTGAAAGTGGTAGCCCAAGTTCTGCAAGTGAAGAAACAGATGGTGATGTGATATTTGTGAATGAAGAAACTGATGCTTCTGAAGATATAGTTTCAGTTACCAGATAGCTTCTACCTGTACAAGACTTCTCCCACTGTCCAGGTTATATGCCTGTATGTACGGGTGTGTATGCCATCTGTTCTTGTAACTATGCATTTTTTATGTCTTTGTAGATTTGTATCATTAATTGTATTCATTGATGAAATACCAGAATTAGAAGATCCAGGTAAGAATTGCAGTATGAACTTGTAATTGTATAAAATTAAGAGCATCTGTTTTCATTTTATATGATCACAAGAAGAGAGTTTTCAAGAGGGGATGGCATCATTAAGTATAGATGATATTATTATTATTAACTATTATGTCATCATTTATTATAAAGCTGTTGGCTATTTGTGGAATGAAAATACCGTATAGCAGGTTATTTCTGTGGGAAATTTATTTCTGTTATTCTGCGGATGATCACAAATCCGTAGAAATAAAATCTGTGGAAATTAACTAAAAGTAAAAAAATACTCGCAGGATAAAATTCTTTAGATCCCTTCAGATCATTAGATACTGATCTACATGAAATACTGGTACACTGTTACGGTATTTCTTTTATCATTATGAGTCTGTTACAGCTAGCATTAAAACAATACAACCAGTCATTGTAGTTATACCCCCCAAACGAAGTTTGGGGGGGTATATAGGAGTCACCCGGTGGTCGGTCGGTTGGTTGGTCAGTCAGTCGGTCCAGCGGTCTGTTGCATTATTGGAATTCAATACAACTTCATGCAATGATCAAGCACATGGAGAGGAAATGCAGTGCACAAGAACCATAACTCCATCTTGACTTATTACAGGGTTATTGCCCTTTGTATTTTTTCCTTGTCCGGAGTATAACTTGTAACCTTGTCCGGAGTATAAGTTGTAAAGTACTGATTGGATTTCAAAACAATTTCATACAATGGTCAAGCACAATGAGAGGAAGTGCAGTGCACAAGATCCATAACTCTATCTATAGGAATTACAGAGTTATTGCCCTTTGTTACTTTTCCTTGTCCAGAGTATAACTTTTAAACTACTGGTTGGATTTCAAAACAATTTCATACAATGGTCAACCACAATATGAGGAAGTGCAGTGCACAAGAACCATAACTCTATCTATAGGAATTACAGAGTTATTTCCCTTTGTTACTTTTCCTTGTCCATAGCATAACTTGAAAAGAACTGGTTGGAATTCAAAACAATTTCATACAATTGTCAACCACAATAAGATGAAGTGCAGTGCACAAGAACCATAACTCTATCTATTGTAATTACAGAGTTATTGCCCTTTGTTACTTTTCCTTGTCCGGAGCTTAACTTTAAAACTACTGGTTGGAATTCAAAACAATTTCATACAATGGTCAAGCACAACCTGTGTAACCCGGCCAAAAATCTGGAAAAAAAACTAATGTAAAAATGTCTTTTTCATACTCTTCTTCTTAATCCTAATAACTTCATCATTTCTAAAGCAGTATTGCGGGGGTATTAATCACATTTAGTGATAGTTCTAGTTTTCACTAAATTGTTGAATGGTTTATAATTACAGGAAATGGATGAAAAGAACAGAGTAAAAATATGACAGTTGACCACATTTCATTGTATTTTCCCTTATTAATGGCACACAACATGTCACCTTCCAGGTTCATCTGGGGACGGGGAGGTTTTCCCACCCTTGGGGGTCTTAATTACATGCCAAACAATGCAAACTGTGCATATTTTCGCATGTATACCAATGGTTTGCTCTCTGATTAAATTGCCCTCGAAATTTATTCATAGTTGAGGATCTATATTATGTCATCATTTGAAAATCAATGAACATACAATTATAAGTCAAGTAATGGATTGACTCATGTCTGTTATTAACTTATACCAAAGCAGGTGTTAAATTGTGTATGGTATGGTTGATGGTAGAGTATGTAAGATGTAATATAGAGTGATCTTCTTTAGGTGTAATACTTAGAATTAGAGATTTTGTTTGCTTTGAAAAGCAAGCACAGAAGTAACTTCTTCCTTGGGCAGAAATCGTTGAAAAATAATCTGCAGAAAAAAACTAACCCATTTTTATGGTAAAAGCGCAGAATATTACATCCGCAGAAATAACCCGCTGTAAAGTAGATATTAAAGTTAAGCTATTAGGTTCAAACAATTAGTTTGTTTACATTCTAGCATCTTCTTTTCATAAGAATTCATCTTTATATTCATGACAATGTTTATAGCCATAATTTTTGGTCAAGTTCAATTATGGCTGATTTTAAAAATAATTCTAGATATTTCTTGGATTACACTCTAGCATTTTCATTTCTTAAGCAATCATCTTCAAACATCATGACAATGTTTATAGCCATAATCTCTTGACCAAGTTTTATTCGCTAGAGTATTCAAAGAATCACATTAAGTTTTTTGTAGCACCCTTTTTTGTCACTGAATCTCTTATGGTATTATTTTGATATTTGGAATACTTGTATGTGACCACCACTCCAACCTGTAGGCAAGAGGGGATAACTCTGTCATGGATTTTGACCAAATTATGCCCCTTTTTCACTTAGAATCTTGGTTATGTTTTCTGTACCATCTCACTTTCTCACTGAACTCCTTAAGGTATTGTTTTGATACTTGGAATACTTGTAGATGACCACCACCCAACTTGTAGGCAAGAGGGTATAACTCTGTCATAGATTTTGACAAAATTATGGCCCTTTCCAACTTAGAATCTTGGGTTGATATTTTTGTACCACCTCACTTTATCACTGAACCCCTTGAAGTATTGTTTAAAACTTGTATATGACCACCATTCCAACCTGTAGATTTTGACCAAATTATGGCCCTTTTTCCACTTAGAATATGGTTAAAGTTTTTTTTTACAACATTTTTAAGTCTCCCAAACGATGCTTGGAGACTATTTGTTATTACTCTGCTTCTTCTCCTTCTTCTATTTTTTCTTCGTCTTCTTTCTTCTTCCGGCAACTTTATACGGGCCTTATCTCAAAGGCTGCTCGACCTATCTTTACACTTATAGTCACTGTACGCACACACTTTAAGTCCTCAATGAATAGTGGTGCTTTCCTCATTTTTGTAAATGGGGGTCCCTTGGGGTCAGGCCCCACCCCCTCAAAGATGGATTTTTGTATAAAAGATGTTTTGAGTTAAATATTTTAAATTTTCAACCATGAATCATATACTTTTTTGTTCGTAAAAATGAGAAGATTGAATAGTACTACTTTTGTGTCCAAAGTCACCCAGGGGACAGTCCCCACTTTCTCACTTTTACCTATGACCTTATATATTAATAACTGTTCAGATCCCTACCGCGAAAGCATACATATTCTTGTTCCTCAGTATGAGGTGGATTGAATGGTACTTTTTTATGTTCACATTGGTCACCAAAGGGTCAGGCTCCACCCCCGGAATTCTACTTATGACCTTATATCTCAAAAACTGTTCAGATCCCCACTTATAAATCATATATATTCTTTTTCCATATGTTGAGACAGATTGAATTTTATTTCTTTAGTGTCCCTGAGGGGTTACTAAGGGGTCTGGCCCCACCCCGTCAATTTTACTTCTGACCTTTATTTAAAAAAACATTAAGATCCCCACCCTTAAACCATATATATTCTTATTCCTCATGATCAGATGGATTGAATGGTACTGTATGATTGTCTAAGGAGTAACTTTGTAAACTTTTCGTACATACTCACTTTTTCACGGAACCCTTTGAGATATTGCCTTAAAACTTGGAATACCTTACATGTTACTTTCTGATAATACAGTGATTCTTATGTTGCCTTTTACTGCAATATATTTCTATATTCACAAGCATTAGAATAGTCGAGTGCACTGTCTTACGGAAAGCTCTTGTTTTGAAACTTGAAATACTTGTATATGACTACCATTCCTACCTGTAGGCAAGAGGGGATAACCCTGTAATGGATTTTGACTAAATTATGCCTCTTTTTCAACTAAGAATCTCGGTTAAAGTTTTTGTATGACACTTTTAAGTCTCCCAAACTATGTATGGAGACTTATTGTTATTACTCCGTTACTTCTCCTCCTTCTTCTTCTTTTTTCAATCAGGCAACTTTGTACGAGCCATATCTCAGAGGCCGCTCGACCTATCTTTACAAACTTCACACACTTATAAACCTCAATGCTTTCTTGATTTTTGTAAATGGGGGTCCCTTAGGGGTCGGGCTCAAAGTTGGATTTTGGCATTTTAGTTAGATATTTCAAATGTCCAACCCTGAATCATATACTTTTTGTTCCTTAAATGAGAAGATTGAATATTACTACTTTGGTTTTCCCCAAGGTCATCCAGGGGTCAGGCCCCACCTTCTAAATTTTACTTATGACCTTATGTCTTAAAAACTGTTCAGATCCCCACTCCTAAACCATATATATTCTTGTTCCTCATGATGAGATGGATTGAATGGAACTTTTTTGTTCACATAGGTCACCAAAGGGTCAGGCCACACCCCCTTAATTCTACTTATGACCTTATATCTCAAAAACTATTCAGATCCCCACCTATAAATCATATATATATTCTTGATCCTCATGATGAGACAGATTGAAATGTATTTCTTTAGTGTCCCTGAGGGGTCATAAAGTCGTCTGACCCCAGCCTGTCAGTTTTACTGCTGACCTTTATTTAAAAAAAAAAAACAAAAAAAAAACATTGAGATCCCCACCCATAGCCATATATATTCTTGTTCCTCATGATCAGATGGATTGAATGATACTTTATGATTGTCTAAGGAGAAACGTTGTAAACTTTTTATACTATTTTATTTATTTTATTTTTTTTTTATTTTTTTTTTTTTTAACCACTTTATTTTCCTCGTCATAGAAGCAAAAGGGTCGAGGCCATCCCCGTTGCTCCGTACAATATAACTGCATATAACTATGTTCATATAAACATACATGTAAATTACATCATATACCTAATGCAATATTTATTTTTTAGCTTTGTGTCAATTATTAACAAAGTGGTAGTTTAAATTATATAATAGAAGTAATACAAAGTTAAGATAAAGAAGAAGAAGAAAAAACATCAATTTGCCTTTCCTACATAGAATTATAAAGCAATAAAAATCTATATTGGTATACTTATTTAAGTCCATACAACATAAGTAAAGTAAAGCATCTGTACCTTATTATGTCCGTGTTGAAAATACTGTTTAAGATTTAAACATTATCTAATGTGTTGCTTAGAAGTTGTTTCCATTGGGAATCAAAGCGGTTCCTATCCTCTAATTTTAATGTGTTGGCGTATATTGTGTATTGTTGTGTAATATAAGCTACTGCTAAATCATTTGTTGGTTTAAGTTTTATAACCCTACTGTGATATAAGAATTTTTTAGTAAATAATATTAAAAGATATTCCACCATACATGTGTCGTTTAATACATCAAATAAGAAATCTACTTTCCCTATATTTGCTATTTTTGAATTAACTTGTTTTACTGTGATCCCTTTTAGCTCACATGAGCACAACGTGCTCAAGGTGAGCTTTTCTGATCGCCTTTCGTCCGGCGTCCGGCGTCAACAATTGCTTCAAACAACATCTCCTCCTAAATGACTTGGCCAATTTAAAAAATATTTTGCAGAAATGTTCCTTGGATGAAGCTCTACTAAAGTTGTATTAATGGTTCTGGTCCATTGCATAATTAGGTCACAGGAGCTAAAAATAGATTTTAAAAATGCAAACTTTGAAAATCTTCTTCTGCAAAACTGCAAGGCCTAGAGCTTAGATATTTGGTATGTAGCATCATCTTATGGGCCATAACCAAGATTGTACAAATCATAGCCCTACGGTGATAAATGCCCCCGCACCAGGGGTCACTTGTTTTACATAGAGTTATATAGGAAAATATTTAAAAATCTTCTTCTATGATTCCATTAGGCCTAGAGCTTAGATATTTGGTATGAAGCATCATCTTATGGTTCATTACCAAGATTGTTCAAATCATAGCCCTATGGTGATAAATGTCCCTGCACCAGGGGTCACTTGTTTTACATAGATTTATATAGGAAAAACTTTAAAAATCTTCTTCTATGAATCCATAAGGCCTAGAGCTTAGATATTTGGTATGTAGCATCATCTAATGGTTCATTACCAAGATTGTTCAAATCATGACCCTATGGTGATAAATACCCCCACACCAGGGGTCACTTGTTTAACATAGAGTTATATAGGAAAATCTTTAAAAATCTTCTTCTATGAATCCATAAGGCCTAGAGATTAGATATTTGGTATGTAGCATCATCTTATAGTTCATTACCAAGATTTTCAAAATGGTGGCCCTTTGGAGATAAATGACCCCACACTAAGTCTTCTCCTCTGAAACCATAAGGCCCAGTGCTTATATATTTGGTGTGTAGTATTGTCAGGGCTAAAATGTTTAAGATTGAGTTATATCAGAATTCTTGTCTGTTTAAAAACCTTGTAATCAGTTGTAGCAATGGTACTCAGGTGAGCGTTTCAGGGCCATCATGGCCCTCTTGTTTATAATACTCTGGCATACATGCCATATTTTCAGTATGTCTCCCAGGGAGGTTTTGAAATTTTCACAGGGAGATTTGGGGTCCAGCCAGGGAGATTTTACGACATATATCAAAAAGAGACGTTATTATTAAAAAAATATATAAAAAAATACCCATTTGATTACCCTCCATTAAATTCATTAACAGTTTATATTATATACTGTGTATTGCATTAATGAAAATACCTTTAAAAAGAATATCTAAAAAAATCTCAAAATTTATTAATAGATATCTTATTCAAATAGCAACTTAACTTTCCACAAGCACCATTTCACATTAAATGCAACACTACCTTGTAACAAATCAGAGGTCATGCCACTTACATCAAACACATTTAAATTGATACAGTATCTTTGATTTATTGAATGATTTCTGATCATATGGTTTTAATCAATGGGGATGAATAAAGAGTCAGATCATATTTAATAATATTTTCACCTTCTGTCTGTTTTTTTTTTTGTTTTTTTTTTCATAATTAAACTGCTTTTAGCTAAAATATTATTTCGCTGAAAATATTTATCGTGTACGGTATGGTGATATGAAGTGGTTACCCAACTCTTCCGATCAGCACATTCTCATTATAGTAAATCATTCAGCAGACGATATCCGTTGTCAATCAAATCAGCGTCGGTGTGAAAATTGCACTTCATTTGCAATTTACCGCTAGCTGAGGTGTACTTTATATGATGTGTCTATATGACGAGTTTTGTTAAGATTTAAATGATTGGTAAACAGCTGATCTAATTATCATTTATTGTTTACACTTCCGGTAAGTAAGGATTAGCTATTCTCCGGGACCTTTTTATCCCTGGTAAGATATACTAAAGCAATCATTTACGTCTTTATTACGATGTACCAAATGCATTCTAACCTTACTCATTCTAGCTTTAGTATTGCCTTGATAGCTGCTAATGACCCGACGATAATTGTTTCAACTGATAGACTGGCGAATCTGCTACCTGTCTGAATCACGCAATTTGATTGGATAAGGACAATCACACATTGCTTGTGGCTGTGTACAGCACACTGGTCAGGATTGATACTAACACATGTTCTTACGTAACCTTCCTGATGCTGTATCATAGTTTGGTAATAGAATGGATTATACTGAGTTCAAAGATTTCAGTCAGACCGGGAGATTTTCACCTCCCGGCGGGAGATCGGGAGACGAGTTGAAATCCCGGGAGATTTAATCTCCCGGCGGGAGATATGGCATGTATGCTCTGGCTAAAGTGACACTCCCATAGTAGATGAACAATAGTTTCTTTATCAGTTCTACAAAAAGAACATCTATTACTATCTAATATTTTCATTTTGTTAAGAAGGTCGTTTGTTCCAAGGATTCTGTGATTAATCCTATACTGAAACCATTGTAAGTTTGAGGAAATCGCTTTCACAAAAGGATGTAAATAGATCTTTTCCCAATCATTTTTTGCTAGCTTTATTTTTAATTCATTTTCACATTTTGTTTGACTTGTTGGAACATTCGAATTGATGTTAAGACTGTTATATATTGTTTTAGCACAAGATGCGCATGTAATAATTACTTTCATTAATGGTGGTAATATTGGTTTATATTGCTGTATTGAAAGTTTTTCTTGCGAAATATTACTTCTTTTAAGAAAAAGTTTTGTTGCTCTTACTAATCCCTGGTAACGTAGGAAGTTAATTTTAATTTTATAAGTAGCAGAAAGTGATTCCATAGATAAGAAATCACCATTACTATCCACTATATCACCTGTATTCAAAATTCCTGCATTAAACCACTGTTTAAAAAATATGCTTTTTGAATCAATTGTGATATGCTCGTTGTAAAAGATAGGATAGTTTAAAATTTCAGATTGAATATACTTAGGATTTGCAAACATATCAATATAAGCTGCAATAGTGTCTTTCCAAAATTTGTTTTTTTAAACTTGAATGTAATGTTAAAGCATAATCTTTGCCCAATGTTAAGAGTTTATAAAAATCCCTAAAAGCTACATTTTGCCATTTACCACCTACACTGCAAAGTCTTTTCAACCACGTAAATTTTAGAGCTGAAATAAATGATTTTACATTTACCATTTTAAGACCACCTTAATAGTATTCTTTACCACAATATTAGATTTAATTTTGTAAACACCATTCCATACAAATTCAAAAAGTAAACCATTGAGATGTGTAATAAATTGAAGAGATGGATTTGGTAAGGACATAAACAAGTGGTTAAAAAGAGCAATAATAAGGGTTTTCACAACAGTAATTCTACCTATGGGAGTGAGAATTCTTCTCTTCCAATGTGATAAAACTGAGATTTTCTTAGTTTTATCAAAGTTCACTTTTAAACTAGACATTTTTGAAAAACAAGTAAGTGTACATAATGTATTGTTTAGTGACTCCTCTGAACTGTCTAGGATTATTGTTGTATCGTCAGCAAACTGAGATTTTTATGTTCTACATCATTAATTAATGCCTTTTATCTTTTTTTGTTGTCTTATACTAAGGGATAAGATTTCTGCACTTAAAATAAAAATATAACATGCCAGCGGATCCCCTTGTCTACAGCCTCTTTGAATGGGGAAAAAATTGGAAAAGTAACCACATTGAGTAACACTTGATTGAGCATCCTTGTATAAAATATTAAACCATTTCTTTATGTCTGGACCGAAGTTAAAAACATCTAAAGTTTTATAGATAAAATTACACGAAAGTGAGTCTAAAGCCTTTTCAAAATTTATCAGAAGGAGCAACCCTGGGATATCTTTATCTTCAATGTATTGCATAATGTTATATATTAATCTTATATTTTCTCCAATAAATCTGCCTTTTATAAACCCTGTTTGATCTTTATTTATTTGTTTATCCAAATATCTCTTCAATTGATTAGCTGTACAGCCCGACCCAATTTTATAGACGGTGTTTAAGAGAGTTATAGGCCTCCAATTTTTTAACTGGTTTCTGGGTTTATTTCCTTTCGGTATGCAAGTAATAATACCTTGTTTCTGAGTTACAGCTAATTGACCAGATTCAAATGCATTGTTCAATGACTGAACTACAAAAATGCCAATTTTTTTCCAAAAACACTTAAGAAATTCTGCAGTGAAACCAGAGATACCTGGACTTTTGTTATTTGACATATTTTTTAAAACAAATGACGCTTCTTGAAGACTTATTGGACCTTCAAGATCACTACTCTCTTTTTTTGATAGTTTCGGTATGTATCCAACCTTTAAGAAGTCATTGAATGAATCATCCATTGAAGATTTTTCACTTTTTAGCTCACCTGAGCACAAAGTGCTCAAGGTGAGCTTTTGTGATCGCCCTTCGTCCGGCGTCCGTCGTCGTCCGTCGTGCGTAGTGCGACGTGCGTCGTGCGTCGTGTGTCGTCAACAATTTGCTTTAAACGACATCTCCTCTGAAACCACTGGACAGAATTTAATGAAACTTGGCAGGAATGTTCCTTGGGTGAGGCTCTACAAAAGTTGCTAAAATAAAGTTGATCCATGAAGAACTCTGGTTGCCATGGCAACAAAAAGAAAAATAATTTGAAAACTTTAAAAATCATCTTCTTCAAAACTACTGGCCAGATTTTAAAATAAATTGGTACAGATGTTCCTTGGGTCAACCTCTACCAAAGTTGCTAAAATTATTCCGATCCGTAAAAAAACATGGCCGCCAGGGGCGGGGCTTATTTGCCTTATATGTATATAGAGAAACCTTTAAACAGCATCTCCTCTGAAACCACAGGACAGAATTTGATTAAACTTGGCAGGGATGATCCTTGGGTCAACCTTCACAAAAGTTGCTAAAATAAACTTGATCCATGTAGAACTCTGGTTGCCATGGCAACAAAAAGGAGAAAAAAATGAAAACTTTAAAAATCATCTTCTTCAAAACTACTTGCCAGATTATAAATTAAAATGGTACAGATGTTCCTTGGGTCAACCTCTACCAAAGTTGCTAAAATTATTCCGATCCGTAAAAAAACATGGCCGCCAGGGGCGGGGCTTATTTGCCTTATATGTATATAGAGAAACCTTTAAACAACATCTCCTCTGAAACCACTGGACAGAATTTGATTAAACTTGGCAGGGATGATCCTTGGGTCAACCTTCACAAAAGTTGCTAAAATAAACTTGATCCATGTAGAACTCTGGTTACCATGGCAACAAAAAAAAAAAAAACTTTAAAAATCATCTTCTTCAAAACTACCGGCCAGATTTTAAAATAAATTGGTACAGATATTCCTTGGGCCAACCTCTACCAAAGTTGCTAAAATTATTCCGATTCGTAAATAAACAAGGCCGCCAGGGGCGGGGCTTATTTGCCTTATATGTATATAGAGAAACCTTTAAACAAGATCTCCTCTGAAACCACTGGACAGGTTTAGATTTAACTTGGCAGGGATGATCCTTGGGTCAACCTTCACAAAAGTTGCTAAAATAAACTTGATCCATGTAGAACTCTGGTTGCCATGGCAACAAAAAGAAAAAAAATATGAAAACTTTAAAAATCATCTTCTTCAAAACTACTGGCCAGATTTTAAAATAAATTGGTACAGATGTTCCTTGGGTCAACCTATTTATCTCAGGTGAGCGATTTAGGGCCATCATGGGCCTCTTGTTTTATTTAAGTAAAGCATTTTATAAAAGTGTGCTATTTCGCTTAAAATTTCTGTTTGGTTTGAAATGACGTCATTGTTTTCCTTAAGAATTGAATTAATAGTTTTTGAGGCATAATTATTTTGTTCTAATTTACAAAAGAATTTTGATGGTTTTTCACCTTCCACTGTCCATTTTGTTTTTGATCTAATAAGATTGCCTTTAAGTTTGTCATCTTGAATATTCCTAAATTCATCCCTAAGTAATTCTAATTGACTTATGTTTTCGCTATTTAGGGTATTCTCAATATTTTCAATATTTTGCAGTATTGTTTTTTCTCTATCGTTTCTAACTTTTTAGCTCACCTGAGCACAAAGTGCTCAAGGTGAGCTTTTGTGATCGTCCGTCGTCATGCGTCGTCTGTTGTGCGTCGTCCGTCGTCAACAGTTTGCTTTAAACGACATCTCCTCTGAAACCGCTGGACAGAATTTAATGAAACTTGGCAGGGATGATCCTTGGGTGAGACTCTACAAAAGTTGCTAAAATAAAGTTGATCCATGAAGAACTCTGGTTGCCATGGCTACAAAAAGAAAAATAATTTGAAAACTTTAAAAATCATCTCCTTCAAAACTACTGGCCAGATTTCAAAATAATTTGGTACAGATGTTCCTTGGGTCAACCTCTACCAAAGTTGCTAAAATTATTCCGATCCGTAAAAAAACCGGGGTTTCCTTATATTATAGAGAAACCTTTAAACAACATCTCCTCTGAAACCACTGGACAGAATTTGATTAAACTTGGCAGGGATGATCCTTGGGTCAACCTTCACAAAAGTTGCTAAAATAAACTTGATCCATGTAGAACTGTGGTTGCCATGGCAACAAAAAGAAGAAAAAAAATGAAAACTTTAAAAATCATCTCCTTCAAAACTACTGGCCAGATTTCAAAATAATTTGGTACAGATGTTCCTTGGGTCAACCTCTACCAAATTTGCTAATATTATTCCGATCCGTAAAAAACATGGCCGCCAGGGGCGGGACTTATTTGCCTTATATGTATATAGAGAAACCTTTAAACAACATCTCCTCTGAAACCACTTGACAGAATTTGATTAAACTTGGCAGGGATGATCCTTGGGTCAACCTTCACAAAAGTTGCTAAAATAAACTTGATCCATGTAGAACTGTGGTTGCCATGGCAACAAAAAGAAAAATAATTTGAAAACTTTAAAAATCATCTTCTTCAAAACTACTGGCCAGATTTTAAAATAAATTGGTACAGATGTTCCTTGGGTCAACCTCTACCAAATTTGCTAAAATTATTCCGATCTGTAAAAAAACATGGCCGCCAGGGGCGGGACTTATTTGCCTTATATGTATATAGAGAAACCTTTAAACAACATCTCCTCTGAAACCACTTGACAGAATTTGATTAAACTTGGCAGGGATGATCCTTGGGTCAACCTCCACAAAAGTTGCTAAAATAATCTTGATCCATGTAGAACTGTGGTTGCCATGGCAACAAAAAGAAAAAAAAATGAAAACTTTAAAAATCATCTTCTTCAAAACTACTGGCCAGATTTTAAAATAAATTGGTACAGATGTTCCTTGGGTCAACCTCTACCAAATTTGCTAAAATTATTCCGATCCGTAAAAAAACATGGCCGTCAGGGGCGGGGCTTATTTGCCTTATATGTATATAGAGAAACCTTTAAACAGCATCTCCTCTGAAACCACTGGACAGAATTTGTGGTTGCCATGGCAACAAAAAAAAAAATGAAAACTTTAAAAATCATCTTCTTCAAAACTACTGGCCAGATTTTAAAATAAATTGGTACAGATGTTCCTTGGGTCAACCTATTTATCTCAGGTGAGCGATTTAGGGCCATCATGGGCCTCTTGTTTCACGTATGACCCATAAGAAATCGCTTTTCCTCTTATCTCCATTAATAAAGTCTCAAGGAATAACTGATCACTAATTGTAAATTGAAGTTGTTCATCAAGATTGTAAATAGGAATAGCATATTGTTTTTTAACATCATCAATTATTTTATTAATAGTATTTACATAGTTTATGTCATTCAACAATGAATTATTGTGTTTCCAGAAACCCATTCCATGCATAAAGTTATTAAATACTTTTTATACTTGCTTACTATATTGAACCCTTTGAGATATTGCCTTAAAACTTGGAATACATGTTTATATCCTTTGTTTCCTTTTTGCTAATGCAATTATTCTTTTGATTATACTACTGCAGTATTTTTCTATATTGACAAGCATTTGAATAGTCAAGCGAGCCGTCATGATACAGTTCACGGTACGCTCCCAGGTCTGCACAGTATGGTACTGTTAACTTCCAGATTTTTTTCCTTCTATAACAGCGGCTTCCCCTCAGTAAAAAACGGAGATATTTTTCACCTCTGAGAAATAAAAATTCTCCTAACAATATGATCTTCCCATCCATTAACTTTAAAGGAAACAAAAGGGAAAGTAAAATAAAGCATATTGCTCTTCACTGTATATTACTTAAATGAAAGCATCTGCGATGGTAATTAAAAAATCTTGGCATGGTATCCAATCAACACACATTCTAATGTTTTCTAATTATGCAGAATACTCAGAAAGTATCGTTTATAATGTCGGTTAACATCTTTCACACTCTCTACCAGATGCTATTTTACAGCTGAAATTGTGTAATCATCACAATGACGACCATATGCGATAAACATCAACAATGTTTGATGACCTTTGTATTTTTAGCTCACCTGAGCACAACGTGCTCATGGTGAGCTATTGTGATCGCCTTTTGTCCGTCGTCCGTCGTCCGTGCGTGCGTGCGTGCGTCCGTCCGTCCGTCGTCAACAATTTGCTTTAAACAACATCTCCTCATGAACCACTGAAGGGATTTTGACCAAACTTCACAGGAATCATCCTTATGATGCCCTCTATCAAAGTTGTACAAATTATTCAGATTGGTTAAAAAAGTAGGTCACAGGAGCTAAAAATAGATTTTAAAAATGCAAACATTGAAAATCTTCTTCTGCAAAACTGCAAGGCCTAGAGCTTAGATATTTGGTATGTAGCATCATCTTATGGGCCATTACCAAGATTGTACAAATCATAGCCCTACGGTGATAAATGACCCCGCACCAGGGGTCACTTGTTTTACATAGAGTTATATAGGAAAATCTTTAAAAATCTTCTTCTATGAATCCATTAGGCCTAGAGCTTAGATATTTGGTATGTAGCATCATCTAATGGTTCATTACCAAGATTGTTCAAATCATAGCCCTACGGTGATAAATGCCCCCGCACCAGGGGTCACTTGTTTACATAGAATTATATAGGAAAATTTAAAAATCTTCTTCTATGAATCCATAAGGCCTAGAGATTAGATATTTGGTATGTAGCATCATCTTATGGTTCATTACCAAGATTGTACAAATCATAGCCCTACGGTGATAAATGCCCCCGCACCAGGGGTCACTTGTTTTACATAGAATTATATAGGAAAATGTTTAAAAATCTTCTTCTATGAATCCATAAGGCCTAGAGATTAGATATTTGGTATGAAGCATCATCTTATGGTTCATTACCAAGATTGTACAAATCATGACCCTATGGTGATAAATGACCCCGCACCATGGGTCACTTGTTTAACATAGAGTTATATAGGAAAATCTTTAAAAATCTTCTTCTATGAATCCATAAGGCCTAGAGATTAGATATTTGGTATGTAGCATCATCTAATGGTTCATTATCAAGCTTTTTAAAATGATGGCCCTTTGGAGATAAATGACCCCACCATAAGGCCCAGTGCTTATATATTTGGTGTGTAGTATTGTCAGGGCTAAAATGTTTAAGATTGAGTTATATCAGAATTCTTGTCTGTTTAAAAACCTTGTAATCAGTTGTAGCAATGGTACTCAGGTGAGCGATCCAGGGCCATCATGGCCCTCTTGTTTAATCAATTGATTGATCATTTGCATTTTGAGTAAAGGAGGGAAATTTCAACAGGTAACTAAATGAAAGATACAGATTTATATAAAATGGGATAAATTAAATGCCTTGATGCAAATTTTCGCTAATTGAACATTTGAAATCAAAACTTCATATGATTGGAACTGCAGGTGTTTTTTCCTTGGTATAAATGTAGGTGCTACAAATATCATTTTTAGTGCTTTCATTAAAAATATTTAAGTTGCTTTCTTCCTGACGTTTATTATGGAATAAACATTTAAAATAAGTATTATAAGTTTAATTAAGTTTCTGCAATAAAAATCACAATTAATTTGTATTTATGATAAAAAAAAAAACAAATTTGTCTTTGTTTCTTAATTTGCTCTTCATTTAAAGATAGGAAACTCAGTTAAGAAACTTAAAAGCCTGTATCATGATACGTATCTTGACCACTGTATTACGTATCGTATTGTTGGGTAAGCGTATCAGTAGGAGTTATTGCCATTTTATTAAAAAACAAAAGCCAGATTTCACATTATTTACACTCTAGCATCTTCATTTCTTAAGCAATCATCTTCAAAACTACTGATAAAATTGATGTCAATAATCTCTCAATAGCCAAGTTCGATTATGGCTGATATTGGCTTTTTAGGTCAGGAATTATTGCCCTATTATTAGAAAAAAATCCTGTTTGTTTACATTCTTAAGTAGTCATCTTCATACTTAATGACAATGTTTATGGCTATAATCTTTTAGCCAAGATCTATTGTAGCTTATTTAAGCCAATCAGGTCAGTTCTGGCCCTTGAATTATCAAAAAAATGCCAGACTTTCCTTTTTAGCTCACCTAAGCACATGGTGCTTATGTGAGCTTTTAGGATCAATGGCTGTTCGTCATCCGTCGTCCACAACTGTTTCAAATGACATCTCCTCCGAAACCACTGGGCCAAATTTGATGAAAATTGCCTTTGATATTCCTTGCATGAAGCTCTACTTATAGATTTTTAAAGTGAAATCTTCAAAAATCTTCTCCAAAACCGCAAGAGCTTAGATATTTTGTGTGTGGCATTGTCTTATGGACCTTTACCAAGTTTGTACAAATCATGACCCTGGGTTCGAAATTGGACCGCCCCAGGGGTCACTTGATTATCCCCCGCCGAAAGGCAGCGGGGAAATATAGTAATAGTCTCCGTCCGTCCGACATTTTTGTCCCGAGCATAACTCAAAAAGTATTTGAGGTATTAACTTGATACTTCATAGGTAGATAGATCTCATTGAGGAGGAGTGCAGTGCACAAGAATGATAACTCTACCTTTCATAATTTCTGAGTTATTGCCCTTTGTTATTTTTCAGACTTAATTTTTGTCCAGAGTTAACTCGAAAAGTATTTGAGGTATCAACTTGATACTTTATAGGTGAATAGACCTCATTGAGAAGGAGTGCAGAAAATAACCTTTTTTTTTTCCCTTTTTTTTAATTTTTGTCCGGAAAAGAGTATTTGAGGTATCAACTTGTTACTTCATAGGTGAATAGATCTCATTGAGGAGGAGTGCAGTGAGCAAGAATGATAACTCTTCCTTGCATAATTTTTTAGTTATTGCCATTTTTAGCTCACCTGAGCACAACGTGCTCATGGTGAGCTTTTGTGATCGCCTTTTGTCCGTCGTCCGTGCGTGCGTGCGTCCGTCCGTCGTCAACAATTTGCTTTAAACAACATCTCCTCATGAACCGCTGAAGGGATTTTGACCAAACTTCACAGGAATCATCCTTATGATGCCCTCTGTTAAAGTTGTACAAATTATTCAGATTGGTTAAAAAGGTAGGTCACAGGAGCTAAAAATAGATTTTAAAAATGCAAACTTTGAAAATCTTCTTCTGCAAAACTGCAAGGCCTAGAGCTTAGATATTTGGTATGTAGCATCATCTTATGGGCCATTACCAAGATTGTACAAATCATAGCCCTACGGTGATAAATGCCCCTGCACCAGGGGTCACTTGTTTTACATAGAGTTATATAGGAAAATCTTTAAAAATCTTCTTCTATGAATCCATTAGGCCTAGAGCTTAGATATTTGGTATGTAGCATCATCTAATGGTTCATTACCAAGATTGTTCAAATCATAGCCCTACGGTGATAAATGCCCCCGCAATAGGGGTCACTTGTTTAAATAGAATTCTATAGGAAAATCTTTAAAAATCTTCTTCTATGAATCCATAAGGCCTAGAGATTAGATATTTGGTATGTAGCATCATCTAATGGTTCATTACCAAGATTGTTCAAATCATGACCCTATGGTGATAAATGCCCCCACCAGGGGTCACTTGTTTACATAGAGTTATTAGGAAAATCTTTAAAAATCTTCTCTATGAATCCATAGGCCTAATTAGATTTTGGTATGTAGATCATCTATGGTTCATTACCAAGATTGTACAAATCATGACCTTATGGTGATAAATGCCCCCACACCAGGGGTCACTTGTTTTACATAGAGTTATGTAGGAAAATCTTTAAAAAAAAATCTTCTACTATGAATCCATAAGGCCTATAGCTTAGATTTTTGGTATGTAGTATCATCTAATGGTTCATTATCAAGATTTTCAAAATGGTGGCCCTTTGGAGATAAATGACCCCGCACTAAGTCTTCTCCTCTGAAACCATAAGGCCCAGTGCTTATATATTTGATGTGTAGTATTGTCAGGGCTAAAATGTTTAAGATTGAGTTATATCAGAATTCTTGTCTGTTTTAAAACCTTGTAATCAGTTGTAGCAATGGTACTCAGGTGAGCGTTTCAGGGCCATCATGGCCCTCTTTTTCAGACTTAATTTTTGTCCAGAGCATTACTAAAAAAGTATTTGAGGTATTAACTTGATACTTCATAGGTAAATAGACCACATTGAGGAGGAGTGCAGTGCGCAAGAATGATAACTCTACCTTGCATAATTTTTCTAGTTATTGCCCTTTGTTATTTTTCAGACTTAATTTTTGTCCAGAGCATTACTCAAAAAGTATTTGAGGTTTCAACTTGATACTTCTTAGGTGAATAAATCTCATTGAGGAGGAGTGCAGTGCACAAGAATGATAGAAAGACCTGTAGACCTCAAAATAGAGGAATTCGTAGGTCATCACTTGGGTTTCATATATATAATCACTTTAAACATCAGTCTTCATTACCAGAAATTTTCTTTTAAAAATGAAATATTCTACTCTCCAACACATCTTCTAAAGAGCAAGCTTTCGGTGGGGGATGGCCATGTCAACATGGCTCTTGTTTAACATAGACTTACATTGAAAAAAACTAGAAAAATCTTTTAGTCAGAAACCACAAGGCCTAAAGTTTAGATATTTGGTGTGTAGCATTGCCTAGTGAACCACTACCAAGATTGTTCAATTATTGTGGCCTGGGGTCAAAATTGGCCGAGTCCCAGGGGTCCCTTGATTTTACATTGACTTGTGTTGAAAAATCTTCTCAGAAACCACAAGGCCTTGAGTTTAGATATTAAGTGTGTAACATTGCCTTATGGACCTCAACCAAGTTTGTTCAAATCATGGCCCAGCTTTTAGGATCACTCTTCGTCCGTCGTCGTGCGTCGTCCGTCATGCGTCGTCAACAATTTTCTTTAAACGACATCTCCTCTGAAACCACTGGACAGAATTTAATGAAACTTGGCAGGAATGTTCCTTGGGTGAGGCTCTACAAAAGTTGCTAAAATAAAGTTGATCCATGACGAACTCTGGTTGCCATGGCTACAAAAAGAAAAATAATTTAAAAACTTTAAAAATCATCTCCTTCAAAACTACTGGCCAGATTTCAAAATAATTTGGTACAGATGTTCCTTGGGTCAACCTCTACCAAAGTTGCTAAAATTATTCCAATCCGTAAAAAAACATGGCCGCCAGGGGCGGGGCATATTTGCCTTATATGTATATAGAGAAACCTTTAAACAACATCTCCTCTGAAACCACTGGACAGAATTTGATTAAACTTGGCAGGGATGATCCTTGGGTCAACCTTCACAAAAGTTGCTAAAATAAACTTGATCCATGTAGAACTCTGGTTGCCATGGCAACAAAAAGGAGAAGAAAAAAATGAAAATTTAAAAATCATCTTCTTCAAAACTACTAGCCAGATTTTAAAATAAATTGGTACAGATGTTCCTTGGGTCAACCTCTACCAAAGTTGCTAAAATTATTCCGATCCATAAAAAAACATGGCCACCAGGGGCGGGGCTTATTTGCCTTATATGTATATAGGGAAAACTTTAAACAACATCTCCTCTGAAACCACTGGACAGAATTTGATTAAACTTGGCAGGGATGATCCTTGGGTCAACCTTCACAAAAGTTGCTAAAATAAACTTGATCCATGTAGAACTCTGGTTGCCATGGCAACAAAAAGAAAAAAAAATGAAAACTTTAAAAATCATCTTCTTCAAAACTACTGGCCAGATTTTAAAATAAATTGGTACAGATGTTCCTTGGGTCAACCTCTACCAAAGTTGCTAGAATTATTCCGATCCGTAAAAAAAACATGGCCACCAGGGGTGGGGCTTATTTGCCTTATATGTATATAGAGAAACCTTTAAACAACATCTCCTCTGAAACCACAGGACAGAATTTGATTAAACTTGGCAGGGATGATCCTTGAGTCAACCTTCACAAAAGTTGCTAAAATAAACTTGATCCATATAGAACTCTGGTTGCCATGGCAACAAAAAGAAGAAAAAAAAATGAAAACTTTAAAAATCATCTTCTTCAAAACTACTGGCCAGATTTTAAAATTAATTGGTACAGATGTTCCTTGGGTCAACCTATTTATCTCAGGTGAGCGATTTAGGGCCATCATGGGCCTCTTGTTTCATGTTCTGTCTAATTTGGGGGAGATAATCTATCTGCATATAAATTAACATCAAAGCCTATGGAAAATATACATTTTTTGTGAATATGACAAACTGAATTTGATTTATGAGAAAAACCCATGGTAGAAAGATGCATTTTATGATTATGCATCAACTTTCGTGAAAAAAAAATGTAAACTTTACCATAGGAAATTGGAGAAAGTCACTTTTTTAAGCTCACCAGAACACAATGTGCAAAAGGTGAGCTAATAATTGGGATCACCCTGTGTTCGCCGTGCAGCATCAACAATTTGCTTTAAATGAAATATTTTCTGAAACAGCTGAGTAGAAATTGATGAAACTTGGCATGGATCATCTTTGGGTGAACCTCCACAAAAGTTGCTAAAATAAACTTGATCCATGAAGAACTCTGGTTGCCATGGCAACCAACAGAATTTTACTTTAAAAATTTCAAAAATCTTCTCCTCTGAAACCAGTGGTCAGAATTTAATTTCCTTTGGTACAAATAGTCACCTCATAGTGTTCTACCTTAATTGCGAAAAGTGAAGTTGAAAAATAAAGCCCCTAGGGGGTTGGCAGATTTTCTTACATGCTATATATAGAAAATTTCAAAATTATTCTTCTATGAAGCCAATGGTCAGAATTTAATTCATTTGGCACAAATGGTCAACTCATTGCTATCATAATTGCTAAAATAAAATTGATCCCATTAAAAATGAGCCCCCTAGGGGTCAGCAAATTTCCTTATATACTCAATATATGAAATTTTCAAATTGAAATTCTTCTTCTTTGAAACCAATGGTCAGAATTTAAATTCATTTGGCACAAATGGTCAACTCATTGCTATCATAATTGCTAAAATAAAATTGATCCCATTAAAAATGAGCCCCCTAGGGGTCAGCAAATTTCCTTATATACTCAATATATGAAATTTTCAAATTGAAATTCTTCTTCTTTGAAACCAATGGTCAGAATTTAAATTCATTTGGCACAAATGGTCACCTCATGACTGCTTACCATAGTTGGAACCAGTGAAAAAAGAGGCCTCTATAGGGGTCAACTAGTTTCCTTATATACTCTCTCTATATAAAGAGACAATTTCAAAACTCTTCTTCTGTGAAACCAATGGTAAGATTTTATTTTCATGTGGCACAAATGGTCACCTTATGACTGTCTACCATAATTGCTAAAATAAAGTTGATACCTTGAAAGATTAGTCACACAGGGGGCTGTCTAGTTTCCTCATATACTCTATATAGAAAATTAAAAGTCTTCTGGAACTAATGTTCAGAATTC
The DNA here is from genome assembly GCA_021229015.1 of Solen grandis. Classification (NCBI taxonomy): domain Eukaryota; kingdom Metazoa; phylum Mollusca; class Bivalvia; order Adapedonta; family Solenidae; genus Solen; species Solen grandis. Next base: position 58,040,280 of record CM037790.1, read on the forward strand.
ACTCTTGTTTTGCACCAATGATTGCCTCAAGGTTTCATACCGTAATTTGGATTTGATGGCTGCTGGAAGAAATTAGGTAAAACTGGTAAAATTAAGTGACTTGAAACAGTTTAAATAAGCTGTTGTACTCTGGTGAGCTATCAAGGGACATATGGCCCTCTTGTTTTAACTCACCTGAGCACAAGGTGAGCTATTGTGACTGATGAATGTCTGTCCTCAACATTTAACTTAAACAACATCTCCTCCTAAACCATTGTACCAATTTTAAAGAAACTTAACAGGAATGGTCCTTTGGTGATGCCCTTTCATAGTTGTTCAAAGAATTTGAGTCCATGCAAAAGTCTGGTTGCCATGGCAATGGAAAGAAAAAAACATGAAAATCTTCTCCTCCAAAACTACTGGCCAGATTTCAAAGTTATTTGGCACAGATCAGTTGAAAAACATGGCTACCAAAGGATGGAGCTCGTTTTCCTTACATGTATATAGTAAAATCTTCAAAATTCTTCTTGTCCAAAAGTACTGGCTGGATTTCAAAGTTATTTGGCACAGATCATCCTTGGTTCACTCTCTACCAAGATTGTTCAAATTATTTTGATCCGTTGAAAAACATGGCCACCAGGGGGCTAAGCCCATTTTCCTTATATGTATATAGTACAAATTTGAAAATTCTTCTTGTCCAAAAGTACTCACTCAATTTATGGCTGGCAGAGGGCAGAGCCCATTTTCCACAATATCATAAGATATTTTCTGTTTCTTTTCCTCCCACTAATCCCTGGTTCTCAGGTGAGTGATCCCAGGGCCATGATGGCCCTCTTGTTTATTTTTCAGGGGAGATAACTCATGGCAGTAAAATTATCAAGGGGAGGTAATAAAAGAACTTCTTCACTTGTTATGACATGTCAATTTGCCCCTAAGATTATCATTGTTTGACATTTTAAAAGCTTATAATACATATGTATTGTTAAGTTATCTGCATGGCTTTGATGGAATTGATCGCTATTAGGGTTGGAAGACCTTAAGCAATCTTCATTAAACTTGTACACAATGTTGATAGAAACAGTATATCATGGGAATTTGGTTATAGCTGATATATTGAACTGATAAATCCACACTCTAGGCCCTTTATATATCAGAGAAAAACCCAAAGATATGCAGTTATTTTGAAATACTTTATACATTTGGTGCATTGCCTGGAGGTCCTTTATGATATATGTTCAAACATAGTCCTTGGGTCAATAGAGGCCCCATCCAATGTTCACTTCTTTTTACATAGACTTGTATGAGAGAGCTATGACCTTCAAGTACAGTTAAAAGTGTTGAATTTAACCTCAGATGGTCTTTATCATGACCCAATGACTTACTTTTGAGTTTTTAGCTCACCTGAGCACGTGTGCTCAGGATGAGCTTTTAGAATCGATGAATGTCCGTCGTCCGTCCGTCCGTCCGTCCGTCGTCCACAATTTGTTCGTTTGCACTCTAGCATCTTCATTTTATGAGCAATTATCTTCAAACTTTAAAACAATGTTTATAACCATAAAATCTCGGCCAAGTTCGATTATGGCTGATATCGGAACATTAGGTCAGGAGTTATGCCCCTTTTAAAATTCAAAAAAGCCAGATTTCACATTGTTTGCACTCTAGCATCTTCATTTCATGAGCAATTATCTTCAAACTTTAAAACAATGTTTATAACCATAAAATCTCGGCCAAGTTCGATTATGGCTGATATCGGAACATTAGGTCAGGAGTTCCCCTTTTAAAATTAAAAAAAAATAGGCCAAGGCTGATATCGTACCATTAGGTCAGGAGTTCTGCACCTTTTAATTTTCAAAAAATGCCATATTTCAAGTTGTTTATACTCTAGCATCTTCATCTTTTGAGCAATCCTCTTCAAACTTTAAGACAATGTTTATGCCCTTAATCTCACAATCGGGTTCAATTATAACTGATATTGACTTGTTAATTTAGGAGTTATGCCCATTTCACCATAAAAAAAGCCAGATTTCACTTTTACACTCAAGCATCTTTATTTCTTAAGCAATCATCTTTCTCAGGTGAGCGATCAAGGGCCATCTTGGCCCTCTTGTTTTAGTTATGACCTTCGACTTTAGACCGCAGATACTGTTTGGTTTGTGGAATTGAAATGATCTGGTTGTATTTCTGCATGGATCATGTATTTAGTACAACTATGCTGTAATATAGTGTACTAACTTTTGCAGGCTTTGAAGGCAATATTTCTCAGGTGAGCGTCTTCAGGGCAATCTTGGCCTTCTTGTTTGAAACATTGTACTCATATTCAAAGTATATTCATGTATTAAAACTCCTGGAAATAAAAGACAGATATTGAAGAAATGTTCCTTATCATTTTAGCCATGTTGATTTATAGTGTTTTAAATGTTGTTAGCTTGACTATACAAAGTCTTGTCGAATTATTCTACTCACCCTGGCGTCGTCATTGGCATCACACTTAGGTTAAGGTTTTGCATGCAACTTACTATATCGTGCATATATCTTAGTTACCAGCTATGCTTGATTTAATACTTCACTAAGGTCTTTATGGGCATTAAACAAACAAGAAAAGTAACTTTTGACAAAATTTAATACAAATAATGGCCCTTTTTGGACTAATGAGGCTTTAAACTAATAAGCGGGAGAATAGTTGAGCGTGCTGTCTTACGGACAGCTCTCATTTTTAATTGGTATATTGCTGTAAAATGGCCTTTTTTCAGTTAAGAACATTTCTCTACATCAATTTGGAAACAAGTTTTTACCACTTGCACTAATCCCTCGGACGGTTTCTGGGTTGTACAACTACTTTGTCACTGTAAAAGTCTTGAAAAATTCCTCCCTCCCACCCCCATCGGGGATCCAGCTCACAACCTTTGGACTGTAGTCATTGTATACTACCAATAAACCATGGTGCCAATCCAGTTCTGGGATGTGACCAGGTGTGGTATCATTCCATTTATATACAGCATGAATTATGTGTTGGCACGATTTATAAACAGTACTAAATCAGGCCCTGATGCTCCAGAAAATACTTAACATTCTCAGACTCATATGTGATTATCATACTCAAATCTTTATTAAACTTATGGGCAAAGTCTGAGTCTAGGAATGAAAGTTGTATTTGAGTACCATTTTATAAGCCCCTCAAATGACAAGACGTATTAGGATATGTCGCTGTCCATCTATCTGTAGACATTTCACATCGCGCAATAACTTTTGAAAGACAGTCATGTATAGAATTCATTATGGTATGCAAGTATACAATATCAAAATTAAGGTCAAGATTGATTTTGGTTACAATCCATTAATTCGTTTAAGATTTATATGCACCCTTTATAGGCATATTTTATAAGAAATGACCATTTCCGTGCAATAATATTTGAAAGACTTTATGATGTATTGAATTCATCTTTAGTACGCAAGTATATAATATCAAATTACAGGTCAAGTATGACTTTGGTCACAATCCATAGATTTGTTAGTAATGCACACTTTACAGGCATATTTAATGTGAAATAACCGTTTCCGTGCAATAACTTTTTAAAAACTTCATGTATCAAATTCAAATTCGGTATGCAAATATATATCAAAATAGAGATCAAGTTTGATTTTGGTTACAATCCACAGATTTATGATAGAGTTAATTGATAAATTCGCTAATAATTACTAATAATAGAGTAAGTTATTATTGAGATAAAAGCTGATTATATAATTTTTTCTCCACATTTACAAAATATCATCATCCAGTAACAAAACTGCATCCCCATATTAAAAACAGTACTTTATACTTTGATACCTTCATATGAATTTGCCCTCAGGCATATGTTGTTATGGGGCCGCCATGGCCGAGCGGTTACAGTCGTGGACTACAAATCTCTCAGCCCCTCATCGCTGTGGGTTCGAATCCCGGTAGGGACTTCGGATTTTTCATGTGAGGAAGCCTTCCAGCTGGCTTGTGGTAGGTCGGTGGTTCTACCCGGGTACCTCTGTGTACTCGGGGTCTTCCTCCACCTGTAATTAGCTGGACGTCGCTATATGATTGAAATACTATCGCAGCGACGGTAAACCCCAATACAACAACAACAATATGTTATTTTCAAGAAAATGGGACTCTTTATGGTATGTATGATAAAAAAAGAAAATATTATAAGTCAAAAATAATTTTATTTGGTATCATAAGTAATGCTACATCTAGCTGTTTGAAACAAAAATTATCACATAATCTCAAAACAAGCATTTAGCATCAGAACAAGTCAGAAAACGGCACACTGGTTTCGGTAGGGAAAAAAACTGCTCACAAAACCAGTTTCTAAGAGATGCATATTTTTTTTTTCTTCATTCTGTACATCATGAGGTATGACAGAAATAAGTCATGGATTCATTAAAATGATTTTACCACAATTTGCATTTATACAATGATTTGGTTGAAACAAATTAAGTTTTACACTTTGATGAATGAGTAAATTCAGACAGAATATGGAAAAAAAAAGAGCATGTTTTACTTTTTTTAATATACAGTAATCTGTACAGTATATTGATGACAAAGAACTGGTTTGTACAGAAATGGAATCAAACTTTTACTGGGGCAAAAGTAGGAGTGTGTTGCTTTTATTCCCATTTGAGATGGTAAAAAAACTACTAAAAGTATTTCACAATACTCGTATGTTAAAGCAATTAACAGAAGAAAAAGGGGTGGGGATAGATTTCAAATCACACTGTATTAATAGTGTTGACAGCACCATAATTTCTTATATTCCATGACACACGCAGATAATCCAAGGACTGTCTACAATGCATTAAACTCAAGTTTGAACAATTTTATTGAAATGTTTGCACTTATACACTTGATATACATGTATAATTATAATTTCTGATTTAAGAGCAAGTTTTCTTAAAACGTGTGTGAACTCTTTTCTGGTATAACAGTATTTATTTCAAAACCAATATAACACTTATAAATTATAAGCTCATGATTTTTTTATACACACAATCGATAAGTTCATTATGGAAAACTTTAGTTAGTACAGCAGAAGTCAGAACTAAAATGAACGACCAGTCCAATTAATAGTATGCTATGTTTACATGTAGTTTTAATCCTAGTAGCAGTCTGTCATACTGGACCAGAATTTAAAATCAAACGGAACCAATGAAAGGGATAACATGTGATTTACATACACAAAAAAACAACAACAAAAAAAAACATGTTTGTTGTGAGCTGCATGATCAACTATCCTTTGATAATGTGTGTAAAAGACATGTTTTAAATTTTTACTGGTTCATTTGAAGAGTAAGCCCTTAACAAACATCGTAATTTTGGTCATGTAACCAAATGGCTATGTACGAGTAACCTAAGTCAGAAAAAAAGGTTTATGCAGTGAATTCTACAAAAGTTTAAAAAAAATACACAAATACAGAATTTATATGGTTTAAGATAAAAAGAAAAAAATATACAGAAATATTGACAGAAGGAATCTACTAGAAACTTTGAAAGTGATAATTTTTGTACAAGGTATAAACATAACTAACCCTTGAACCAAATATGACTTTTCACATTCATATGTAACAAAAAAACATAACATGTACAAAATTAATCAAAAATTAAAATGCTGTCTTCAAATAATACAAAATTCCTTTAAATACAGTTCAGCAGTTTTCATTCAGAATGGAATAAAGATTAAAAGCAAATCTGAATAAGTTAATATACAAAACAATATGATTTTGTAAAGCTTTCATATATTAAATAATTGAATAATAATTTCAACAATATCACAGAATGGCTTCCTTTAAAAATAGCTGTATGGAAAAGAGAAACAAAAAACTTGGTATTTCAGCAGTATTCTTGAAGTAAAGCTTAAAATTCATTTAAAGCTGTTTACTGTCTCAAAAAGATACAGTATTAACTTTTTACTTCATATAGACACATTTTGACACATTGGCAAACAGAGCAGACCCAGATCAGATAGCTCCTGTAGTAGCTGTCTCATCTTGGTCTCTTCTGTTTGCTTATACAATATTGTTGCTCAGATTCTACACAGTCTGCAAAGAGAAATCCACTGTTTCATATACCATACGAAGTTCAATTAATTAATATTCATTAAGTCATAAATTTTTACATGAATATTCATGAATGGTTATGAAAAGGCTCAGAAGGTAACTTGAAATATCTAAAATTATAGTATTACAAAACCTGAAGATTCTCAAACATATGGAAGTACAAGTCCAGGCTCCAACTCCAATATACAGTGTACTCAAATCCTTTTTGAATGTAATGGCTATAATACTTGGAGTTAATTCTGTTTAACCATTCCCCTTGTATAGACTCGTTTTGACGCACTGGCAAACAGAGCAGACCCAGATCTGATAGCTCCTTCCAGGGTCTCCTCTCTGTGCTCAGACAATACTGTAGCTTGGATTTTAAACAATCTGCATGACAAAGAAAAACCCAATGTTTCATATACCATTTAAAGACCCAGTAAATTAATTTTCATCAGGTCATAAATTTGTACATGAATATTCATGATGTAAAGGGTTAAACTTCAAAATCATACTAAAATATATGTTTTATTTTCACTTGGTGAGTGAAACTGAAAACACTTGAAGAGTAGACAAACAGAAGTACCACACTTTGCTGTGTTAAGTATCTTCTCCCATCCTCTCCAAATATAAGAAAATTGCTGTAAAATCAAAGCATTTAACATGACGTTGAAATGGCTTTTCCGCACCCAAATGTTTGTTGAATATTGTTGAACAAACATAACTATTGAATGTAAGGTTCACATGCATTTTTTTGTCGGAACTTTATACAGCTTTTCATGTATTCAACCGTAAATTTCATTTTGAGGCAGTTTTGAGTCCGGTTTATATCTCTGTGTCACCAAATTTTTCAGTACACGTATACTTGAAAACAAATGGCTTCTCCTTCAAAAATCCTGAATTATATGTGAAGATGAGGAAACTACTACCATATTTTTCTTCTTTTTTTTTTTAGTGAGTGTCCTCATCATACTGATATATAAAAAACTGCTAATTTCTAAGAGCACACTGTAATACTTGAAACACTAAAGATTAAGCAATATTGTTTTCAAATTGTAAAATTACTTGAAATTACTTGAAGACTTTTCATGGTAAATCTTACAACCCCAAGGCACTAAACTGGCCAAACCTTCACACAGAACTGCACCTTTTGTTAAGAAATTTACTTCATGGCATTCGAGATCATTAAAGATTCATGAAAATACCAGTATGAGGCTTTATCATTTTTCACATACAGTCATGTTGTAGTTTCTGCAAATTGTCAACATGTTGTCAAACTTAGCTGGGGCTTGTTGCTCACACACAGAGGCTCAATACATTTCGATTTGTATGCAACCAGATGTTGCAAAAAAAAAAAAAAAAAAAATTTCGAGCCAGAAGAAGGTACTCTTCTTCTGCCTGGCGCAGTAACATGGTAAACAAATCTGGTCGACATGGGTTTTGATTTCCAGATTCAGGATGGATATTTCTTAATTGCTCATCAAATGTGGAAGAACAAAATGTTCATGTGCCAGTTAAATGCATGTATCATCCGCTAAATCTTGCAGAATATTTGTTTTAATGGAGGATCAATGTTGTCTTCATTAGAGACCATCTTGAAAACAGTTTTCACACACACACAAAAAGTAAAATACAGGAATATATGACGATGCAAAACTGAGCAACTCACCCCAGGTTTCTCGGTGAAAATTCTCTGACCAAGCCCAAAATCTGAATGTATCCCAACATATTGTGACATGTGATGACAATCTTTTTCGGGTTTTGGTTTCATTTAGAACAATGATTGGCATTTCTCTCAAACAGCTCTGTACTTAGGGTAGTTCTCTTATTATGGTAGTTCTCTTATTATGGTACATTGTAGTTCTTTACCATAACAGAAAACATGCTATCTCAGCACTTGTCGTCGACCATAGACAAAGGATGGAATCAGACAATAAATATGGATAAATTTCTCTGGAATCAACATAAGTCCATTGCCACATGTATTAATTTAACAAAGGTTTTAATTTAAAATTACAAACAAAAAACATAACAGTAGCAATCTGCCACTGTAGTTATGTGTTAAATGATGTGACATGATGCTCATGGCAGTTCAGAACCTGCTGTGTACAGCTGCAACTACTTGACAAACTTCTTGGCAAATGGGGGCAATGGTTTTGAGGGATTCAACTGACTGTGGTGCATAGGTGAGCCTGGCAGGGGGTCCAAGCGACCGCTGAGATTTGGTGCCGAGCCGTTACCCTTTGCACCAGACCTACGTTTCTGAAACACAAATTGATCTTTTTACCATCAAACTGCAAATGCATACATTCCACATAAGCAGGGTTCGAATTTAAGCTTGCATACTTGCTGAGTGCAAGTGGAAATTCATAAACACGAGTTTCAATTTCAGGTACTTGCTTTTTTTTTTTTTGCGAGTGGAAATAGAGAAGCTAATGTTGAGTTAAAGAACTATGATCCAAAGTCTGCAGTTACAAGATGGTGGATGTCTAGAGAGAGACAGAGAGACCTATTACTCTGCCATATGGAGCCCGACACTAAAATTACATGCTCAGTTTGTTTTCACTGTATACTATGGTTCACAGTTTTGCACTGTGTCGTTTAGACTGACATTTGACTCTTTACAGGTAAAGAAGTTGATTTTTCATTTAGCAAGTAAAAAAAATTACCACTTGCTAAAAATAGCAAGTGCAAAATCTGGTTAAATTCAAACCCTGCATAAGTTCACTTGTGTTTTTTGAAGATATTTTCTCCAATTACTGATTCAGTTTTCAAATTATATCATATCATCAACTGATGGCTGAAAATTAAGGTAATCCATTCATCATTAAAGTGTAATCATGGTCTATCAAGTGATTGTGGGAAAGTTATAGTAAATGCAAGCCTTTATAGACTTACAGTAAAATAGCCTGTAACTCCATGTCAGTGGATGCTTGCATCTGCACTGAAGTCTTTTGAAGGACCATGATGATAATTTAATGATGGATGGACTACCTTAAGTCATTCATGCAGTCATGACATTGATTCCATTCATTCATGAGATTCATTTTTCAACATTCAACCTTTCGTAACACTCTATATCCACAAAGTCATGACCTTGATTTCATTCATGAATGAGCTAAGCTACAGTAATAAAATGATGCAATGCTACTCAAATGCTAGGGATATTGTATCTGATGTTTGAAATCTCATAAACCAGTGTAATTAGCAACTCATGATATTTGTAAATTTGCAATTTTTTTTCAAATTTAAGAAATACATTGGGAGGAACTTTGGTTGGCTGAAACTTAACCAAGTGATTAATGATGCGGGCGGGATGCTCCTATGCAGAGGTATCCATACTTTTTGATTCAATTTCATTATATGCTGGAAGATAATATAATATGAATATAATATGTCTTTTCTGTCAGAATTTTACAATACTGACTGATCCAATATCTCCTGAGTAAATACCTATAACAAAATAGCAGAAAATTAAGGTTAAAAAATTCAAAATGGCTGAAACAGACAATATGGTTGAAACAGACAATATGCATTTCAATTAATCAGTGAAACCAAACTCTGTGAAGTTGGAAGAATCAGTTACCTTGACATCCAGAGGATTTAGTACACCCACATTGGGACTAGCACTGAACACCTTGTTGAAATTGGTCTCTCTGTTCACCAACTCCATCTGGTAGAATTTCTTCTCCTCCTGAAATTTGACGATACAGACCAGGTTATAATCTTGGACGAAAGGAAGAATTTGTTTTAAAACATAATTTTCATAGACAATTTCTTCCACTTTCAAATGAAATGGGATTTCTTAATGTGCAAGTTCTGTCTAAACTGTTATTTGTGCGTGTGTGTTGCTGTTTATTCTTGTCTGAATTTCATGTGCAAAGAAAGCATAAATTTTCCTATAGCAACATCCAGCGAATTACAGATGGAAGAAGACCTCAAGTGCACCATAAGCCTACCCTAAGCCAGCTGAAAGACTTTCTCACATGGAAAATATGAGTGACCCTGCCAGGACTCAAACCCACAATGGTAAGGGGCCAAGTAGTAGAAAGTCAGCAACTAGTATCTCTGGGTAGATTATTGAACAACTGCTAGTACATGCAACTTTATTTTTACTTTCATGATATTTTTTTAACTGTTATATGAAATATTCGGTGGTATAAACAAAATCAAAAGTATGTGTAAGATTAAAAATCACTTTGGATTTTGTAAATCTAAGATAATTAAAATACATTTGGCTTACAATCAAAGCTTTGACCCTCTCCTCCTTTTCCAAGATGTTGTCCCTCAGTTGTTCGATGAGTTCAAGATCTTCCGGTCTAGACTCTCTGTTGGCATAGCGTTCCTCTGCCTCTTGTAGCCTGCATGAATTGTACATCAAGAATAAATAAGCACAGAATACACATTTGTGAGCACAGAGCTCTTTGACCACATTAAACTTACATGTAACCACAGAGTTCTTTGACTATAATAAACACATATGTTAATACAGAGCTCACTGAGCAAAGTACAGTCAAACCTGTCTTAAGCGACCAGTCAAGGGAATAATAGAAAGTGATGGCTTAACAAAAAACAAAAGTTGTTGTTAACTGAAGGTTAAATATATACCAAAATGCCAGTTTAGTGATATTAAAACTGACCGCTATTTGCAGGTTGACCGCTTAATACAGGTGGCCGCTAATACAGGTTTAACTGTGTACACATATATAAACACGGACAGCTCTTTAACCACATTATACACATGTAACCACAGAGCTATATGACTTACACACATATATGTAAGTACAGAATTATTTTACCATAGTATACATATATGTTAGCACAGAGCTCCTTGAGTTTTTTGACAAATTACACATATGTAAGTATGGACAGAATTCTTTGACCACAAAATACACATGTAAACATTGAGTCTTTTGACCACAGTAAACACATATAAAAGCACAGAATTCTTTGACAAATTACACACATGTGTAAGTAAGCACAGATTTCATTGACAAATTACACACATAATGTAAGTAAGCTGAGTTCTTTGACCACAATATACACATATGTAAACATAGAGCTCTTTGACAACAGTAAACACACATGTAAGCACAGATTTCTTTGACAAATTATACATATGTGTAAGCAAGCACAGAGGTCTCTGAAAATACAGTTTATAAAATATAACTATAGAAAAATTGCATTAAATTTAAAAAAAAATATCTTAGGATTGCTCATTAATTCCATCAGATTTACTTGTACATAAAAAAATAAATGAAAATTTGTAAAATTTATGCAGAAAACCAATAAGGTTCAGGTAACAATATTTTCATCCAAGTGACTCATCAGAATATATACCTACCCAATTTGTAACTCAGATATTTTGTCCTTCAGTATTTCCTGTGCCTCATTAAACTGTCGAACAAGTTCCTGAGATTCTCTCAAATGGTCTGCCTGCAGATTATCCATTGCTTTCTCCATCTTCTCATTCAGTTGTTTTTCTTTTATCCTGTATTAGATACCATAAAAACATATTTATTTAATCTTTCTAACATTCTCTGTATGGTTATTTATTTAGAAATTTGTTTGTTTGTTTATTGGATTTAACGTCCCACGACAGTATTTCTGTCATTTGGGGACGATGTCTACTTGAGACAGATATAGTGCTGCTACACTGCAGTATCACGCCATAGACATGTGGCATGATACCACACCCAGTCACAAAATCCTGACACTGGGCCAACCAGTCCTGGAACTACCCTTATATGCTGAGCCCCAAAACAAGGGAGCTATACAAGTACCATTTTTTTATGATTAGAAAGTAGAGTATCATTTTGGGTGTTATATCGCAGAATAATGCACAGTATTAAGCTCAGATGTGCAGTTATCTATTCAAAAAGGTCAAAGGCATTTTGTTGATTATTAGAATTAAAGAGATATAACTTATCATATAATATTACCAATAATTCATAATATGATATCAAAAATAGCATACTGAATGGACCTTTCAAATGTTTACAGAAATTTTCAAATAAATTCACAGAATTATCCATTGGCTACACTGGAATATCATGCAATCAATGGTTAACCTGGTTTGCACAAAAGAGCATGTAGATTTCTTTGTAATAATGCTTTTTATCAGCTGACCTAGTCATGATAGGATAGGTAGGAAAACAATTCCTTGATGATAGGTAAAAGGGACAGGGCTTTTGATTGTATTAAACTGTAAACTCTGGAAAATTCAATGATGCTAGATACAATTTTATAATTAATACGTGTTTACCAGTACCATTTTTTACAATTTTGGTCTGTCACAGCCAGGAATCAAAACCCACGACCTTCCGCTCCTGAGGCAGACTACAGATTGTTACATTGTTCATTCTCAATGTTGTCATACATATATACACCAGCCACATACCTTTTGCCAAATCAGAAAAATAAATGGCAGTGAATAATCTTCTACAAGATTTCTATCCACATGAAGTGTTTCAGGAGTGTAATTTTAATATTTCATCACCAGATGCAGAATCCAAACTTCCCTAATAGAATAACATATATAGTTTCTTCCAGTAAATCACTAGTTGGGGACTGAAAAAACAACAAACACAAACCTTATTTGATTCTGCGTTTCACTTTTAACTTTCTGTATTTCCTGTCTCTTGAAGTCTATTTCCTTGTTCAGATGATTGATTGAGGTCTGCAGTTTACCAGTATCTTCCTTCAGGTTGGTTATGTGCCTTTCACGTTGAGTGATCTCCCCTTGAAGATCTTCTACACGGAGAGCATGGTCCTTCTCCTGTTTAAGAATGGTAGCATTTTTTCTTGTTAATTAAATGTTTGTTAAGGTAATTCTCAGTTTAAATTGAATTAAACAAATTTACATTCTCCTTTAAAAGTTACCCATGTAGAGCTACTGAAAACAAGAGTTTTCTTTGGAACATGTCTGTCACCTGCTGAAGCATGACAGAAAAAATGTGACAGACAGACAGACGAAGGAAAAGTGATCCCTATGCGTCACCTCTGCTTGAAGCAAGTAACACAAAAACTTATTCTGCTTTAAAATGGTTGCATTGGTTGTTTATCAAAAAAAATATCTGTGGTAAAAAGCACCTTTGGTTGAGGCACATATATATTCAGCCTTTCCATTTCTCTTAAAGCAGTCAAATCCTATCAAGATAAAATAGTTAAAATCTCAACAAGTACATATCAAGGGCTTGGTGGGAAACTATTGTAAATTTATCTTTATGTATATGTAGTTACTATAGTTGAGCACAAAACCCTTGATAAGATATTGTAATCTTAATTAACCCTTTCCCTCATATAGACTCATTTTGACGCACTCAATAGGTACCACATAAAGCCTGATCTGCAGAAAACCACACTTAAACCTTACCAAATTTAATTATAAAGTCCTCATTTCCAGACCACTGAGGAGCAGCGAACAGCATAAAACCTGATCAGCCTGCGAGTTACTCGCAGGCTGATCTGGTTTTATGTTGTTCGCATAGGTCTTTTCATGATTTCCTCTATGAGGGAAAGGGTTAAAATCATTCAATAGATGAAGAGGTGTAAAAATGACTGCAGAACAGGCAGACCTTCTGTCTGGATATCTCCACAGCCCTCTCTAGTTCCATGCGTGCTGCGGCTAGGTGAGCCTCGTGTTCCTTCTTCTTCCTCTCCATTTCAGCTAGGTGACTCTCAAGTAACTTGTTCTTCATTGTGTCTGGAATAATGTACAATAAACACTTTACCTCATGAATATTCATAACGCCTTTCCCAGACCAAAGGTGGCTAGATTTTTTGCTGAGGCACCATAAAAGTAACATCAACAAGTAACTGGTGTTGCACAAAACACGTGAGTCCCCTACCGATGAGGTTCATAATTTTTCCATTACCATACCAACCAGAATTTGGTCCAAGAAAAAAAAACAAAGTGACATGCAAAATCTCCATACAGCCATCTACTCATATTCCAAGTTTCATATTATCTTAAACAGTTTTTAAGTTATCCCATGTTCCAGATTTCCGGTCATTAGGACGGACAGAGAGACGAAGGGCAAACCTATAGTCTCCTCCAGTTTAAACACCGTAAGGGTACTAACAGAGTGTTTTTTGGAAAACATGACTATGTCACCTGCTGATGCGTGACAGAAAAAATGTGATGACAAACAGACAGATGACGGAAAAGTGATCCCAATAAGGCACCTCTGCTTACAGCAGGTGACACAATAAGTATAAAACTGTTGACAGGTAGATCTTTAAACAAAATGCAATTATTTTTTGTAAGTCTCTGTGAGTTATGTGGGTTAGTTTTCTACAAGTATTGTTACAGCTAGTAATATATTTAGAAGAATTCATTGCTATATATTTTAAGTACTTCTTTTACCTTGGTCTTTTTCCAGTTGGGTTCTTTGATTCTTCAGTTCTTCCATCTTGATTTTCTCTGCCTGTGATCGAACACTCTCCATGGAAGACTTGTGTGCCGACATCTGGGCCTGCATATCTTCAATGTGACGATCTTGTAATGTTCGCTTCAACTCCTGCAGCAAAAGTACCAGAGTCCCATTATATTACTGGTAGTAATGATAGAAAACAAAAAAAGAAATTGTATCACAATATTTATTTTCACATGATATCAATTCTGATAAAAACATTTTACTCATACGAAATGGGAATAAAAAAAAAAAATATCTACATGTATCTTGAAAACAATATTGTACCTAACAGCATGTTTTTGAAGAGGATCAAGTAACAAAAATAGAATTATAACAGTGATATCATTAACTTACTGAAATTCTGAATTGCAATATCCTTTAATTAAGCTTTCATAAAGGAAAACAAGAGCACTCTTTGGAAGACATGTATCACCTGCTGAAGCATGACAGAAAAAGTGTGACCGACAAACAGATGATGAAAAAGTGATCCCAATGTGTCACCTCTGCTTACAGCGTGATCCCAATGTGTCACCTCTGCTTACAGCAGGTGACACAAAAATGATGATCTTAAAATAGCAGAAACATGATCTATATATAACTGTGACTACTCTGCAAAACTGCTATATCAGAGTTGACAAAACAAATCCCTGTCAGACAGAATTTTCAGTTTCCTGCTGTAAGTAAGTATGACCTTGACTTCATCTATCTCAAAAACTGTTACAGAAATCCGATTGAATGCAGGATTACCACGTCCTGCCTTGCGTTAACCAACCCAAATACTCATAATATTCTATCTCTCCCCACCCCCACACACACTGCTGATGTTCTTAACTCCACATGGACAGTCTCTAAAATGTAAAGTCATTTTTATTGGCTTAAATCTGTTCATGCTTAACACATTAAAATGTCGACTTGTTTGTATACTATTTTTGGTCAAAATGTAATAATGTAGAGCTGTTGTATTTCTGTGCGATTTTTGATAAAGCCCTGTGGGCAAAAATTCATAAAGTGTTGTTAATATTGTTCCCTATATGGAGCTTTAGAGAGATAGAAAATCCCATGGTTGATGAATGAAGAGTGACAGAACCAATTGACCATGGGTGTCAGATGATGGTGTAAGACAAGACAGGATGGGACAAGGCCTAAAGAGGAATGAACAGAATGATTCCTATATAGCCTCAGTTTCTTTGAAGCGGGGGTATACATGTAATAAAAATTATCAAAACAACCAGCACTACTTACATCTAACTCATGGTTCTTCTGTTCATTCAGTTTGTTTACAGTCTCCTCATGCGTCACTTCCATGGTCTGTATCTTCTGCAGGTATTCCTCCGCAGCCTTCAAAAGGTCCTGTTCCAGACGTTTTCGCTCAGCCTCCATTTCCTGCCGCAACTTCTCTACCTCCTCCGCAGACTGCGACTCCTTATCATCCAATCTGCTTCTCATACTGGCAAGCTAGAAACCAAATGTTGAGTGAAAATACAGTTTAACTTGTCAGAGTTAAACTTTTTTCTTTCTGAATATTCATGTACAAATTTATGCCTTGATAAATACAGTCAAATCTGTCTTAAGCAGTCGGTCAAAGAAACAAGAGAATGTGTCTCTATAATAGAGGTTGTCACTAAAGGAAGGTTATTAAACATATAACAAAATGCTGGTTTGATAATATTAAGACTGGCTATTAAATGCAGGTTGGCTGCTTAATACAGGGAGCAGCTAATACAGGTTCTACTGTATAATTTTTTTTAACTTTAAATGATGCATAAAACAATATTTTTTTTCTTGGCCAAGCAGACTGTGTCACAATATTGTATGAGCAATTGGAGCTACTGATCTTGATATAGTACATGTATTACTTAAGTATTTTCAAGCACTTGGGCTCTCTTCATTTCTGCTATCAAAATCTCCATCCTTAAGAATTAAATGTCATGTGTGTCAGAAGCTGAATGTTTTATGGAAGCGAGACCTTGTCAATGACAGCAGAAAACAGAAACAGACTATTTAAAGTTAAGAAGATTAGTGGGCACCAGATTCTGCAAAGGAAAGTCTTACACTGGTCTACTGACATTGACCAGCATTGTTCATATATAAGACAAGAAGGAGAAGGGTCAGGTGGTATGGCCATACAGTCAGAAAGAAATTGGATGACTGGGTTCATAGCATCTGGGATTCATGGTCAGTTACTGAAACAAATTCCAGAGGCCGACCAAAGAAGACAAGGCATGCCACCCTGGAAGAAGACCAAGCTCTGCTGCATATCAGCAAAGCAGATGCTCTGGATAGAGACAGATTGTGTAAGACTAGAAGGAAACATCCCACCCAGAGGAATGGATTCCAGAAGCTAACCAACAGATGATGATGATAAGTGTGGCCTGAACTGAAACAGTTGGTCCAATTGTAAAAAGAAAGTGGTAACCATAGTAACATACCTGTTTCATCAGATCCTGCACCTTGTTTTCCCATCCTGCCCGGGTTGCAATGATCTCCTCATCTTTCATGGCAGACAATTGTTCCAGGGCAGCTCTCATTTCCTTCTCTTTCTGCTCATTGATTTCCTCCCTCAGTTTGTTACACTCCCTCCTGAAGTAAGTAGCACAAAGAGTCATGTGATCAAATCAAGTGGTTGTGTTTTGTTTTTGTTTGGTGGTGATATACATCTAAGTTAGAGCATGCATGTTGATGATTTTAAAAAAACATTTTTTTTTTTTTTGCTTGGTGATGACATGTCTGTTGGAGAAAGCATTTTGATACTTTTACAGAACAATTATTTGACTATCATATAACTGATAAAGTGAGATGAAGTATATTAATATTGTACTGTTAAAGTGTATGTGTTTTTTTGTTGTTTTTTTTAAGATGAAATATGTACAAGTCAAGTGAGGCTGTGTGTCCAAAGTGAGGCTGTTCAAAGTGAGGCTGTGTCACTGAAGTGAAGCTGTGAAGGTTGTTCAAAATTAAGCTGTGTGTCCAAAGTGAAGCTGTCAGTCCAAAGTGAGGCAGTGTGTTCAAAGTGAGGCTGCATGTCCAAAGTAAGGTGTGTGCCCAAAGTGAGGTTGTGTGTTAAAGACGAGGCTGTGTTACTGAAGTGAAGCTGTGTGTCCAGAGAGGCTGTGTGTCCAAAGTAAGGCTGTGTGTTCAAAACGAGGCTGCATACTTAAATGTGGCTCTGTTACTGAAGTGAAGCTATGTATTCATAGTAGTTGTGTTCAAATGGAACTGTGAGTCTTAAAAAAGGAGTTGTGTGTCAAAATTGAGACAGCACCTACCTGACAGTATCCTGCCACTTGGAGTCCAACTGTGTGGTCAAGTCTGCCAGTCTCTGCTGTAACTCTGCCTTTGCTTCCTTCATCATGGCGTCATGCTGCATGCGTGACTTCTCCAGCTCAGCCTGGATAAGATATAGTGCCCAAAGTAATTACTACATATTTCCTAAATTTTACATCAAGTAATGTATAAGTAACCCTAAATGTCTTTATCTATTTTTATAAACATACAAAAAATAAATGTATATTTTGTAAGATGCATGTGTTTCTGTTCCATCAGGAAGAACCAGTCCTGGAAATGAAGCAGATGTAAAGAAGTGACACAGCTTTTCATTCTTTTAGAGTTGAAAGATTCAAAAGACTATGAGGCCATGCATGGCTGACCTTGAACTAGATAGGTATTCCTTGGAACACTTGTGTCACCAGCATTTGTCAGAGAAAAGGTGAGCATCAAATAATAAAAATTAAATTCATTTTGGTTCTACCATCAAGTTCTTACTATATATGATGCCAAAACTCTTGCAAAAAAAATCATCTCTATTTATCAGGATTTTGGTCTCCTATGTATTGCACTTCTACACCTCATCAGGTATCCATGATGTAAGTTTGAAGTGCATCCACCACATAGTATTGAAGTTATGCTATTGACAAAACTCTTTTAACAAAATGCATTATAAGAGGTAGAGTTACAGTTCCTGAGCTTAGCACTTCTACACCATGATCCTAGTTTGGAGTGAATCAGTCATATAGTTTTACAGATCATAGAGCTATAGTTATGGGCCTTGTGCAATGCACTGCTATATCACATAAGGTATTAATGTTTGGATTGAATCCATGCAATAGTGTTAAAGTTTGCTCCAGACAAGATAGTGCATCACCAACTCAGACTATGACATTGTTCCATCAGGTATGAGCATGTTTTACAAAGTTACCTCCTCATATCAAAGGTACTAATATGTAACAATCCAGATAAAACAAGCTATGTTCGAATGAACACCATGCTCCCAAGAAGAGGGGCGGGGCCTTAGACCTTTGGGAGTCAAGGTAAATTAAAGGCCAAGGTCACCTGGTGCATGCACATGTGAAGTTTGGAGGTTGTAGGTGGAAGGACTTCCGTGTTGTGGTCAAGGTTAAAGTTTTGTGACAAACAGACAGACCAAAAGCAATGTAATCTGATCTATTGATCTGGGGCATAAAAACTTGATCTGCCTGCAACAGGCTAATCTGTTTCTTATGCTTGTCTTAAAGCTCATTTCCCCAACAACTCTCTATTAAATAGGAAAGAGTTTATTGTCTGTACATTTCCTGTACCTGGAGAGATGAGGCTCGAGATTTCTCCTCCTTGTGGTCAGCTCTAGCTCGCTCCAACTGCTGCTGTAGTCGGCTGTTGGCATCTTTTAGGTTGTTTACCATACTTGTGGCTGATCCCAGGCCTTGCTCTGTATTCTGGATTATACTGTTTAGTCTGGCAACCTGTCAGATAGGAGACCATAAAATTGTAAGAGGACTTCTAACATCTGACTACCATTTTCAAATAGTTTGACAATCAATTTATACAAATATAGCAACAACATCATGATTCCTGGCTGCAGAAGGTGTAGTAGACCAATGAAGACATGGTCTGCATGTATCAAGACCGACCTGAAAATGTGCAATCTGGCCAACGTTGATCTGCTGAACAGAGATGCAAAGAGAGCAGGTGTTGGACAGTGTAGCTACCTGCTGCCTACCCCACAACCTGAGACACTTGCAGCAGAAGAAAACTTAACTCCAGATCAAGTCAAGGTTGCATCTACATAATTTAATTTTTTGTTTCTTTCATCTCTAACTTACTTCTTTTACTTAACTGAGAAACAAGTTAAATTCATTCTAGATGGCACCAATATTTTGCTCCTGGAAGATCATTTAAAATTCTGACCCAAGTGGGAAATGATCCCTTTACTCCAAAACTACACCACAGGTGTTTTCCTGTTAATCATTTAAAATCAACCACTTTTAATGATATATCTGGGGCCTTTAAGCAAATGAGATTCTTAAATTTTAAAACCATCTTCTTTTTTTTCTTCTACAATATAAATTTTATATACTGTAGAGAAAAGGGGACCTCTAAGGTCGAGAGGTTATAGTTGCTGATTTACTATCACTTAGCTCCATACAAATGCGGGTTCAAGTCCCAGACTGGTCTCTCAGATTTTTCATGTAAGAAAGCCTTCCAGATGATTTGTCATAGGTTGGTGATTCTACCCAAATGCCTTGTATAATTTTGTTCTTTCACCACCATTAACCCTTTACCTCATGAATATTCATTTACAAATTTATGACTTGATAAATATTGATTAACTGAACTTTAAATGGTATATATGATATCATGACAATTTTAGAGCAGAATAAATTTACAGCCAAATCAATTTTTACCTCATCCTCGGCAGCCTTGAGACGACTGGACAGTTCGGATTTGACCCTCTCCAATTCTGCCCTCACATTATCACGGTCTGCTGATAGGGCCTCTAGCTCTGCTGTATACTTCAGCGTCAGCATCTGTTAATTAAAAATACATGTATATTATTTTTTTTATTTAAGTACACAAAATTTAAAGCATTCACAATATCTTGTAAGATACATTACTAATAGAGGTAAAGCTTAGGCCAAAAAAAAAAGTTCCATTTCTGGTCACCCTACCTTTTAAAAAAAATATTCCCCCTTCCTTTTTACCTTTCGTTTCATGTTAAAAAAAATAAATTAAAAAAAATAAAATCCCTACCTATAAACCCTCTTTTTTATTTGCTGGAGACCAGAAATTGAACTTTTTTTTTTGGACCTTATTAAACAAGTCATTTGTTACATTTACAACACGTAAGTCCCCTACCGTTTACACCTTGAAAATGAAATACCAGAAATTTGAACCGGAGGAAGAAAACAATGTGGAGTGCATAATCTCCATTTTGCCATTTATTCACATACTACTTTTCATTAAGATATTAAGTCTGTATACTTTTTTACATTATCAATGGATCCACCTGTTAAAGCAATATTTTGACTATTTTTGATATTATAGTACCAAGGAAAAATAAACGTGAAATGCATAACTTATTTATATACCAACTTCACTTATACATTTTTTATGTTATCATGTGATCAATATTTCCAGAACAATAGAGCGCCAGACTGATAGACAGAAGGAAAGTAAAGAGTATCAGGAGGTCACAGGTTCGATCCCAGGCACGAAGTCATTAAAATGATACAGGCATTTCTCCTTAGTTTGGCTTTAAACATATAAGGGAGTCCAAGGACTGAATGGCCCAGTTTCAAGATAATGTGTCTGTGTGTGGTATCATGACACTTATCATCATTATATCCTTCATTGGAACCCACAGTATATATATAGGACCTCACATGAGTTGTCATATAATGTAGAATTTTATTAAACGAGTTCAAGAAAATGGTAAAAAGCATGTCTCTGGCAAGCTTTTTACCATTTTCTTGGACGAGTTTACCAGTAATAAAATTTTATATTATATGACAGCTCACGTGAGATTCTTTTTATCACATAACTTTAAATGCTGAGATTTAACGGAATAAAAATAATTGACTTTTCATGCGCGTTTTTGCACATTGTTTTTATCCTATGAATTGTATAGGGTTGAATGACGTCATAACGTTGTTATATTACATGTGTTAAATATAAGAAAATATGTAATGGTTATATAACACGGAAAGCAAGGAGCATCATCTAATAAATTCCATTATCACTACTGTATATACAGTGGGATTTTCAATTGGCAAAACTTTGTTTACATGAATATTTATC
>CM037790.1:58061909-58097408 GCA_021229015.1 Solen grandis
TATTTTAATGTTTTGAACTTGGACGTTTAAAAACCCGGGAAAAGCAAAAAATCCCAAAAAATTTCTGACATTTTCTTCATGAAGAATTTTAATAACTATTTTTTGGGATCTTTAAAACTGCATTCGTCAAAAGGGAATTGATTGGGCTAAAAATCTGTTCATAATAAAATTTTAAAAAAATTCAATATTTTTTTAGATACATGCAGTTTTCTACAACGTATGCGCCTTTTTCGCTGTTCCCCCATTACTGGCATTTAAAACCCCGATCTTCAAAATATTTTTCACAGGAGAGTTTTGAAAGCACTAATAAAATAGGAAATTGTCCGATAAATGTGTTTGTTTTTAAGATTTTTAAGGTCAAAGAAAAAACGATAATTGATAAAACCTTGACCTTTGAGATTTTCCGGAAAGGGAAAAATGATTTTGACAATGAGATGTAGGGGTGCGTTTAGAAAAAAATTTGAAGTAAAATCGTTAAAGAATTTAGGTTCAGGGCTAAAAAAACCGTTTGTTTTGTTTCAAATTGTTTTAACTTTGACGTCAAATGACTATATGGACTCAATGTCACAAAATATGAAAAGCATCTTTAGCATTTTGGTGTCTTTTTGACATTTCTAGCTTACTTACGGCTACAGAATACAAAAAAAACATTTTAAGGTAAAAGTTCGAAATTGGTTTAACCACAGAACCTTGGTTTTTTTAAATTTCGGGAAAAAACCCTTTAATAATCATGCACATCTAGACGTTAGCCTTTTTGGGGAAAATATCGAAAAATCCGCCGAGAAATAAGCTGTGAGCGGAACAAACTTTTGTAAAAATGTCAAATTTGACGTTGTGCTTCTGGGAATATAAAAAATCTAGATTCAAAATTTTTTCATCGCGTCGGTATGACTTTAAATTTGTCGTGATTCTAGCCGTCAGGAACTATTGAAATAGCAACCTTTTTTTGGAAAAAAAAGAATAAAAAAAAAATAATAAGTGTTTTTTTAAAGAAAAAAACGAAGGCTTTCCGTTTGTTATTTCAAAGTATTGAATATATAAGTTAAAAAAAGAAATGGAATAATGATGCAAAATGATGTAAGATTTAATCGTAAATCTCTTATCATTAATATAAATTTATGTTCAAAAATAAGCTTTAAATATTTTTTTTTTTCATCTTTTAAAAGATATCAAAAAGAATAATATGGATCATGTAATTACGCAACCTTTTACTTTCATGCAGAAAAAAAAAGGAAAAATTTTTAAGAAAATTTTCCCCTCAAGATTTTTTCTTCGAAATTTCAATCGTTTTTTTTTTTTTATTCTTTATTTAAAATTCTTTTTTTTCGAAGCATTTTCTTGCAATTTGACCCCAAAAAGGAAAATTTGAAAAAAAGAAAAAAAAAAATACTTTGAAGTCCATGACTTGTATTTGCCCCTGTATTTGCCCATTTTTTAAAGGGTTTGCAAAAAGCCTAAAAGCAAATGAAATAAGTTATCCGTTAGGTTTTCGGCTCTAGTATTTTTGCTTTTTTTTCGTAAATGCGATCTTTTAGAAAAAAAATTTACCAATTCATTTTTCAAGCGGCACTCTTTCCTGAAAAAAACAATGGGATTTTTCTAAACCCAAACCCCAAATGACCTTTTTCATTTCTTTTTTCAAATTAATGTTTTTTCTAAATTACCCCTGTAAAAACATGAATGGGTCATGTTTCAAAAACGTAATCATTGAACTTTCTGCGCATGTAAAGGGGCCGGCAATATTACTTATTAAATTTAATTGTCCAATTTTTATGTTTTTTTAAAAATTTTATTTTGTTAAAAACAATGTTGTCATAAAAAGTGACACAAATTGTTTTAAGGTATTTTTTTGATTCCCCACATACTCGGGAAAGCTGAAGGCGAATAAAAATTTAAATGAATGATTTTATATTTAAACCACGAAAAATTAAAGTGACTAAAGAAAAGTATCTTTTTTGGGAAAGGACATTTTGCTAACGTTCTATTTAATGCGAAAAAAAAATTTTCTTAAAAAGTAAAAGGGTTTTTTTTTTAAATTTCAAAAAAGCGTTCCTCAACATGAAAACGCCATTTTTGATAACGTATAACTTAAAATTTTCAACCCTTTAAACGTCTAATTTTCTTCTTCTTAAAAATTTTCAATTTCTTTGATTAATTGGCAATTTTATATGCTTTTTTTTAAAAATAATTATTGCTTTGTTTTATGACGTCAAAACCCACGGACAAATCAAATTTTCTGCGTATGCTCATTTCAATTTAAAAACTCTATCAATTCTGAAGTTTAAATTAAAGATTTTTTCAAATTCATGTAAGAGGAAGAAAAATTTTTAAAAAAAAATGCCTTTTTTTTTTTTTAAAAGACGTCATAACCACGTGATTAAAAAAAAAATCATTCAAAAAAAAAGAATGTAAACCTTATCCCGTATGCTGCCCAAATTTTTATGTTCTAACGCTCAGGGGCTTTGTAACATTAAAATGTAATTTAAGGACTAAGTTCGAATCTGGGTTTTCCCATGTTCTTTAAATTTTCAAATTTGGGAAAAATTTTAAAAAGCCAGGTGAAAAATTTTTCTCCTAAAATACTCTTCTGTAAAAAAATTTAAGAAAATGGGAACCAAAATTGAAGTCTAGAGCGGAACAAACTTTTAAGGGAGTAAAATTGACGTATTTGACGTCATTGAAATTAAAAAATAAATGATTTATAATTTAAATTTTTTAATCGCTGAAAATAATTTTAAAAAAGTTTTGAGTCTAAAGTCATTTACAGAGCGAAATAAATTTAAAAAATTTTCTTTTTGTCGTTTTTTTTTTGGTCATAACCACGTGATTTAAAAAAAAATTTCTTAAGAAATGAAAGCGCCCTAAAGGCGATTTGCTGTCCAATTTCATGCTTCTAACCCATTAGGGGGCCCTTGTTAAAATTAAAATTATATTTAAGGCCCTAAGTTCGAATCTCGGTTTTGCCAAAAATCTTATTTTTCGAATTTGGAAATTTGAATCCCAAGGTGCCATCTACATCCCAAAATACATATTTGAGAAATTAAAGAAAATTGGACCAGTTTTAAAGCCTAGAGCACGAAAAAACTTTTGAAGCTGACGTAAAATTTTGGTCAGTTCAAAGATTTTTCGTGCTCTAGGCTTAAATTTGACGTCTTTAAAAAAATTTAAAATAAATTAATTTTTAAATTTTTAAAATTTTTAAGCTGCAATACAATTTTTCAAAAAGTTTTGGTC
This sequence comes from Solen grandis, assembly GCA_021229015.1. NCBI lineage: Eukaryota > Metazoa > Mollusca > Bivalvia > Adapedonta > Solenidae > Solen > Solen grandis. The sequence continues at coordinate 58,065,144 of CM037790.1, forward strand.
AAAAGAAATGATCCAGAGCTAAAGAAATTTTTCAAAAAATAGCTTTTTGTTTTTGTATGACGTAAAAACCACGTGACTTGGATAAGCCCTTCAGGAAATAGAAAGCAGACCCTCTTCCTATAGCTGTCCAATTTTCATGCTTCAACCCCCTTAGTCCCCGTTCATTAAATTTAAAATTTTTAGGGACCTAATTTGAAATCGGTTTTGCCATAAAATCTAAATTTTTTTCAAATTTGGAAATTTGAAAGACGGGTCACGTCTACTTTCTTAAATACATTATGAAAAAAAATCAAAAAATCGGACCAGAATTGAAGGCTCAGGGCGGGGAACAAATTTTAAAGTGCGTCAAATTGAGTCATTGCGTCAAAAAAAATTAAAACATTTGATTTAAAAAATTTACTTTTTTGTCGACGCATTTTAATTTTATGTTGCTTGGCCATTGGCAACATATATAATAACTCTTGAATTGGGTTTGGAAGAAGAGAATAAAAATAATAATAGAAGAAAATAACTAACAAACCCTATCGTTTTCCGAAGTTTGCGAAGCCGTAACTAGACTTCGTTTGCCCCACAAACGAAAAGGGGGCTTTCGCCTGCAACTCAGCCCCTAACCCTGATCAGCTGAAAAAATTTTTTCATAAACAATGTCGTATCCCAAAAATTTACGTTTTTCTGTGGAAAAAATACCTGCATTTCCATTTGGAAAAATTTTTATGGTTCTCCAACTTAGTTCATTTTACATGTATCCCTTTTTTTAATATGAAATAAATTTTTCCTTTTTGTTCATTTAAAGAAAAAAACGAATTTATATAAAGTATATGCGAACAAGAGGATTTTAAAAGATTAAAAGAAAACTAAAAAAAAAGTATGAATTTTTTACATAACATTTTCCTTTATAAGAATATAATTGAGATACCCAACAATTAAGCAGGCCGCCGCCTAGATGAGCAAGGTAATTTTTTACCTTTATGCTTTGCTTACAGTAAAAGCCCCGTAGTTTCTCAATAGAATTTATTTTTCTTTATATACATACGCATTGACTTCAGTGGTATTTGAAATTTAAATGAAAACTTTAAAAAAAATTTTTAAAAAATTTTAATTTGGCGAAAAATTAAAGCATTTTTCTTATTGATTTCAAAAAGGGTATTACTTGATTTTTTAACCATATAAAAGCTTAATATGTTTTTTAAAAAAAAAGAATGAATTGTTTTTGATTTCGTTTGAATTGGCATTTCCTTTTTTGATTTTTATCTGAGTTCTTATCTTCTGTAACTTTTTTATATCTGACCAAATAAGAAAAGTAGGGTACCGTTGAAAGGTCTTAAATTCCCCCCATTTTTTCCCGCTTTATGTTGGACCTATTTAAAAATGTTTTTAACTATGGACGCTTAAAAACCCCGGGAAAAAAAACAAAAATATGCCAAAATGTTCATGACTTTTCTTTTTGAAAAGATATTTTTAAAAAACTATTCTTTGGTCTTTAAAAAACTGCTATCGTTCGAAAAGGGAAAATTTATTGGGGTTAAATCAGTTCTTTATATTACAAAAATCAATTTTTTTTAATACATGCAGTTTTTTCATACGTAAGCGCGTTTTTGCTGTTCCGCAATTACTGGCCTTTCAAGCCCCCATCTTTTAAAAAAAAGTTTGTCTCAGAAAAAAGCTTCGAAACACAATAAAAAAAACGATATTGTTGATAGAAGTTGTTTGTTTTTGAGATATTTCGGTCAAAAAGAAAAAAAAGTAAATTTTTTATGACCTTGACTTTGGATTTCCCGGAAAAAGGAAAAGATATTTGACAAAAGAGATGCTATGGTGAATTTAGAGAAATTTTAAGCCCAACGTTAAAGAAATTTTGATACAGGGCTGAAAAAACCGTTTGTATTTTTTTCAGAATTTTTATTAAAATTTGTGACGTCAATTTTACGTCTTTGACGTCAAAATTTTTACAGAATATAAGAAAAACATCAAATTTGCATATGTGGTGTCAATTTGACATTTCTGCTTACATACGGCTCAAAATATTTAAAAAAATTTTTAAATCCAAAATTTCGAAACTTGGTTTAAACCCAGAACCTTGGTATTTTCGAATCTGGGGGAAAACCCATATAATCTTGCAATCTAAAAGAATGAACATTTTTGAAAATACTAGAAAATCCGCCCAGAAATGAAGGTGTAGAGCGCGAAGAAATTTTGTAAAAATGTCAAATTTGCGTCAGTGACGTCTAGGGAAAATAAAAATCTAGATTCAAAATTTTATCACGTCGGTATGAGCTATTAAATTTTTGTGATTTAGCCCTCGGAACCTATTGAAAAAGCAACCACTTTTTGGGGAAAGGGGAAAAATAACTAATGCTTCGTGAAAAAAGAATGATAGGACTTTCTGCAAGCTATGTTTATGCAAAAAGCAGGAGTGAAGTTTATGTAATGTTCCCTCTGGTGTATTTCAGTTTGTAACAATTGCATTTATATTCCGAATTGTGTTTGATAGAATAGTATTAGTCGTGAGAACATGATGTATTGACGTAGGACATGCTGCAACTTGATTTTTTAGTTTAAAGGGCCTATGTTCGAATCTTATTCAGCCACAAATACTTCGATCTTTCGGAATTAAAGGGTTTGTGCCAAAATATTCACACCTTATTTTCAAATTTCCCTCTGAAAAAAATTTTAAGAAAACCCTTTTCATAAATGGGGGCTGTAGGGGGGCAAAAAAAACCCTTTTTTTCTTTACGCAATAACTCTGAAATTTTTATTATTTGAACAAAGGCAAAATGTGAAATATTGCCCCAAAATGAAAATGAAAAAAATAGTTATGGCGTCCATGAGTCTTATGACGTCCGATCAAATTTATTTGATTTTTTTCAGCCTGCTAACTGTGATAGTTTTTAAAAATTTTATCTCATCCAGAAGCTCTTTAATCCAAAAAGAAAAATTTTGGTCTATGTTCGAAAACTTATTTCAGCCCCAGATCTTCGGTTTTTGGAATTTGGTTAGCTGACAGGATATGCCACCTTAGTTTCAAGAGTACCCTCTGTGAAAATTAAAAGAAAATCCCCACCATAAATGGCGGCTGTAGAGCGGAACAACCTTTTATACTATTTTTAGCTGGCGTCAATGAGTATAGGGGGCTGAAGATGCTTTTTTTTCAAAAGCGATAAATATTTTCAAAAACTGAAATTTTCATTATTCTGAACAAATGGTTCGTCGAAATCATTGCCCTAATATGAAAATTAAGGGTATGCTTATGCGTAAAAAACTCCTATGACGCAGCACTCAAATTATATGTAGAAATTTTGAAGACGCAAACAGTGTAAAGTCCAAATTTGTTTTTCATCCTGAAACTCTTTAAAACTTAAAATGAAATTTTTGGTCCATGTTCGAAACTTATTTCCGCCACAAACTTCGGTCTTTCTGAGTTTCGCAGCTGTGGATATGCATACCTTTGTTTCAAGTGTACCCTCTGGGAAAATTTGAAGAAAAACCCAAACCCTAAATGACGGCTGTAGAGCGCGAACACCATTTTTCACTTTTTTTTAGCTGGAAACAGGGGACTATATGGTGCTGAGGATGCTTTTTTTCAAAAAACGCATACTTTACTTATAAATCTGAAATTTTTTTTATTTGAAAACTGGCATCTGTCGAAATCATTTCCCCAAAAAAAAAATTTGAAGTTTCCCCATGACGACATGACGTTTATGACGTCCGACTCAAAAAATTTGTAGAAATTCTGAAATCAAACTGTGTAAGTTTTAATTTTCTATTCATCCCGAAGCTCTTTTAAACCAAAATGAAATTTTTGGTCCTATGTTGATCTTATTTCAGCCAAGAACTTCGGTCTTTCGGGAATTTGGTTGCTGAAGGATATGCACACATTTTATTCAAGAGTACACTGTAAAATATGAGAAATCCCACCATAAATGGCGGTTGTAAACGCGAAAACACCGTTTTTCAATATTTTCACTCTGCGTACGACGTCATAGGGTGAAAAAGGTTTTGTTCAAAAGGCATACTTTAAAGTCATGACTCGAAATTTTCATTTTCTGAACAAGGGGATCATGCGAAATCATTGCCCCAATATGAAAATTAAGAAGTTGCTTTTGACCTACATGACGACATTTTACGCAAACTCAAAATATATTAAAAATTATGCAGAATTGCAAACTGTGAAGTTTCAACTTTCTTCTCATCGTGAACTCTTTAACCAAATGAAATTTTCGGTCCTAAGTTCGAAATTTATTTGGCCAAAAAAACTTCAGTCTTTTGCAACTTCGGTTGCTGACAGGATAGTAACCTTAGTTTTAAAAAGTAAACAGTGAAAAAATTTAAAAAAATCCCACCCTAAATGGCGCTGTTGGCGTGAAACCCTTTTTTCATATTTTTTTAGCACTGCGTAACTGCTTATAGGTGCTGAAGATGCTTTTTTTTTAAAAAACGATATATATGTATAACTCTGAAATTTTCATTATTTGAAAAATGGCACATGTCGAAATCTTTTCCCTAATATGAAAATTAAAGATGTATTTATGAGTCACATGACGTTAAAATGACGTCTCGACTCAAAATTTGTAGAAATTTTTGCAGAACGCAAATGTGTAAGTTCCAACTTTTTTATTCTCCCGTAGCTCTTTAAAACCTAAATGAAATTTTCGGTCCTATGTTGAAACTTATTTCAGCCACAGAACTTGGTTTACGGAAATTTCGGTTAGTGACGGTATGCCCCTCGTTTCAAAATTACAAACTGGAAAATTTTATAAAATCCGCCAAAAAGGCGGCTGTAAGCGCAAAACCAATTTTCACTATTTTTAATCTGAGTCACATGACGTTATGGGGCGAAGATGCTTTTTTTCAAAGCGCATATTTTACGTCATAAAAACTGAAATTTTCTTTTTTCTGAAAACTGGGAACATGTCAAAAATTGCTCTAAAAAGAAAAAATTTTAAAAAGTTGCTTTTGAGTCATATGAGTTATATGATTCACGATAAGATATATGAGAAATTTTGCGAACTGCAAAAATGTGTAAATTTAACTTTCATCTATCCTGAAGCTCTTTAAAACTAAAATGAAATTTTTTGGTCCCATGTTCGAATCTTTTTTCACCACAGAAATTCGGGCTTCGGAATTTCGGTTACTGACATTATGCAATTTTGATTCAATGTTCCAGTGAAAATTTGAAGAAAAAACCCACCCTAATGACGGCTGTAGAGCGCGAACACCATTTTTCATATTTTTTAAACTGTCAGTCATGTGACGTCATAGGGGGCTGAAGTGCTTTTTTTCAAAGCGCTTACTTTTCTGAATAAACTCTGAAAATTTTTATTATTCTGAACAACTGGAACATTCGAAATCATTGCCCTAAAATGAAAAAATTTAAGAGATGCCCATACGTCACATGAGTCATATGACTCACGATTCAAAATTTGTGAAATTCTGCAGAAGCAACTGTGTAAGATTCAACTTTCTATTACCCGAAGCTCTTTAAAACCTAAAAAAAATTTTCGGCCCATGTTCGAATCTTATTTCAGCACGAACTTGGTTTTTGGAATTTTTTGGTTTTGCGACAGGATATGCACACCCTTTTTTCAAAATTACCATCAGTGAAAATTTGAGAAAAACCGACATAAAGGCGGCTGTAGAGCGTGAAACCATTTTTTTTTTTTTTCTATTTTTTGCTGTGAGTCACTGAGTCATGGGTGTTGAAGATGTTTTGTTAAAAACGCAACTTTTTTTTATAACCTGAAAATTTTCCTTATTTGAACAACTGGCATCTGTCAAAATCATTGCCCAAAAATGAAAAGAAGAAATGTTTATGAGTACATGAATTATTTTATTTTTCACACCCGATGATGTGAAAAATTTGCATAAAAAGCAGCAGTGTAAGTTTAACTTTCTATTCTCCTGGTCTTTAATCCTAAAATGAAAATTTTTGGTCCTTTGTTCGAATCTTTTTTCAGCCACGAACTTCGGTTTTTGGAAATTTTGTTTGTTGACAAGATAAAGCCCCCCTTAGTTTTATGATGTCCATCTGTGAAGATTTGAAGAAAAACCCCCTAAAAATGACGGGTTAGGCGCGAACACCATTTTTCCCTTTTTTTAGCTGTGATCATGTGACGTCATAGGTGGAAACATTGAAATCAAAATTTCCCCCCGTACTAATAAGCAAAAAATTTTTTCGTCCTAGGGATTTAAAAATTAAAAATAAAGGTTTAGTTAGGGAAAAAAAGAATAATAATAAATAGATTTTATTCGTTGATACGAAGATAGTTTTGCTAAAAAAAGAAAAATATTTTAAAATTAATTCCCTTTGAAAAAACTAATTTTTAAATTTTTCCCCCTTTTATTTTTTATTATTTTTTTTCCCCATGGACTTCTTCTAGAATTGCGTCACATGACGTCCAGGGTGCTGAAAATTCTTTTGTTTCAAAAAACGCAAAATTTTCTGTCGTAAATCTGAAATTTTTTTTTTATTCTGAAAAAATGGCATAGGTCAAAAATCATTGCCCTTAAAAAGAAAATTAAGAAGTATGCTATGACTACATGACGTCTTTTGACGCAAAGATAAAAAATATGTAGAAATTCTGCAGAACTGCAAACTGTGTAGTTTCAACTTTCTTTTTATCCCGAAGCTCTTTAATCCTAAAAAAGAAATTTTTGGTCCCATGTTCAAATTTATTTCGCCACAGAAATTCGGTCTTTTTGAAATTTTGGGTTTGTTGACAGGATATGCACACCTTTGTTTCAAGATGTACTTCTGTGAAAAATTTGAAGAAAATCCGACCATAAATGACGGCTGAGAGCGCGAACCCCTTTTTTCACTATTTTTTGCTTGACGTCAGGGACGTATGGGGGCTGAAGATGCTTTTTTCAAAAGTGCATACTTTATTTCAAAACTCTGAAATTTTTATTATTCTGAAAACTGGCATCATGTCGAAATTTTTGCCCTAAAAAGAAAATAAGAAGTATGCCTACAGTCACATGACGTCATATGACGTCACGACTCAAAAATTTTGTAGAAATCTGCAGAACTCAAAAGTGAAGTTCCAACTTTTTTCATCTGAAGCCTTTAATTTCCCAAAAAAAAAATTTTCGGCCTATGTTCGAATCTTTTTTTCAGCCACAGAACTTCGGTCTTTCGGAATTTTGGTTAGCTGACAGGTATGGGCCCCTTTAATTAAAATGTCCATTGTAAAAATTTTAAGAAAAAACCGACCATAAATACGGCTTTGAGCGGAACCATTTTTCATTTTTTAGCTTGAGTCATTGGGGGCTGGGTGCTGAAGATGTTTTTTAAAAAACGAAATACTTTTCTGTCTTTTCTCTGAAATTTTCTTATTGAACAACGGGTCACCGAAATCGTTGCTCTAAAATGAAAATTAAGAAAATTGCCTATGACGCACATGGTCTATGCGTCAGGATCAAAAATATTAGAATTTTGCAGAACTGAAACTGGTAAATTTCAACTTTTTTCTTTTCAATTTAAGCTCTTTAAACCCAAAAAGAAATTTTTTGGTCCTATGTTCGAATTAATTTCGCCACAGAATTGGCCTTTTTGGATTTTTGGGTTTGTGAAGGGAAAAGCACAACCCCTTTGTTTCAAGATGCCCTCTGTGAAAATTTGAAAAAAATACGACCAAAAATGACAGTTGAGCGGAAAGCCATTTTTCACTATTTTTTGTGTGCGTCATGTGACGTCATGGGTGCTGAAGATGCTTTTATTTTAAAACCCCTTGATGTTCTGTAAAAAACTCTGAAATTTTTTTATTATTTTTGAAAAAATGATCATGTCGAAATCATTGCCCTAAAATGAAAAATTAAAGAAGTATGCTTTGGACGTCACATAGTCATCTGGTCAAGACTAAAAATCCGAGAAATTCTGCAGAACTGCAAACTGTGTTAGTTTCAAAAATTTTTATCTCATCCCGAAGCTTTTAATCCTAAAATGAAATTTTGGTCCTATGTTCGAATCTTATTTCAGCCACGAACTTTGGTCTTTCGGGAAATTTTTGGGTTTGCTGACGATATGCCCCCTTGTTTCAAAAAGTACCATCTGTAAAAATTTGAAAAAAATCCACCAAAGCGGCTGTAGAACGCAACCCATTTTTTTACTATTTTTAGTTTGCGTATGTGAGTCAAGGGGTGAAGATGTTTTTGTTAAAAAAGCGATAAATTACTGTCATAATCTAAAAATTTTCATTATTTAAACAACTGGACATGTCAAAAATTATTGCCAAAAATAAAAAATTAAAGAAGTATGCTTATGAACATCCATGAGTTAACGCCCCGGATCAAAATTTTAAATGTAGAAATCTGAAAAAAATGAAAACTGTGAAAAGTTTAAAACTTTCTATCTTATCCGAAGCTCTTTTTTACAAAAATGAAATTCGGCCATGTTGGGAATCTTATTTCAGCCCAGTTTCGGTCTTTAAATTTCGGTTAGTGCAGAATATGCACAATGTATTAATTTAAAATTTTTGTGAAATTTTGATAAAAATGGTTTTAACCCAATGTCTGTAGCCCGCGAACAAAACTTTGTAGTATTTTTCAGCTTGCGTAAAATTTGCGTCACTAAATTTGAAAAAATGCAGATCGAAAGGGACTCTTTTTAGCTGATCACTGAAACTTTTGAAGACCTATCTAAATTTGTAACCTTTTTAATTAAAACCCTCAAAGGAGGAAAAAAAGAATAATAAGAAGAAGAATAACTAGATTCTTTTGTTCTGGAAAAAAGAAAGGGCTTTCTGCACTGAAAAAACCATGTAAAAACCTGATCATATTACATGTATTTAGTTTTCGAAATCACCATCTTCAAAAATTAAAGAAAATCCGTCCCGAATGACAGCTGTAGAGTGCAAACAAAAATAAATAGCAGGGGAAATCTGTGAGTCATATAAATTTTTAAATTTTTAAAAGTTTTTGCATTAAAGAGAATATGTGCTTTGTTTTCTTATGTTTCATAATGCTAACTTTTCCAAAAAACCTTTTTTAAGAAAACTACAAAATACTCAATTTCGTGTTTGAAAGGAAAAGAAGTATCACTAGTCCTTTAACTTTAAAAAGGTATACAAATTCCTTTTCTACGAACTTTCTTTTCTCAATCTTCATTGAAGTTTTTGTTAAATTGAAGGGGAAAAGGCATTAAAATAAATAACTGTTTCACATTTTACCTTTATTTTACAGAAAAAAAAAAAGAATAATATTTGCGTAAAAGCAAACCCAAAGGAAAAATGTTTTTTTTTTTTTTTTCAGAAATTCTTACTATATGCACTTCCTTTTTTTGATGTCCGATTTTAAAAACCCGGGTACTTTAAAAAAAGGTCTTCTGAATTAAACATGTATTACCTTATTTTTAAAAAATATCTATTTTTAAATATGTAAAGTTATTTCCCCCCAAAAAAAGGAAAAAAATGGGAAAAAACGTTTTCATGTCAATTTTCCCCTTTCGACAAATAACTTAATAATTTAGTTGATCAAAAAGATCGCATACATTAAACCGCTTTAAAACATGATAAAATATTGTTTTTTTATGTATTTCAACGGGGAAAAGGTGGCCAAAAAGATCTCATCTTCGAAAAACTGCTTTCTTCCCTGTACAATTCATTAATAGCTTTGTTGTACTGAAGACATAACCCATCAGATTATTTATTTTTCCGAATAAAGAGACCCCTTTTTTTTTTTTCGAAATTTAAAGAAAAATTTGACTTAAAATTTGGCAAAAAACACCACTTTTAAAAAACATAAAAGGGGCTTTACCCCCTGACTAAATGGCAGATGTCAGCCATTACGAACTTGGCAGAAAGAATATGGTAAAAAACATTTTTTAAAAAGATTAAAGAGTTATTTTCAGAAATGAAGATGCTAGAGGCAAAAAAAGTGAAATTTTTTTTTTTTTATTAAAAAAAGGGGGCATAACCCCGCCCAAAATTGACAGATTCTGCCATAATCAAACTTGGCCAATATGATTATGGTATAAACATTGTCTTTTAGTTTGAAGATGATTTTTAAGAAATAAAGATCTGTTTGCAAAAAACTAAAAACGGGCATTTTTTAATATTTAAAGGGCAAATCATGACTTATGGCCGTTACAGACTAAAGAAATTGCCCGAGATTTTTTGGTAAAAAAATTGTTATAAATTTTTAAAAGATGACGCTTAAAAAATGAAAAATGCTGAGGCAAACAACTATAAAATTAATATTTTAATTTCAAAAGGGGCTAGCCCCGGACCTAAAAAGTTAATTCATAAAATCGAAGTTGGTCGTGAGATGATGGTAAAAAAACATTGTGTAATGTTTGAAGATGATGCTTAAGAAAAAAAGATCATAGAGTGCAAAGTGACAATGAAAAATTGAAATCTAATTTTTTTTTCAATATTAAAAGGGGGCTAACTCCTGATTTAAATAACCCGATATCAGATAATAAAAGTTCCCCAAGATTTTATGGTAATAAGTTTGTTATAAAGTTTAAAAATGATTTCTTAAGAAAATGAAGATGCAGAGTAAAAACAAACTAATTGTGACGACGGCGGAGGGGGCGTTTGACGGACGGACGGAGAGACGGGACGGACAAAAAAATTTCATCGATTCTTATAGTCATCTTGAGCAATGGCTAAATAGCAAAGAATTTAATATTTTTCTTAAAAAAAAAGCAATCAGTGATTAGGACAACTGCAGAGGCATGAAAGACGATAAAAGAAACGGTATAAATTATTTTTTATTTTCACAAATTTTCTTTTATAATGCCAATTTTTAAAAAGAAAGAAGGCCTTTATATTTCCAACATTTCAGGGTTTTTCATGTTTCAACTTTTTTTTTAGGTTCTGAGATTAGAAGTATTTTTCAAGGAAACGGTAAAAAAAACGGGAAAAAGATGTTTATGGGGTTTTATTGCCCTTTGAAAAATAACTTTTAATGAAAAGGTCCCATCATTAAAACTGATACATTAGAACCCCATTGCCCTCACTCTAATAATACTGTTCTTTATTTATTTTTTAAAAAATTAATAGTTTTAGAAAAAAAAAAAATCAAATGATAGGGGCTAACTGCAGAAATGCATGAAAAAACGGTTTAAATGAATTCTTTTTTCTATTAACTTCCTTTTAGGATATCCGGTCCAATTTTAAAACGCTAGGTACGATTGAAAGCCCCCTTTTAAAATTTCAAAAATTTTCCCTGTTTATGTTTAACTTTCATTTGGAATGAAAGTTTTTTTTCAAGAAAACGGCATAAAATCGGCAAAACGATTTCATGTCTAGTATTTCTTTCGACAATAACTTTTATAAAATTTATGTCGATCATTAAAAAATTTCATATCATTAGAACCACTTACTCATCAAAAAAAATTGTTCTTTATGTATTTAAAAAAAAAATTAGTTCTTCGAAAAAAAGGGAAAAAGTGATCGGGGTTACGCGGGAGTGCATGAAAGAACCGTTTTACTTTGCATTCTTAGTTTACAGTAAATTTCCCTTTTTAAGTCCAATTTTTAAAAACAGGTACCGTTAGAAAGGTCTTTTCATTTTCCCCCAATTCCTTGCTTCTAATTGTATGTATCTTTAAAACACTTTTTACTAGGGGGGTTTAACCGAGCAACGCAAAAATCGGGGGTAAATATGTTCATATCGTTTTGTTTTTCCCTATAATTAATGAATATTGGTCAATTTTAAAAAATTTTAAAACCAAAAAGAACGGCCCGGGGATTTTATTTCTCTTATTAAAAAAAAAATCAATAAATTTTGAGTTTAAGTGTAAAAAGTGCGCTTTGGGTTTCAAACACTTTTGTTTTTCTCAATAATAAACTTTTCAAAAGCCCATTTTCAAAAAAATATATCATCTGAAAGGTCTTTTAAACCTACAATTTATAGCATAGGTCTCGATAAAAATTTTTCGTTTTTGGATATTAAGGCGAAGAAAAAAAAAAAAAAGATAATTGAATGGACCTTGACCTTAGTATTTTCCCCAAGCGGAAGGATGATGGGCAATAAGAGCTATGTTGCACTTTTTAGTGAAAATTCATACGACTCATTCTTCTCGAGCGGAAAGAAATCAATAGGACACATTTTTCGTCCCCAAATTCAATGTTTCTAGCTTATCTGAGGTGTAATACTTCAATCATTTTTGGGCAAAATTCGAAATTGTTCACCCTGATCCTTGATCTTTTCAAAATATTGTGTTATAACCCCGCAAACAGAATTAATAATACATTCTGTAAAAAAAAACAAGTAAATCGGTCCAGACAGACGGGTGAGAGCCGGGACAACTTTTGTAGTTTTTTTTAGCCGACGTCGTGAGTCCCCATGAAAAAAAGAAATACGACGATCAAAAGCGCAAAATCATGTGCCTACTTTAAAAATTTTATGCTGCTGCTTTTTCGGCAACCCGTTTTTTAAATTTAACCTCAAAGGAAAAAAAAGTAGAATAATAATTAAGAAAAAACATAACAAAAAACCATAGGGCTTTCTGCTTGAGGCAGAAAAAACCCCAATGAAAAAAATAAAAAACCAAAAGGTTTTTCTGCTTTAGGCAGAAAACCTAATAAAAGTTTGAAGAAAGGTTATAACAAAAGGGAAAATGCTTATCGGTCTGGGGGTTTCACCCTTGCCTAAAAAGCACCTCATTCTCTCAAATACGATCGCAAAATTTACCTTTAACACGGGACTCCCTTTCTGCGTGGGCGTCCGGAAGAACGTCCGGTAACCAAACCAATAACCCCCTTCTTCTTTTTCCCTTTAAATTGCTAGATTTTCATATACAAGCCCTTTCCCAAAAAATGAAAATCTGCCATGTTTGTTGCGGAATCACTTGAAATTTTCAGGATTTTTGCACATTGTGGCTACGGCATTCGTGCAAATTTCAAATTAAAAAAACCCAATTGCCATTTATATGAATTTTTTAAAAAATTTTTTCTTAAATATATGACGTTATAAAAACACGTGACCAAACAAGTATTCCCTTTCAGTATCATCATTTTCCTTTCAGTGTGTTAACCCGAAGAAATCATGAAATTTTGATCAAGTTCATGAAATACAAACGTTTAATTTCGTTAAAGTAAAATTTTCGCCTTTCGTCATAAAATAACCAATTCAACCCCCATCTTCAAAAAAAAAAATACCTGAAAGGTTTCAAATCACTACAGATTTGCGACAGGTTAGGTAATCTTTTTTTTTTTGAGTCCCTTGCCGATAAAAACCCCAAAATGCATTGACCCCTTTACCTTTTCGTTTCCGGAAAAGAAGTGACTGAATAAATGAGATCTTGTTGCACTTGTGAAAAAATTTTATGCAAAAACGGTCAAATTTAAGGAGTAGGTAAAAAAAACCCCTTTTTTATTAAAAGTTTGTTAAAAACGCGTCATGACGTCATTTCGTCTACGAGCAGTCTTTTAGAGCTGTAAGAAATTGATAAGACAATGTTCTGTCCCAAATTTTAAGTTTTAGCTTTAAAATTTAGTGTTCGTAATATAAAAAAATTTTCAGCAGGGCCCAAAATTCGAAAAATTGGGTTTAGCCTAGATCTTGGTCTTTTTGATGTTGAAATTATATAATTCCGCACAAAAAAAAGTCCCAATCCAAATTCTGTGAAAAAAAAATCAAATTGGTTAAGAAATGACGGCTGTAGAGCGCGACAAAATATGTAGCTTTTTTTTCAACCCCGAGGCAGGAAATCACAGAAGAAAATATATTCGCAATCAAAGCGCCAAGTCACTGTGCATACTGTTAAAATTTTCGTTTTCTGCCTTTTTGGTAACTGTTTAATTTTTAAAACCCCAAAAGGAAAAAAGTGAATAATAATAATGAGAAAAAACATAACAAACCCCAAAAAGGGTTTTTTTCTTGAGGGGAAAGCCCCAATAAAAAAGTAGAAACCCCAAAAGGACTTTTGTTAGCGAAAGTCCAATAATAACAAAAAACCCCTAGGACTTTGCTTTTTGGGGAAAGTCCCCAATTACAAAAACAAAGGTCTTTTGAAAAGGAGAAAGCCCCAATAAGAAAAAGAAGAATAAACAGTACAAATCCAAGAGGACTTTCTGCTAGAGGCAGAAAGCCCTAATAATAAAAAAAACATTACAAAAACAATAAGTCTTTCTGCTAGAGGCAGAAAGCCCAAAAAAACATTACAAAAAACAATAGGTCTTTCTGCTAGAGGCAGAAAGCCCTAATAAACATAACAAACCCTATACGTTTTCCGCAGGTTTGCGGAAAGCCGTAACAAAAAAACATTGACCTTTGCGATTTTCCGAGAACGGAATTGACTAAGACAATGCGACAATATACAATTTGCTGAATTCTTGTGAAATTTTCATGCGAATTAGTCAAAAACTAAGGAATGCAGCACCAGATATCTCAATGTAGCTTCGTGGCAGCACACACACACACACACACACAGATATTTTCCATTGAAAGTTTCTAACACGCAATGACATCAAATGCCGTCAATCTTTACAAAACCGATAGGTAATTGTTGAGGCACACATCCTGTTAAAATATGAGCTTATCTGGAAGCTTCGAAACAATTGAATTCATTTTCAGATCCAAAGCTTGGTAATAATTTAAATCCTTTATCAGATCCAAAGTTCGAAACTTGGATCAACCATAGAACTGGTCTTTCCAAGTCCGGAAAAAAACGTACTAGTATACGGAAGCGCACATCTACAATATAATGAATGCATTCTGTGAAATTACATAGAAGAAGTGATGGCTGTAAAAAGCGAACAATATTGGTAGCTAATTTTAACCATGATGTCATATGACGTCACATAAGCATTCAAAAGGGACAAAGTCACGTTAATTGCTGTTGAAAATTTCATGATATTGGAAACCTGTTTTAATTTGAACCTCAAATGAAGAAGAATGAATACCAATAACTATATTTCGTTTGTCTGAACAAACGATAAGGCTTTCTGCTCTGCAAAAGATATCAAACCTTAAAACATTCATTACATAATTATCTTGCATTACATTTTTCTTTAAAAATTGAAGAAAATCCATCCAGAATTGAAAGCTGTAAGCACAAAATAATTTGATAGCAGATGCAAATTTTGAACGTCAAATGATGTCATATAAAAATGGAAATCAATGCAATCAAAGGACACTCAAGAGCTTGCCCCTTGTTACAATTTCATTATGCTGGATCTTCAAGGAACCCTCTTTAAAATGAACCTCAATAATTCTCAAAATTGGTGTACCACAAGGCTGTAAACTCCCCACCAGTCCTCTTTACATGCAAAAAAAAATGTTCTTTTTCCTACCAAACAGTTTTTTACATATATTTTTTTCCTGAATTTTAAAGTGAGCATATGGCATTTGGACAAATCACAACAGCACATTATAACTACAATGTTATAGAAAAAAGCTGGAAAAAAGCATGGGACCAATTGCAGAGGCATTTGAAAAACCAGTATTCAGATATTCTTTTTTTTATGTAACTTGCTTATATTATGTCTTTAAAAAAAACCTAGGTACCATTTGAAAGGTCTTTAGATTCCCAACATTTCAATAGCTTTATGTTTGGAACTATCTTTGAACGGATTTTGAAATATGAACGATCAAACCCAAACAAAACGGGAAAACATGCCTATGTCAAATACTTTTTTCTCCACCAACAACTTTGGAATTAATAACCTGATCATTTAAACATACAAAACATTATAAAAGCAATGCATCAAGCTAAAATTTAAATACAAATAAATAAACAAGGAATAGTTCTACAAATTAGGTTCATACTCTTATCTACAAAAATCAATTTTGAGATTAAGGCAGCTAGATTTACTTGGGGTAACATAATTTTCCTTTTTTCTGCCATAACTCAACTGATTTAACCCTGATCTTCAAAATCTAAATGTCATTTGAAAGATCCTTTAAAGGACACCCATGGTACCTTGATAGAAAATTCATTGTTTTTGAGATATTTAAAGGCAAACGTGAACAATGCAGTTATTTTCTACATAGACAAAAGAAGAAAATTAAAACTATCCATGAGAATTTTCTAAAACTTTGCATGAATAACTGCACTGTGCAGGTATGCCTTTAAGGCAATGACATTTATGATTTTCCGGAAACAGAAGTGACAGTCAACCAGAAGGGCCAGTTGTGCAGATGGACCAATTCTGTACCTTTAGTGTAAATTTATGCAAATCTGTCAAAAAAAAAAAAAGAGCAAGGCCTGAGAGCTTAAAACCGTTTCATTCTGCCTAAATTTTGGTTAATGTCATGACGTCAATTACGACAAACATTACAAAAACCACCATAATGTATAAAATAAACGTCAGTGTGTATTTGTGGTCAAGATTTTATGATCCTAGCACATCTGTAAGATACTAAAAAACACCTTGATTCGAAAAAATTTATCTGCATTTTGTCCGGACCAGCAAATGACCTTTGACCTCAAAGAGTGACCTTGACCTAAAAGCTGCCAACTCTTGCATGCAGCACTCCGCCTCATTGACATTAACATAACTGTCAAGTTATTTGAACATCCAGTGATCCATGTCTGAACAATCAAATTCAGCTCTGTGGCCTTTGACCTTGACATCTGAGCTTGGAACCTAATTCTTTGTGCATGACACTTCAGCGCATTGAGATACATATTATTGCCAAGTTATTAGGAAATCCTGCTAACCAAAGTTTTTCACTGTATACATTTAAAAAAAAGGAGATAAATTGGTCAAAATGGGTGGTACCACGTGACAAATTCCGCACGCAACATGTCGTTTCACCATTTATAGGGAGCAAGTTCATACTTTCAGCTTGTGAGGTGAGCGCATGTGCGAAAAGCAAAAGTGGTCAGTCAATGCCGCAAATGAAAATAGAAAAAATCTAGATAATTTTTTTTGTGGATTCTAATATAGTTTTCAGTTCCGTCTGAGACGTAATTACCTATGACAAATTTGCAAAGAATGACCCTGAATCTGCGAATAGGTATTGATATACGTAAATACACCCAATCATATAGTTAAAAATCAAATTTTAAGTCAATGACCATCTAGGACGAGTGGCTCATTACTCGTTTAGAATGATGACGAAATATATCTTTTACTTTGATCGAAAAAATAGTTGTTAATTAAAACATATTTCAAATTAATCTACTTTTTCCTTGTGTAATGTACAAAGGAGAGCACTGAGTAAAGGCAACCTTTGTTATTCGATGACGATACAGTGGCCAATTTTCGCCATGCTTATAATCAGTCATATTTTAAGGAACTTAACAATGTGAAACGTCTGTTGCATTGTTTGCTTTGGTATTAGTTATTTAAAAAAAACATTTTCGATAGTAATCTAAATGCGACAATATATGATGCGCCTTACTTATATATTATATACCGTATGCAATTTATAATTCCACAACCAGTCATATTATCCTGACCTGGACCTGACCACTTCCCTTTATTTACCTAGCGTAAAGCACAATATATATAATAATGTATAACGTCGGGCCATTGGGTTTTATATACAATGTCCTATTACGGGGCGGAGGCTCAAATCTCTTAGATATAAACTAAAAGTCTTTCACTTTTTAGCTCCTTGTAAATAATAAAAGTATGTTTACCTATAATGTTATAATAAGAACGATGACAAGACTGAGAAGTTTACGAGGCTTGTTCCGAAAAAATTAATTTATCAAAAAGTATAAACGCCTGAGTTTCAATTTTCAATAAACATTATTTATCTCTGACCGGATCATGCAGGAAGAACAAATTAATGAAATACAGACTGTAAAACTATTAATAATATTTAGGCACTCTTAGAGGGTAGGTTACGCCTTGAAATTGGAAAGTACATAAGTAACATATAAGTTACTTAACTGTAGATATAAACAAAAACAACGTTAACTTACATCATGGTTAACGATAACGATGTTGACATCACCCTGTGAAATCCATTCGCTTATAGTATACGCGAGTAATACTTTTATTAGGAGTTGGTGTAAACGAAAATTCGCAGCATCAATTTTGGATGTTGACGTAGAAGGTGGAAGCAAGGCTATCCATAAAAGCTTTTGTTAAGATGGGGAAAGTCATAAGCTGACTCTAGCATATTTGGTAGCAGAGGCGATTTTCGAGATCGAATTCTTCTATAAACATTATATGATACAAAGATGAAAACATTGTAAAAATAAAATCCCAACGTGCAATGCTGTTTTCCCATATATCTTATTCATTTGTATTGGATGAAGATATTTAACAATTTTAACAAGTGCAAATGCAGCCTTTAAGATAACCAGCAATTTCATAATGAACGCAGTCTTACCGCGCAACCGAAATTTTTCAAACCATTTGCCTTTGTGAATGGATGTCCTATCAAAAAGTTGTCCCATAATTAAAAATATTGTTTGCAACACTGGGAAAGAGTGTGAGTGCCATTTTTAACATGTACCATTGAAATTACAACACTTTTTTCAATGAAATCGAAAAAAAATAATCTGAAATTATCGACCAAATATCTTTCAATAAATGATAAAATAATTATACCCCTGTATGATGTTCTACATAAATAGTAAATAGATTTATGAACTTAACTCCATCAATTTCTGTTGCTGCAACAGACACAACATGTTTTCAGTAACTCTCGCGATTTCTTGTCCCCTTTTTAAACTGACATTGAAGCGCCTATTTATATTAAAATTAATATTCATCATATTCTTTGTCAGTGTGTTTAATAGAGCATTCAGGTCGAAGTTTTTTGAGCTACATACTGGGTTAAGAATGGCAATTTTTACCTTAAGGTAGTACTCCACAAAGTTTCTTTCGACAAAAAACCCCACCACAAGCATAGTCCAAAAGTCTCGATTCCAAACACACAACCTGGGAGAAAAGACACTTATTCCATTGAAAGCCGAACAAAAAACAAAAAATATTCAGTCCATAACAATGCAAATCTGCAAGACAGTTGTTTCCATTTACAGTAGTCAGGCAGTACAAGAGCTGAAATTCATCCCGTTGAAGCCCAAAATCTACTGTGGGCCCCTAAACCCAAACATCTGTCGCTGTCTGTAAATGGCACGACGGTTTTTTTAACATAGTGTCTCTGCTTTAGGTAACTTTCTTTACTTGAAAACTAAAAAAAAACTGGTTCTTAACCATTAAGACTATTCTTTAATTGCTAAAAATTTGTGAGAATGGAGAGTGGTCCTCCCCTAATGGCGTTTTTGTGCTTTTATTTTGACACAAAATAGAATGAAATTAAAAGTGAACTGTCCGGATGTGAATGTAAAGGTAAAAATGATATTTTTGACATTTTCGGTAAGAAACTTCCATTTTAAACAATGAATAAATTTTTCTACGTCGTGGCAAACAAGAAAGTCCCACCATATTGAATATAACCATTGTGAACCGCAAGCTAACACAGGTGTAGTCAGTAAAGTAGTTACGTAACCAAAAAACTTACCTGTTACCCCTGCCCTCGCTAAAATAATTCAAAGCTATACTTGCCATAAAAATATGGCGGATAAAAGCAAAAAAAAATAACAGTAAAAATGAAGATAACGCCCTGGTGTCCTCAGTGATAAAAAAAAGAGGGCGAAGAGAAGTAAGCAGTATAAGCTGCTCTAGTTAATAATTGGATATTTCTCTAGATAAAACAAAATACAATTAAAAGGGGTAAACAAAGAAAAAGAATCGAAACAAATAAATAAATAACAGACGAGAAAAGGTTTTTAATCTTCGCGAAATGAAAGCAAAAAAAAATCAGACATAAAACAGAAAACTTGCAATGTGATTGCCCAAAGATGATAAAAAATAAATAAAAGGTAATTGAAGAAGCTGTAATAAAATGTAAAAAGCAAATTGCTGAAGACAATTGAAAAAAAAAACTTCAATATATCAAGAAAAAACTGTTCGAGAGAACAATTGAAAATGATAAATTCGATAAAACTGTCAATCAAAATGACGAAACAATTTAAGGAATCAGAAGAAGGAAATAAAAGCTAAAAGCAAATATAGCCATGGATCATGAGTCCGTAGAAGAAAAGCTGATTACTAGAACATATAGTAAAGCAAACAACATAATGATTGAAGGATTATCCCATTAATATCATAATAAATGTCATACCACAATATTTCACTTTAAGTTAGTTTTATTTATCAAGCCTATTTAAGGCTTTTATTTTATTTTCAGAGTCACGAAGATACAAAGTAAGCATTTCATGGAAATTAAATACAGAATACAGTACAATTCTTGTATTTTAATTAGCTTTATAATATATAATTAGATTCACTGGCCACATAGGTAAGAAAATAAATGTCTTATGTTGTTGTTTTTTTTTTCTTCAAATTTAAATAGTGCGTGGTAAAAAAGTAAGTGTAAAAAAATAGTACGACATATTCCTAAATACTACTATAAATGTTAAGGGTTTTAGCCGAAAAAATCAAATGGAGTAAAGTTTTTTACAATAGTTAAAAGATCCACACCAGTCTATATTTTTTTACAAGAACTCACTTACATGAAAAATAAAGTTGAAGAAATGGCAAAGAGAATGGGGTGGATAAATATATTGTAGTGGATTAAAACAAACGCAAAGGGAGTACAAATCTTATGCAACCGGAACATAAGTTTTTGAAATTAGGGAACAAAAAAAATAATGCGAATATATTCTTGAGCTATACAGACAGATAGAAAAGTAAATACCGTGAAATCAGAATAGTGGTGGCGATTTAAATGTGACAATATCTTCCATTAATAGATAAAAAATAAATGGTAAAACTCATACACATCAAAAGAGTAATGAAATTATGCGTCAATCGAAGAATTCAATCAGAATTGATGTTTGGGAGTGTATAAAAATCCTTTAAAAAAGCAATTTAACATGGCATTCAAATCATACTCCAAAATATCTTGTAGGTTAGATTATTTCTTATAGCAAACACATACAAAATTTGGTTAAACATGTGTGTCAAAGATAGGGAATACAACGTTATTCAATTGTTCAAACTGAAATAGAAATATATAAGTAGAAAAAAGGGGAGGTCCAGGCTATTTTAAATGAAATGATAGTTTTAATTCTCGACAACGAATATCAGAAAAATTTCGAGAGGAAATAAAGATTCTATTGAAAATGAACGTAAATGCAAAGCCGAATATCATTATAATAGGAATTAATCGAATGCCAATACGTACTGAAACGGATCATAATTCGCAAGTCATAAAAAAAGGCTGAAACCAAATTAGAAGAACAATTAATTGAAGTATTGTAAGGTAGAAAGAGTCACTCAACCAAATTATTCAAAAAAATAGAGGAACTACATAATAAAATTAATCATTAGAATACTTCATAAGATTAAAAGAAAAAATAGGTTACTGTTAAAAGCAAAATCAATAACATATTAAAGAAATGAAAGAAAGAGCTCAATTTGCTAACTTAGAAAAAATCATGCAAAACAGATAATTATTCAAAATTAAAAGTAAGTGAGATTTATATAACGGATGCAGGAACCATTGGAGAAGGAAGTAAAATTATTAATCAAATACAAAAGAAACAATGATAGATTTTTTTTTTTCTACACCAGTAAACAAATAAATTAAAAAAAAAAGGAATCACGTGAGAGAGGATTTAATGAATATGAGATTTATGAAATATTCACGTTTAAACGATAACATTTATTTAATCATGAAAAGAAACTCGGATAGTTGGAATCGGTATCACATTATATATTAAACAAAAGGAAATACATGTATCACTTGATTTTGAAATTGTAAGTTTTGGATACAACAAAGCAATGAACAAAGCAATGAATAATCATGGCACTTTTTAATAACCTTATTATAATGCAGAACTATTATGTATATAACAAAGATGCGCAAGAGCTATTTGAATTCTGAAAAACATTATATCAATTTCTGAAACAAAGAAATACAAATGAGAAAGAAATTGCCCTAAATATTACAATTTAAACACAATTCAAACATAAGTTCATAAAACAAGCATTATAAATCAAAGCTATTTTTCTTTCCTTTTTTTTCAATACTTTTGTAAATATTTTTCAAATTGTTTTCTATTGAAACAAATATACAGTGAAAAGTGTAATTCTTTAATCTCCCCACATTTGGCGACAATATGATATCTTAAACAATTAATCATTTGATAAGAAAAAAAAACTCGGTAAAAATAAAAAATATGATCCACAATAATATCATGACTGTTTGTTTAAAAGTGACATTGTATTTTTGTACTGAACATTTGTGAAAATGAGTATTGTTATAAGAAAAAAAACGTCCCTTTACTGGCAAGTGGTTCTTAACCTGTATTTTTTATTTGAATCCCCTTGTTAAAGGATTTGATTTTATAAGCACGCAGAACGAAATTGATGACGAAAGTGATTATTGGCCCTGTTTTCGAATATGTAAAGTTCATATTACAAGTCGAATGAACAAAATAATGATGTTAAAAAAATTGCATTTTAAAAGACAAACGGTCAATTTAATAAAAAATATATACCTTATCCAAGAAATATTCCCCTGCCATTCGAAGCTGTGCCTACAATAATTTCGTGTGGTGTTTCCAATATAAATTTTAAAACCGTTCGCTTGCTGAGTGATAAAAGTTACTAATTAAACCTTACAACACTATTAGATACTTAGAAACAAAACAAGATAAATGCTTTAGATGATTCACAATATTTGTGAAATCGTCTGTTAGACATTAATGAACTAACAGATTAACATTTGCATCCAAGTTTAAAGGTAAAGACAGCGACACTCTTTGTTTAAGAATGTAGGTCATGAATTCAGAGATGCGGGTGTATGCGGTAAGTGGTTACTCACCTTGTGCAAAATGATATGCATATTTGGCCTACTTTTCCCGAAACTCCACATGGAATGATTACCCCCATATGTAACATAACCAACGTTCAGTAACATCAAAAATTAACCAAATGATCATGAACCTTTACCTAAATTCAACTGAAATTAAAGGCATAGGCGGATGAAAGGATTCAATGTAGTTTATTGTTATGTTATTTTAAAACGGTTGATGAGTGAATAGAATGTAAGGAAAATGATAAAGGACTCAACGTTTACACTTAATGTCATCTTCCTGTAGAAGAAGTTGAACAAAGGATATTAGAACGATATAAATGTCGGACGCATGTTTTTACAAGCTTCAAGGAAGTGGGTTTTTACATCTATACGAAGTCGTGAATAAAGCATGAATTACGAACCACTTTTTATTTTAATGTAAGTATAACGACGTTTAAGGTGGAATCATAACCTTTGAAATGACGCCGTATCGATGTCAAAACCGCGTTTTTTGTGATTTAAGGTGTACGCAAACAAATCGTCCCTTTCTTTCTTAATCGATTCATATAGAGATAAATGTCCTTGTTACCTTAAATAGATGAATTTTGCCTTTCCGAGGATGTAATTTCAAACGTTGACTTTTTCTTTCCTCCAATTTCCTCCCGTAAATCGAATGTTTAATCTGGAAAATTAACATGGGAAAAATAACACTTAATTTTTCTTTTTTATTTTTAGGAAAAAATACCAGATAGATTTTTATTAAAAATAATTTATAAGAACTAACCCTTACATAAAACAATCAGAAATTAAAAGAAAACCTATCGAGCCTTTCTTCATAAATTATAAATGAACTCACTACCGGTTTGCCCCTTAGTGCGCTTAATGACGATGTCAAAACGGACGTTTTTGCGACTTTTATAGCCTACTCAAACAATTCATGTCTTTGTTTTAAAGTTAATATGATAATAAATATAAACCTTCATATATTTCAATAAAAGTAATAATCGAGAAATTGGAAAGGAATTCCGTTAGATTATTAACAAATACCATCAACGTGTTATAAATAGTTAAATCATACTAGTAAAATAGAAATGTAATTTATGCTGTTATTTCCATAGACATGTAGTAAGGTATGCATTGACACAACTGGTTCAATTGTTCAATTATTCTCAAGTATTATAACTTATATAATAATTATTGTATTATGGAAAAAAATAAAAGTGACAATAATACAGAGGACATAAAAATTTTTCATTATTAATAATAGTGGATCAAATCTATGATGACAAATCACAATATGTAAAATTTAAAAAGAAATGAAATAAAAAAGTTATTTAAATCTTTAATCTGAACTACTTTGTTTAAAGATAAAAATTTCATAGGTGAATATTATGTGAGTCTTCCAAAGTCTGTTTAACAAAAGCCAACATCTGTAGAACTATAGATATGATCAATGTTCCGCAACGGGACAATCAATCATCATTATTACGATTTTTATAGCTTTTATTTCTTGAGAAAGGCCATCAAACATACAAACGTAATATTCGTAGAGCGACCGACGCACAGCAGATCCCCTCATGAATGTGTTTTCGTCAACTGTTCTCGAACTTATGTGGTGTTAAGAGAGGCTGCGTTTAAAGCTTTAGTCGCCAGCCTAATGCCATATATGTATCATAATTCCTTTTGCTTTTGGGCATAAAAGATCATGTTAAGAATTTCTTTTAAAGTCAATACTGACTTTGGTGATTAATTTCCCTGTATTTTACTCTCGAAACTGTCGATTCAGAAAATATACTGGGCTTTATACATTAAGCCAGTGTTCATGGCGTATATTTTTATTAATTTTCGCAGTGTTATGTAAAAACAATGCGCCGAATACGAACCTGAAAAAAGAAAAGTCATCGTGCTACATTTGTATAACCCATGGTAATGATTTAGATAAATACTAAATATATATAATATATATATATAATATATATATATATAGTATATATAGGATACACACATACTATATACATTGTAGATTATCATGATATTTCAATATTATTTGAATTCATGATTTCAATATCCTCAGTACAATAATATGTTAACAGACATGGAGATAAAAATGGAACGGGAGAGAAGAAATGGCTTCATTTTCTTAGAATTTTAACAGGAAAATCACCAATCCTTCAATGGTTTTCTTTTTTCTTTTTCTCGTAAATATTTTTATTATGGCTGCTTGATCATATGTGTAAATCACCGAGTTCACTTAGGAGCTACTGAGCACTTTCTATGGTATCTGGGGGCCAAATCTTAACAAGAAAACAATGTTGAAATCTGTAAAAGATACTTAACAAAATTCATTCAAATTAATATACTAAACTAAAAAAGGTGGATATGCGATAGATACAAACAGACGTCCTACCCTTTTAAACGTAGTTGTGCTGACACCCTGTGACAGCTTAGAATATCTCGAAATATTTAGTAAAATAGTTACACTTGGCATTTCTGAGAAATTGCTAATGGTGACTGTGCCCCATACGCACTTAAAAAACATTTTAAATATTAATTTTTCTATTTATAATTGAAAACACGGATAGTACTGAAAGTAATCGTGATACATCAAAGTAATAGTAGATGTTGTTGCTGTGTAGTTGTCGTAGTTTATAATACAAGTAGTAGTAGTAGTAATATCAATTGTTTTAGTAGTAGTTATAAGAGTAGAAGTAATAGGTATAGTAGTAGAAGTAATGATAAAAATAGTAATGTTGGTACTACGTAAGTTCGTGGTGGCACAAAGTAAAAGAAGTTGAAGAGTTATGGTAGTAGTATTGAAGTAGTAGTAAGTAATCGTGGTTATTAGTAGTAATCAGCACAGGTATATAAAGGTAGTAGTTGTATAAGTAGATAAGCATGTTTAGTTGTAGGTCTGGTTACATTTAGTGACAGCAGTAGTGGTAATAGTAGTACTGGTAGAAGGAGTAGTAGAAGTGTTAGTAGTAAGCACTGCAGCATATAAAGAGCTTCACCAAAAGGTTGTATAATTAATTGTAATTGAAAATGGACATTCCGTCTCGTGGGGTGTAATAGATAAATTACTTTTATGTTATTTTTTGTTCAATTATCACTGGGGGGAAAAAATAGCCCGTAAAAATTTCATTATATTTCATTAGATCCTGTTGATTTAAACTTGACCTATTTGAGTTTACCGTCGCTTCGTACAGTATTTCAAGTCATATAGCGTGCCACAGCTAATTACAGTGAGAGGAAGAACCCGATGCACGGAGGCACCGAGAAACCACCGACATATACCGCCAGCCAGCAGAAGGCTTCCTCACATGAAAAATCCGAATGACCCTGCCGGGATCTAACCCACGCGGCGGGGGGGCGAGGGCTATGATGGTGTGTATGGTCATTCCCTTTAACTCAGTTACAGAATATCCATTATCTTTTTCATAGCTTTTTCAATTCACTCAGTACTCTGGTCCAACCTAAAAGTCATTGACAGAATTAGTATAACTAATTTCCTCAATCAACATAAAACTAAGTTGAATATAATATCATTCGGGTCTCTTAAAATCATATAGAGACCCTAGTTTTTCATTGCAGTAATGTGTTTCAAGACAAAACTATATGCAAGGAGGAGATTTAGGAACGAACACACTACAAATCAGTTTCTTAGCTTGTTTTTAATGTAGGGCTTTATACTATGAATATATACATAAAAATACACTATAAAATATTGCCGACCTATCATAAAATATGCCTGTTAAAGGTTTAACGATTCATTACCGACAATTACTAATTTATTAATTTATTACTATTTTGTTAGTTCCTTTTTTAGAAAGTTATGATGTCCATTTTGGTATTACCTTTTACATGTATATGTACTATGTAAATTGAACACTTCATTTGATGTTAGTATTTAAATTAGACATGCTTGGTGATTTCTTTAAGCTTGAGTTAACTCTGTAGGTGCGAATCATAGAGGTATTAAAAGAATACGTACAGGGAAAATTATCAGTGCACTGGAGTATGAAGTTTTAATCAAATTAATAACGAATATAGTGAAAAACTGGAGTACCCGTTTACCGCATAATTATATACGCGGGGTTTTATCTTTTACTATAATTATTCTTATTTACTGACAGAAATTCAAATTTTCTGTGATCAGTGACAGGTTATGAACGGAAGATGTCATCTTACTATCTACAAAATAAAATAATAATCACAAGCCACGTAAACAAATCATTACATACACCATGTGCCGCTTAGTATCTGAGATAAATATCAAATTATCTATGTTTAAAATAGGTTGGGGTGGGCAGCTACAAAGAAAACACATTCCGGAAGAAAAAAACCTTTAATTGTTAAAGGAACCGTGTAAGTAAACACTTGTCGACCGCACACCTAGTACTTGCGGTTGAATTATTATCACACTATCTGTACTGGGCAAATATACATTCAGCACTGTTCGTTAGTTTAAACATAGCTTGAAAATTCGACACTATGATTTTTTTCCACGCGTACATGTTTGTAAAAATATTACTTCCGTGGAGAACTTTAATATTGATCGTGAGTTTCAATCCTAACTGTTTATAAAGTAGATAAATGCCGTGAAATAGTTTGATGATTAAAGCGACTTCGATCGAAATGAAGTAAATTGCAGAGGAAGGTTATGCATTCCTAAAACTAGAAGAGCATTTTTTTGTTTTTAAACTAACCATTCAATGGAAAAATGTAGCCATATGTCCGCACCATATCCGACGCTGATCCATCGTCGATCCAACGTTTTAACCCGACGTTGGCATCGACGTGAGGGATCCAACCTCGATAGACGTTGATTAATGGTTCATTGAACGTCGCAAACCTTAATCCAAACGTTGATCCAACGTTGGTTATAACGTCGGGTGTTTACTGGGACGTAGTAACCAATCACAAGTTTTCAGTCCCGGTCCAGGTCATTCACATATTTAGAGAAAGGCAACAAGGTACCAATTCTTCCAAGGTCGTTGATCCAAACGCGAATACCCATTATGTACTAAAAATGTTAGATATGTACATGTAAAGACTTTGAAAGGGGTCATGCGTCGTCATTGTGATATCATGTCATTGCCGTCGTCAGCCCAAAGGCAAATTCTTTAAAACACACTATAGTGGAAGAACCTCCACCGCAGTAAAAATCTTTACACAGTTGACTGGCGTGTAGACCATCTACCCACACGGATTTGTGGAGACATCTAGAATATCATTTCCCAAATCTCAAAAGTACTTTTTAAATCACATAATGTATACGTTTGAAGAGAGATATTATATCCTTTTCAGCCTCCGTAATTCGCTGTAGGTAATGGTATAATAAATCACACACACACTAGAAACAAATTTATGGAAAAAAATGGGATCACCTGCTCTTAAAATTTAAAGTGCCCCTAAAAACTATATTTTTTTCGCATTTATGACATTTTTCAAGGCAGATAAATCTAAACTAGGCCTATTGATACTTTATTTTATTAACATTATTGTTTTGTTTTTTCTATTCCACGCTATTTCATTAAATACAACATATAAAACAATTTTATCCTGACAGAAGTTTCACTATGTTTAAATTATTTCATTTTTCCGTGAAAAAAGGAATATATTTTGAAGAAAATTTAAATTGTTTTGCGTAAGCTAACTAAAGTCTGCCGTAAAGAAAGTTCCTCAAAATATTCCACAGAGAACAGGTAATAAAAATCAACACCCATCATTAACTAAATAATGGTTTGTATTCCATTAATATTGAGTTATCTGCCTCTTGAAAATGTCCAAACAAATGCAAACATATAACTTTCAGGTGGCAAATAAACAAAAAAAAAAAGCAACCAAGGACACCGTATTTCTGTGTGAATTCTCTATAATCAATCAAAGTGTAAACAAAGTCTTCAATGTAGTTTCCATTTTCCTTTATTGTCTATATCTAAACAGTAGCATTCGTATTTATTATCTTTTTGAACTGACTCTAGAATTTTTTCCCGGGGGGGGGGGGGGGGGGGGGTGTGTAGTTTCCTTCTTAATATATCTACCTGTTGGAGAAAGAAATCAAAATAAACAAGAAATCCACGCTTACGCTCTGTAGTGAACTGTTGCTTCCGATTACGGACGCTCTCGAGAATGGTCATTATTTTTGCCAATTGGATAAGCTATAAGATATATTTTAATAAATTTTCCAAGCAGGTTTTATAGCAGATATATTTGCTACTTAAAGGGACTGCCATCCCAGATGCTATCAAAATAACCGTAAAAATAAATAAAATCATTTTCGGACATAAAAATTATTAAAATGTTTATTAAGTCCTATCAACAGCCAGAAAAATACTTATTTTCTTATTCTAATCAAATAAAACCTTTTTCCGATATACCCAATAAAGGAGTTTTCCCCGTTTATAAATAAACGTTGATGTCGTTTAACAGGCACTTCACATAGATCACGAGATCGATTAATTGCATTGTCAATGAGAGAATGGGTCGAATTTGAATGGGACGAAACGGTTTTTAAGGGTTTACGTTTTGATATCCGTCAAAAAAGCATCCACTACTGATCAATGTCTACATAAAGGTTAAATCCTTAGCTGTACCAAGTCGTTTTAAATCGCTGTTATCGTAACACGTGCAATGCCGTCTGAGAAGTCCCCAGTATTGGAAAAAACACTTTCTTGTCTAATCAACATTGACAACCCAGACTGTCGCTGTCGGCTCCGTTTGTGGTTCTTTATGGCGCCCTATCACGTACCTCGATCGCCGAAAATTACAAGTTTTGATCTTTAGCGTTTTCTCTGTCCTCGCAAATGTAAACGCTTTTTTTTCGGCCCAGTTAAAGTGCTGAAATAGCTTGGTTGATTAGATGCAATGTCGAACGGCATAGCGCTGTCACTTAATTTTTCAGAAATCAAATTTTAAAATTACTGCGTTAGTAACGCAATAAATTTGCGTTAGAAAAAACTGAGAATCGGCAATATCTCGGGGTTATCTTTGGTAATGTAACTTATATCAGTGATCAGATTTCAATGCCTCATTACAATTAATAACATTGATTTTCTTGAAGAAGGTTTGTTTTTTTTTTCCGTCATTTTAGCATCGTGGGGCAAGTCCCTTTAAACGAAGCGAAAAAAGTGATAGAACTGGGTGGTGGTTACAAACAAACAAGTATATTTCGAGTTATATCAAACATTCGTTTAGCTGTAGAAGTAATCCAATTTTTATTGCAAAATACTGAAAACTGGTAGGTTTTTTCAGTTCATAACTTGCAAAACCATCACCAAAGCGCCAACTCATACAGCGTAAAGTTACTACTATACAATTTTTTCTAATTATCTTTTGAGACGCAGTGGATTAATGGTAACGCATATGACTCTGAAGACCCGATGGTTTTGTTGCTCAAATTTATAGAGATAAACTTAAGTTAAAAACATTATTTATACATAAGTTTTTCACAGAGATATGATAGAGAAACTTGAATATCAGATTATATTTTTAACTTTTGTACAAAACCAGCTACATAATCCTTTTAAAGACCCGCATATTTATATATGTGTAATAATCGTTTAAATTTTGTTTTAATACGCATTGATTTTAAAACAGCGGAAATTTGCCTTTTCTCCCTTGAGAGTGGAGGGTGGTTAATTATATTTATCTTACATCTACTGTAAAATCTGCATGATAACACCTGCATGATAAACTTAACCTTTATCAGACCACGGATAATTTTTAGAACATAACTTTTTAGAATGGGACTACTTTTGACACGACCTACCTCGACCACTAACAAACGTACCATGAAAACACACGTTGAATTGTGATCGATAATTTTATGTCAGATTCTGACCATAAATAAAAACAAAAGAACAATACATTTTTTTTAATTTTTTTATTTCAATTTAAAAAAAATCATTCCCTTTAAAATTAACTTTGACGTTTTTTTAAAAAAAATTATTAAAAAAAATATTGAATGCGTATATCCTGTGTCGTCGCATCAACTGGGCCATGTTTTATTTGCCGAATTTGTTTTTCCCCCCCGTGCAGAAATCCTGTTAAATCATTTCCCACTCATTCCTTCCTTTTTTTCCCCCCTGAAAAAAAGAAAAGGGTGTATTTTAACTAAACTTCACGAGTCGGATGTGCCCGCCTGACGAGACTTATCAGTTGACAGAAAAGATGCCATTTTTGTCACTTTCTTTAAGGATGGAGTATTAATGCGCAATGAGTTCCATCAAACAGAGAAAGGCTTATAAAGATCAAATAAAAAATGAAGGGTTTATTATAATTAAACATATTAAAATTTAATGAAAAGATTTTCTTTTTGTTGTTAACCCTTTAAACATACATATAAATTTTTCCTTCTGTGACGTTTCCTTGATTTGCTGTGGGGTTGGGCAGTTGCCTCTGGATTTAATTTTAATTTACACAAGAATACAAGAACAACTGTACCACACGAAAATTTAAGGGACAAAAAAAAAAATGACAACTGCATCACACAGCAAGTCATGGACAAAACAATGGACAACTGCACCACCCAAAATGGGATATCAACCCCACATGAATATAAAACCTTATAAAATGACTTTCAACCACCATGATTCTCATATAAACCCACAAATGAATACAACCCCAATGATAAAATTTTCAAAACCTTTCATGATGATATTACAACATCACATTGATAAACAAACCCCCCAAGATGACAACAACTTCTTATGATAATTTCAACCCCCCATGATGAATATCACCCAACAAGATACATTACAAAACCCACATATGATATTAAACCCCACTTTGGGAAAAACAACCCCACATAGATAACACAAACCCCCCAAAAATAATTTTACCCAAAAACATCAAAGCCGAACATGAACGTGTAGCGTTCCTATTTTGTCCATATTTGTCCTAATCCTCTCAAAAAAAATTTCTAGTTTGGAGCATTTGGGGCCGAAGAAAAAACAAAATCTAATATGACATTGAATTTTAATTTCTTTTAATTGTGAGACCCTTTGAAATAAAAACTCATAACCTGTGAAAAATTTATGAAGGTTGAAGAGAAAAATAAAATGAAACCAAAATAAAACATAATAAACTGTTTTTTGAAAAATTTTACTTTTTCCCAAAATTTAGTGAAATTTAAAAAAAATTTAAAAAAAAAAAAAAAAAGGAAATTA
This sequence comes from Solen grandis, assembly GCA_021229015.1. Taxonomy (NCBI): domain Eukaryota; kingdom Metazoa; phylum Mollusca; class Bivalvia; order Adapedonta; family Solenidae; genus Solen; species Solen grandis. Next base: position 58,097,033 of record CM037790.1, read on the forward strand.
AAAATAAAAAAATAAAATTAAAAAAAAAATTTTTAAAAAAAAACCCAAAATTTTAAAAAAAAAAAACTCTAAAAAATTTTTTTAAATTTTAAAAAATTTTTAAAAAAAAAATTTAAAAAGAATTTAAAATTTTTTTTTTTAAAAAATAAAAAAAAAAAAAAAAAAACCCCAAATTTTAAAAATAAAAAAAAAAAAAAAAAATTAAAAAAATCCCGAAAAAAAAAAAAAAAAAAAATAAAAAATTAAAAAAAAAAAAAATTTTTTTTTAATTTAAAAAAAGAAATAAAAAAAAAAAAAAAAAGGGTTTTAAATTAAAAAAAAAAAAAAAAATAAGAAAAAAAAATTTTAAAAAAAAAATAAAAAAAAAAAAAAAAAA
>CM037790.1:58097508-58147508 GCA_021229015.1 Solen grandis
GTTAAATACTATCTTGTCATACTTTGAAATTGACTCTGATTGAGTATCAGATATATCAGGCTGTTCCTCTATTTCAAGTACCTCTTTCACTTTCACTTTCTCAGATTCACTGCATGCAAGTTTGTGTTCAGTACTCTGATTGTGTCTGGTGATGCTAGACACCTGAATGATAGGGTCCTACTAAAAAGCGCCATCCATGCGCCATCCAGGGTTCTATAGCGCCACCCGCTTTATTACTGGTCGTATAGGTATAAAATTTCACCAGCAGCTTTATAATAGCATTTTACATCATATGTGCAAATTTCATTGATATATTTTATTTTTTTGATGATTAAATCCATTTTCAAAATTCACTTCAAGATCTCACCGGTGGGGGACATGACGCCGTCCGGGGTTTGAAGACGCCACCCGTGTTATTTCTAGTCGTATTTGTATGAAATTTCACAAGTTGCTTTAAAATAACATTTTACAACATTTGTGCAAATTTCATTCGAACATTTTATGTTTTATTGCATATTACCCTTTTTCCTGTTTTCCACGATCTCGCGGATCTCGCACCTGTAAAGCTAGGTACGGTGCTATTATGCGGATACCAAATCCGGATCTAGTGTGTTCGTGCCTACCGGTTTATTTTAAAAAAGAAAAAAGAAAAAAAAAAGGAAAGATACTATAACATAATATGTGTTAAATTCATATAAATTGTTTTTAAAATCACAACCTATACTACGGCGGTCAGATTCAAATAGGAATATACGCTTCTGTATAGTACCATCGCGCCACCCGAGTTTTTACTACTCCAGTATCATCGCGCCACCCGGGTTTCTATTGGTCATATCAATATGAAAATTTGCCAAAACATAGAGAAAACTATATCCTAAAATGTGTGTAAATGTCACTTCAATATTTTAATCTTAAGTGCACTTTTTTTTTAAATCCCACCCTATACCACGGCGGTCAGATTCAAGTATGAATATAAGCTACCATAGAAGCACCACGACGTCTGGGTTTCTATTGGTCATATCAATATTGAAATTTGCCAGAGTCAGGCTGCACATTTATTTTACCCTGTAACATGCAAAAGATGTTTTAAAAGTTTCATGTCCTGACAGTGGGATTAAAATTTCAGTGAAGCTTTTTAGTTTGATGTATCAAATAATTATCACACTTTAATACATAATTTGAACTCGGAAATTAACGCGGATGGTAATGTAGACAGCCTTACTTCTATCTTGACAGATTTCCTATGTAACTATGCACGTAAATACTTTGAAAAATCATCGCGTCAACCAAAGACCTGTGTCATTGATGATAAATTTCAAAATGAATGGTATGATGATGAATGCAAACGGAAATATGATATTCATAAAAATGCTGTCGAAAAATTTAATTTTACACTGTCAGAAAACGATATGGTTATATTAATTCAGGCAAAAAAGGGTTACAAATACCAATGCAGGAAATCAAAAAATGCTTTTAATTATACAAGAAGTAGAAAATGAATGATCTTAGAAAAAAATCACCAAAAGAATTCTGGAAAATATTCCGACAACCCAAACAAAATAATGTATGGATTATTTTAGTAAACTCATGTCAAGTGAGGGAGGTGACATAGATAGAGAATAAGCTGATTATGTCAGAGATAACAATTCTGGTTCAGAATATGTTACGTTTGAGTCACTTGACCGACAAATCACTGATGAAGAAATTGTTAATGCTTTTAAAAATTAAGCTCGGTTCCAATAAGGCCTCCTCCACTGATAATATATTATACGAATATTTTAAAGTGTCTAATTATTTTCGTCGATATCGTCCTAATTCGTCGTATAGACATTCAAGATAAGTACTTTTTCTGACCGAGAGTATTTTTCTTAAAAAATTTACATGCACTTGTTCAATATATCTTGCTACCCAAAGACTTAAGAGCCGTTATTTGGAACTGAGCCTGAGCTACCTGTCAAATAGGTTACATTTATCACGTATATTTAAATCAAGTTGAATATATATAATATTGCTTAAGACTATTAAGTTCGTGTAATTAATATAAACAGCCACCCAATGATTTTCTTAAAACTACAATTTTTGGAAACTGGAAACTATGTTCTTTCAGAATATGTATGGATAAATAATGTAAAGGCATTAGTGCCGTTAAAAGTTTTTGAAAAAGAAAACGACGTTCCAAACATTCACCAATGCGGGTTGTAAAACGAAAAAAAAAAAAAAAATATGTGTGAATTCGTTTGATATATTCCAGGTAAATATTTACTTCATCTATATAAGGTAATTATTCATCTCAAATGTGAAGGACACATTGCACTTTGTAAAAATAGGAAACCTGTCACAACCCTGTAGGAAAATATTTCAGAGATACTATCTAGTACATTGCCTAAACTATACTTAAAAAAGGTTTAAATAAAAGTGACACCAACATTCAGGGAAACGTTTACCCGAATACATTTATATGAAATATAACACCAAAATGGGAAAAAATCACGCCTACTGCGATGAATTACGAGAAAAAGCTTACAAAACAAAGTTTTCCTTATTTGTTCATGGAAATGTGTATCCAGAATGCATAAACAAGTACGTGCTCAGTTGATCATGGTGCAAGCATGAATGCACATTTTGGCTTGAATTTCAACAACAGGATGACACTGTCAGCAATACTTTATTCTTAACCGGCCCAGGTGGCCGAGTTGTTAGAGCTTATCATAACCGTCTCCTTTGTGATTTTGTAGTGTGGTATCATATCACGTATCTTCGGCGTGATATCGCAGTGAGAAAACACTTTATATGTCAAAAAAATATAACTGAAATAATGTCGGTGAAATATTTAAGCAGACACATTATTTTTATCCTTCCAGGTATTGGTTAGAGGTAGTCTCTATGTCTTGATCTATAAGTACATTTCTAGTCTCAACCGGTCAATACAAGGCAATATCAATAACCGATATATAGTCTGGTCCCTGCATGTTTGCCGCCCAACAACCAGCTGTTTAGTTAATACCCTAATATACATACAGAACAAAGGCATATTTATATATCCAATCAGGTCAGAAGTGGGATCATAATGGGCACTTTGGAGAACAGAAAAATAAACAATGATTGTTTCAGATTTTTTTCTTTTCAGATTTTAGCCACACTCTCAATACAATATACACTTATAAAGATGAGTTTATACAAAATGGACATATGAAACGAGAGTATAAGTTTATATTTCATCGTCCTGTTCATTTAATACAAGTAGTTTCAACAGATATATATTTATGCATATTGATTCATTAATGTCTATATCAGATCCAGTATAAGATATAAAAACGTTATTTAATTAGTAATGATAAGTTTAATTAAGTTTGTAAAGGGTTAGGGAGAATTCATATAAACTGTTCTCTATTACATAAAAAAAAGTTTTTTTTATAATTATTCTATAGAAATATAGTTACTTGTTGTTGATATATATTTTTTTAAAAATATTATTTTTCTAAACTGCTGAACAACAGTTGTGTAAATCAAACTTGAAAATTTAAGAAAACCTGGTCTGATTTAAGACCTTTCTTTCAAACACTGCTAAAGTTTGTTATACTTTCTTATTAGAAATTTTGCATTACAGTTTACAAAAATGTCATGCGTCTTTGTTAAATAATTTTCCATCTCAAATTTAGTCTTAACTAGTGGTGTATGCCTAAGTGGACACCTGTATGAAAAATATAAACAAAATGTACACTCCGGTTTTGGACTTATGGACATTTTTCTTATTTAAAGCTCGGACATGAAACTTTGTGAAAAAGAAGGAATTCTAAATACTATGTTTTATCCTTTTATGGAAAGTCTGTTGTTATTGATTGTCGTTAAAAACAAAAAAAACATACGGCAAACAAACTTTACATGTTAAATTATTGCTTTGACTCAAAATATTTGAAATGCGTAATAAATTGCTACCCTACCCAACCCATTTTAAAGACTGGTATAACCATTACCAGATTAGGGTGCTTATACAAGTGTCGCTAAAATATCCATAATTCAGAGATTACTTTCAAAGTTTACCAAAATTTCGAAGAGGCATATTGGTTGATCTTGCCAAATTTAAAAGAATTTTACCGAGTGGTTTTGATATTATTCTAGGTAACATATTTGTTATTTAACTTAGCGTTATTTATAAGATAAATAACTATACAAACTTTAAGGAAAGCTTAACATTTACTGTGTCACCTGCTGTAACAGAGGGTACATAGGGTAAACACTTCTGTGTCGTCTTTCTGTATGTGTGTCTTTCTGTCACCTTTTTTTATTCTGTAATAACTCTTGCTCTACTCATGCTATTGATATGAAATTTCACTGTTGAACAGAACAGAGCCTGACAAGCCTCATTACTTAGAGCTTTGATTTGAGAAGGGTATCAAAACGTATGTCTCTATAGTAACTTTGATTTTTGTTCCTTTCAAAAATTCGCTTTTGATTTGTTGAAAAATGGGTAAAACTATTCTTTTTTGCGGCGGGGGCGTCCCCCGCCTGCAATGGTATTAAACCGCTTTTCAGACACATGGCACTTTCTAGAGTTCTACAGGAATTGTGCCAACAGATTTAGAATACTGCATAAGATCGATTCCAATATCCGTTTTGTTGTTGTTGTTTCAATTCTTTAATATTGTCGAGAAGCCTTTGTTATTAACTTTGTTGCGTATGTGTTTATGTATTGATAAACTTCCTGAAATATTTTATTTTAGATCTCTGCCTGTCCATATATTTAGATAAAATAGCTGAATAGTAGATGATATATTCTTCAAGCATTTGAAGACTTCATTGTTGTTTTCCATTTTTCATAAACCATTCTGGTTGGTGTGGTCTCACTTTCCCAACTTTTGGATTTTGGGCCAAATTTTAGGTTGGGAAAGTGAGACTCTATTGTTTTGATGAACAATGGTGTTTAGCAGGTTTGAATGTGTGAAAATTGCTATACTGAGTAATAAAAGTTACGCCAATATATTTGTATTTTGTAAAATTTATCTGGCAAACATCTCTCCCTATCTCTCTCTCCCTCCCTCTCCCTCTCTCTCTCTCTCTCTCTCTCTCTTGTTAAACTGCATACACCATGGTTCAGCAAATTTTGTATATGTAATATGTGCTGAGTATGATGAACCGTAAATTGTCATGAATAATACATAAAACATAACGACAGTTTGTCTCCATTATTTTAATATAGAACAGAAAAGTAAGCAATTTAAAAGAACTACATATACACATAAAATAAATTGGTAGCACATTTTAACTTCATACAACTTAATAGAAAGTTCACTTCAGGTAATGCATTTGATAAATTTGATGCTTTGTCTGATTCTTATCCCAACTTAATAAGGTAAGATGCGGCATCAGTATATGCCAGTAAGTCAACCTCACCACTGTTTAGTTGATTCTTCAGACGAATGAGTCTCTGGTCTTTCTCCCTGCAAATACGTTTTCTTGGGCGCTGCTTTCCACCACTGGCATGTTGTAGCAGTTTCGCTTCATTTGTCGCTTGCTCCTGTTTAATCATGTCAATGAAAACGTAGACATTGGGGTGGCTGTGGCGCAGTTTGGCATTGATTTTGTGATGCCACCCTTCAACATGATTCGTCGTTCTAGGCCCATTGTTGTTGAAGTGGTTCCATGAACTTCTGTCACTTTCAACCCACTGTTCAGTGACATAGTCTTGGAATCTGATCACACGCCGATCATCACTGTCAGACTCCAGCAGGGACTGAAACCACACATCTTCTACATTCTCCAGTGGAACCAAGGGAAGTGCAGCTGCACGATACACCAATTGCTTGATTACAGGATCTTCTTTAAAGTCACTAACCAGTCCACATGATTGAACATCATGGAGGTTTGCAGCTGTAAAACACTGCGAACACCCCTCCATGCTGCCTTCTCATAGTACATCATGATGACCTCTGGGGAGAGTCTGATGTTCATGTCGTTCGCTGTTGATTTAAGGATAGTGAAGAATCTGACATATGTTGGTTGTTGCTTATTTGGAAGCAGTGCGTACACAAGTGGGCACATGTAGCCATCCACCATGGCATGGATAGTGTACAGCTGGTAGAAGTATGTTGGTGATGAATAGAATGTTCCATCCATATACCATGTTTCTGCAGCTGCCAGTTCAGTCAGATTGTTGGTGGTTGCGAATATCAGGAGTCGATCATTGTCGACATTGTCTGCCAGTAAGAATCTCTCCCCGGACAGAGTTTCAGTCCACTTGCCATCTAGGTTGACATCCTCCCTTCTTTTAGGAAGCACTGGTCGGGTTTTGGAGCGGTGCCTGTACAGACTAGCCTTAGTAGAGTAATATGTTGGTAGTTTTACAATGACATCTTCTGTATCCCATTCAACAGACCGAGTATCTGCAAGCATGTCATTGAATATAGATGGTACTGGCTCCGTGGACTGTTTTACTTTATTCCGGACTGTACTCATGATTTCTGCTGCTGTGATAGAGGCTTCATCCCGTGGGTGGTTGTGTTCTCCGGAGATCTTCGATAGTGTATCATTCTTAGTGTTGACTTTGGCATTACAGGTTCTGTTTACGCAGTACCAGTATCTTGATTCATTCTTCTTTGTCTTCAGGCTGAACATGTAACCGTTGTGCACCAAGGTTCGGGTCCCCCTGCTATTTTCTATAAAACGTATATCTACCAGTGCATTTGCCATCTTTGAGGTTATGATTATGTTAAGCAGATCTAGAATATATATACTCTTCGTGTACAATATATAACAGTTTGTTATAAATTATATGATTCATTGCTGATTATAATTATTGACCAGTGCAATTAAATATAATACTAATTAATTTGGCTTAATTACAATTACATGTATATAAAACTAATCAGCATTAATTTATGTGTTTTATATAATTATATAATTAAATATCTAAACACCAGTTATATCAAATTAAACTAATGATATTCGTAAACATTTAATGTGGCTTCTGTTACTTTTTTGAACAGTATAGAAAATCCAGGTAAGACAGAGGTGTGAACAGTAGATGAAGAAGGTGTGAAATCTAAAAGTTGGGAAAGTGAGACTATGACGTTAATGCTGCATCAAAACCACCAGCTTTTCATAAACTAAGTCGGTCTCTGTTAAAAGGTCTTCCGCATTCAGTTCGTCAGCTCTTTGATATACGATACACATATATCGATCATTCATTTGAAAAGTAAATCATTTGGCACTTCAGTACCGAATTGGACCGGTACCTGGTTATTGAGATTCGGTATTCTGACGTTCTTTTTATCTACATCGTATAATAACAATAATGATGCCTTATATGTATACAGATGACAATGTTACTTTCTTGTCGATTTGACAGAACAAACGAAAAATGCAAATGATGGGCACAAACATTTACAAAAACATGCTGTTGTTGAAACCGGAAAGAAATGCAATATAGTTTCCTTGCCCACTGTTAGGAAATAATATGTTGTTTACAAGAGGTGGATATCTACAGCTTCTTTGGTGAATTGCTTTTGTTATTCAAATCGAATCACTTACAGAAATATTTAATCGGAGTCATTATGAAGCATTTAGCAAGTAAATGGTGTGAGCTGTAATTACACTGTGTTGTTGTTAAGGGTTTGCTGGTAGATGTCAATTGAATTGGTAAGTTTTCATATAAATATGACCAGTAGAAACCCGGGTGGCGCGATGATAATATAGGGAAGCGTATATTCCAATTAAAGTCTTACCGGCGTCGTATAAGGTGCGATATGAAAAATCCTTAAAGTGCGCTTAAAGAACAAAATTTTGAAATGAAATTTACACACATTTTAGTTTATATTCTTCTCCATAAATTGGTAAGTTTTCATATAAATTTGACCTTTGATAACCCGGATGGCGCGATGAAACTATAGAGTAGCCTATATTCCTATTTGAGTCTAACCGCCGTGGTATATGTGGGGATTAAAAAAATAAAATGCATAAAAAAATAATTGAAATGAAATTTTTATACACATTTTAGGATATAGTCTTCTCTATGTTTTAGCAAATTTCCATTTTGATATGACCAATAGAAACCCGGGTGGCGCGATGATACTGGAGTATTTGAGTCCGACCGCCGTGGTATATGTTGGGATTTAAAAAAAAATGCATAAAACAAAAAAAAAAGTTGAAATGAAATTTTTATACATATTTTAGGATATAGTCTTCTCTATGTTTTTTGCAAATTTTCATATAGATATGACCAATAGAAACCCGGGTGGCACGATGATACTGGAGTAGTAAAAACCCGGGTGGGGCGGTGATACTAGGGTAGCGTATATTCCTATTTGAGTCTGACCGCCGTAGTATAGGTGGGGATTTTTTCAAAAATAATTTAAATGAATTTAACAAATTTTATGTTATAGTCTCTTTATTCTTTTTTTTTTTCTTATTTAAAATATATCGGATGACACGAAGGTACTAGATCCGGATTTGGTATCCACATAATAGCAAAATGTTATTTTAAAGCAACTTGTGAAATTTCATACAAATACGACTTGAAATAACACAGGTGGCGTCTTCAAAACCCGGACGGCGTCAAGTCTCCCACCGGTGAGATCTTGAAGAGAATTTTGAAAATGGATTTAAACATCAATGAAATTTTCACATATGATGTAAAATGCTATTATAAAGCTACTGGTGAAATGTTGTACCTATACGACCAGTAATAAAGCGGGTGGCGCTATAAAATCATGGATGGCGCATGGATGGCGCATAATCCTGGATGGCGCTTTTTAGTAGGACCGGAATGTTTGGCGTTCCCTCGTTAGCCCAAACACTATACAGTTTTAGTTTAGATCGCAGTCCGTACATACCGAACATTTCATGTTGGAATTGATGGCATTTACAATAAGCCAAGGAAACTTGATCTTCCATTCGGCGACTGTAGACTTACCGACTCTACCGCCGTCGTGCTTTTTGGGTTTGATTACACGGTCTAAAACTTCGTTTATAATACCTTTAACAACCTCGTTGCCGCTATCGACAATCTCACCTACTAGATCATCAAGTATTGTGCGGCAAATACCTGACGTATGGTTCGAAGGAAGCTTTAGATATCCGCACAAAGTGTTTTTTTTAACGTTAATACGTTTTTTTCTGCCTCGCGTAGCCATATTTGAAGCAAACGAACAGAAAAGCGTCCGATGAACAAATAAGACAGACTGGATTTATGTTTTATTTGAATGGAACCCAAAGTACGAAATTATCGGAAATCGTTAGTTGTCTATTTTGCGGATTCGCGAGTAACCAGTCAAACAGGTGCGAGCGTTTGTAAACATCACTCGATTTAATAATGTTGCGTACCGATACGCTTTAAATTTTTTAATATTTGAGTAACCTAATTTTTAATTGCTTTTTGATACGCTAGAATTTTAAAAGAATTGGGTTTTTACCTATTTTATTTGCGTAATTACGCAAATACGCACCTTATCTGTAGCCCTGGTCATTACTATAATGGGTAGATGTGCATGAAGTGGCGATTTTCCGGTCCATTGATTTTTACAAGATTTGTGTCCCTTGAAACTTAGTCTCTGTAGCTGATTGATACTGCAGCCTTGTGAACGCAACTCCTCCTACATTTTCTGAATGAATCTTTTCAAAACTTGTTCAATGTCATTTCTATAATGGGTAGATGTGCATGAAGTGGCGATTTTCCGGTCCATTGATTTTTACAAGATTTGTGTCCCTTGAAACTTAGTCTCTGTAGCTGATTGATATTGCAGCCTTGTGAACGCAACTCCTCCTACATTTCTGAATGAATTTTTTCAAAACTTGTTCAATGTCATTACTATAATGGGTAGATGTGCATGAAGTGGCGATTTTCCGGTCCATTGATTTTACAAGATTTGTGTCCCTTGAAACTTAGTCTCTGTAGCTGATCGATATTGCAGCCTTGTGAACGCAACTCCTCCTACATTTCTGAATGAATCTTTTCAAAACTTGTTCAATGTCATTACTATAATGGGTAGATGTGCATGAAGTGGCGATTTTCCGGTCCATTGATTTTTACCAGATTTGTGTCCCTTGAAACTTAGTCTCTGTAGCTGATTGATATTGCAGCCTTGTGAACGCAACTCCTCCTACATTTCTGAATGAATCTTTTCAAAACTTGGTCAAAGTTATTTCTATAATGGGTAGATGTGCATAAAGTGCATATATACTATAATTCACATAACTAGTACCTCTCTCATGGATGGGGTGGGGCTTGGTGTCTTGATAGGTTCAACAGGGCGTACCCCGGAGCCTCTTACTACTGTTGGTTTGAATCCACTCAGGGACATGTTAGAAGGGATTACAATCCCTGCAGAAGTTTGGTGGTTTTCATTGGGTAAAAAGCTGTTAAAAACAACAAAACAAATTCAAATATGGAGTTATTGGGTATTAAACAAATGAAATATGAACTTACATTCACCCTTTTAGGAGCAAACAGATTTATTTACATGTATGAGCTTTTCTGATTTAAGTTAATTCCAGTCAGCTAGGCTGGTTAGCAGAGTAAGTCTTTCAACTCTGGACGAGTGTGGATAAACTGTTTTGCTCAAGAAAACACCCAGCTGCCCCTGCAGCGATCGAACCTACTACCCAGGCAACCACAATCTCAGGCCCCTGTCTTTTCATCATCTTTAGTGATTGCCTCACTTTGAGAAAAGTATATTTGTGAATATACTGCTCTTTCAGCTAAATTAATTAGTCTCATATACTTCATTATGAGCATATGCTTACAGAAATGTTAAAAGCAATAATTAAAAGGACCCTCTTGGTCTTTATATTTTGTGGCGGCGTATATTGTGGCAGCACTGACACTCTTGTTGAAATGTTTAACAAAAAACTTTAACGTTGGCCACAACCTTGGCCTTTGACCTTATTTTCCCATAACTTTGGACAAGTTTTAAAATAGATATTTCCTTGTCATTTTTCAATATTAAATTTTTAATTTGTATACTGGTTTGACATCATATGAAGTTGTGCAGGTGTGATTTTGGTCATGATCTCTAGGCAGATATAATAAAGAGAGTTGTTTTGTTTTGTTTTTTGTGGGTTTTTTTAACTCAATTGTGTTTTTTTTTTGTTTACATATTTTACATATTTGTGTTGTATACATTCTATTCCATGCATAGGTCAAGGTCATCCTTCAAGGTCTAAGGTCAAATTGAAAGGGTATGGTACTTCAACTTTGCATTTAAAGGCTTATAGTTTTAGTTGTAATTTTCAAGGTCAACTTTTTAGCTCACCTGAGCACAAAGTGCTCAAGGTGAGCTTTTGTGATCGCCCTTCGTCCGGCGTCGTCCGTCGTCAACAATTTGCTTTAAACAACATCTCTGAAACCGCTGGACAGAATTTAATGAAACTTGGCAGGAATGTTCCTTGGGTAAGGCTCTACAAAAGTTGCTAAAATAAAGTTGATCCATGAAGAACTCTGGTTGCCATGGCAACAAAAAGAAAAATAATTTGAAAACTTTAAAAATCATCTCCTTCAAAACTACTGGCCAGATTTCAAAATAATTTGGTACAGATGTTCCTTGGGTCAACCTCTACCAAAGTTGCTAAATTTATTCCGATCCGTAAAAAAACATGGCCGCCAGGGGCGGGGCTTATTTGCCTTATATGTATATAGAGAAACCTTTAAACAACATCTCCTCTGAAACCACTGGACAGAATTTGATTAAACTTGGCAGGGATGATCCTTGGGTCAACCTTCACAAAAGTTGCTAAAATAAACTTGATCCATGGAGAACTCTGGTTGCCATGGCAACAAAAAGGGAAAAAAAATGAAAACTTTAAAAATCATCTTCTTCAAAACTACTGGCCAGATTTTAAAATAAATTGGTACAGATGTTCCTTGGGTCAACCTCTACCAAAGTTGCTAAAATTATTCCGATCCGTAAAAAAACATGGCCGCCAGGGGCGGGGGTTATTTGCCTTATATGTATATAGAAGAAACCTTTAAACAACAAAAAGGCCAGATTTTAAAATAAATTGGTACAGATGTTCCTTGGGTCAACCTATTTATCTCAGGTGAGCGATTTAGGGCCATCATGGACCTCTTGTTTAAATGTTTAACAAAAATATGTTACTTTGGAAAAAAAAACAGACGAGCCTTGGCACCCACATGTGGTGCTCTTGTTTAGCTCACCTGAGCACAATGTGCTCATGGTGAGCTATTAGGATCACCCTGCGTCGTCCGTCGTCGTGCATCGTCAACAATTTGCTTTAAACGACATCTCCTCTGAAACCACTGGACAGAATTTGATTAAACTTGGCAAGGATGATCCTTGGGTGAACCTTTACAAAAGTTGCTAAAGTAAACTTGATCCATGTAGAACTCTGGTTGCCATTTCAATGGAAAGAAAAAAATTATGAAATCTTTAAAAATCACCTTCTTCAAAACTACTGGCCAGATTTCAAAATGATTTGGAACAGATGTTCCTTGGGTAACCATCTACCAAGATTGCTAAAATTACTCCTATCCGTAAAAGAACATGGCTGCCAGGGGCGGGGCTAATTTGCCTTATATGTATGTAGTGAAAACTTTAAATGATCGCTGGATAGAATTTGATTAAATTTAGCAGGGATGATCCCTGGATGAACCTTCACAAAAGTGGCAATGGAAAGAAAAAAAAAACTTGGAAAATTATCTCCTTCAAAACTACTGGCCAGATTTCAAAATGTTTTAGTATAGATGTTCCTTGGGTAACCCACTACCAATATTGCGAAAATTAGTCTGATCCTTCAAAAACATGACCTCCAGGGGACGGGGCTTAAATTTGCCTTGTATGTTTATAGTAAAATCTTTAAACAAAATCTCCTGAAATTGCTGGATAGAATTTGATTAAATTTAGCAGCGATGATCCTTGGGTGAACCTTCACAAAAGTTGCTAAAAAAACTTGATCCATGTATAACTCCAGAAAGAAAAAAAATATGAAAACTATAAAAAAAAACTTGGAAAATCATCTCCTTCAAAACTGCTGGCCAGATTTCAAAATGTTTTAGTACAGACGTTCCTTGGGTAACCATCTACCAAGATTGCAAAAAATTATTGAGATCCGTAAAAAAACATGGCCTCCACGGGTGGGGCTAATTTGCCTTATAGTGAAACCTTAAAACAACATCTTCTCTGAAACCGCTGGACAGAATATGAGTAAACTTGGCAGGGATGATCCTTGGGTGAATTTCCATAAAAGTTGCTAAAATAAACCTGATTCATGTAGAACTCTGGTAGCATTGGCAATGGAATGAACTTTAAAGATCATCTCCTTAAAAACTACTGGCCAGATTTCAAAATGTTTTAGTACATATGTTCCTTAGGTAACCCTATACTCAGGTGAGCAATTTAGGGCCTCTATGGCCCTCTTGTTGTTTTTTTTATTGTTTTTTTTTTTAATGCATCAGTTTTTTGGTCAAAGCAAAGTACTGGGTACCTTTGAATATCATAAAATACTTGCTCACTAATACCTGGTTCTCAGGTGAGTGATTCCAGTGCCTACATTACCATCTTCTTCTGTTGTTAAGCTCACAAGAGCACAATATGCTCAAACTTTCAAAGTGAGCTATTCTGATCACCCTATGTCTGTCACCCCATGTCAGTAATTTGCTTATAAGACATCTGAAACCAGTGTGTAGAAATTGATGAAACTTAGAATGAGTGATACTTGGATGACCCTGCACAAAAGTTGCTTAAATAAACTTGATCCATTCAGACCTCTGGTTGCAATTGCATCCAATAGAATTTTATTTTGAAAACTTAAAAAATCTTCTCATCTGAAGGTTATGGTCAGAATATTATTTAATTAGGCACAAATGGTCACCTGACATGGTTCTCTATCAAAACTGCTGAAATAAAAGTTAATCCCTTGAAAAATGAGGCCCCTCGGGGGTCTTCTAATTTACTGATATACCCTATATAGAAATTTCATTATGTCCTATGAAACCAATTGTTAGAAGCCGCTTTTTAAAGGCATGATTTTATAGTATATATTTTATAAGCAATTCTTACTTTTAACAGACAAGCTTGGATGTCTCTGGGTGACATGTCCAAAGAAACAGCAATGGGGGAGTTTGTGAAGATGCTGGACAAGTTGTGTCCCTTGTTCAGACCTCATATAGAGGCTCACAAAGCTGAGCAGGAACTCTTGGAACAAAAGAAGTAAGTCCACTGTTCATTAAACCGTCCAAGTGATCCTGAACGCAAGCATTTCTGAAATGTTACACCATTCAGCAGTTTGCACATTGCATCTTTAAATATTAGATCATCAAATTTTAATTGATGGTCTTGTTGAAGTATTCTGTTATTGATAAACAGACAAAATGTTTTTATAAATTGGTAAACACCTGCACATAGTTATATGCCCATGATACCGTCCCCAGTGGCCGAGTGGTTAGAGTGTCCGCCTCAGGAATGGGAGGTTGTGGGTTTGATCCCCTGCCGCAGCATACCAAAGTTGTAAAAAAAAATGGTTCTGTTATAGCTCCCTTGCTTGGTGCTCAGTATATAAGGGTAGTTCCAGGACTGGTTGGCCCGTGTCAGGATAATGTGACTGAGTGTGGTATCATACCACATATCTATGGCGTGATACTGCAGTGTGGCAGCACGATATTTGTCTCAAGTAGACATCGTCTCCAAGTGACTGAAATACTGTCAGTGGGACATTAAACCCAACAAACAAACAAACATTATATGCCCATGTAATGGCTACTTCTGTGTGTAGTTGATGTTTGCCATGCTGAAGTATATTGTTAATGTAAAACATACAAAATAAATGGGCATAGCTAAGTGACTTTTGATGTCATGCACAAACACTTAAATGGATTGTTTCATGATAAAAATGGTATATGTTTTTGTCATTTTCGTATAGATATCATTTTGTAATATCAAAAATGCATAATTTAAGTTATACACACATATCCACACATACTGATAAACACACCACTGGTTATGATGTAATAAAAATCTAACAACTATACTGAGTTATATGTTTGCATAAATGACTATATACTATGTGCAGGAAAGAAGAGGAAGAACAGAGGAAGAGAGAGGAAGAAGAACGACAGAGGAAACTGTTGGAGGATGAGGCACAGAAACAGTTGCAGATGGAGAAACAAAGACAACAGGAGCAAGAGTAAGTCTTGATATTGTGGTAGATAGTACAAGTCTTGATAGCATCAGCCCAGGGTAGGGAGGTCTCAGGTTTGATCCCCGGCCATTTTGACAAAGTCTTAAATGCTCCATAGTTAGGTTCTCAGTATTCAAGGTTAGTTTCAGGAGTGGATGTCAAGAGAATGTGACTGGGTGTGGTATCTTGCCAAATATTTTTTGTGTGATATTATAAAGCAGCATTGTATCTGTCTCTTGTAACTGAAATATTGTTGATGTTAAAACCAAGCAAGTTAACATCATTTAGCATAAGATATGGTTCTAGCAATTCTTGTGATACTGAAAGAGTGGAATAAACACAGAGTAGCTGAACATTAATTGTGAAAATAAAGAGGGGACATCACTGAGGCATCCAAATATCAGGAAGAATCTTGACATTCAGTGCATTATTTCCCTTCCTAAGCATTTTAGCATGAAATTTATCTCACCCCCCACCCCCATCCCTTTCCAGAGAATAAGGGTGAATAAGCCTTGAAGTGGGGAACTCACATTGGAACCAATGTAAGAGGGTTTGAATCTTGTGTTGCTTTTTGTATGTATTTATTTTAAATTAAATTTCTTAAATTCAAAACAACATTCAGGGTTTTCAGTAATTTTCAAAAAATTCCATGTCTGAATTTCAGGAAGTATTTGAATTTTCTTAGATTTTGCAGGTCATGTGATGTGTTTAGTGTTCAAATCAGAAGGTTTCATTCATCCATTTCAATTTTTTTTTTGTTAAAAATATGTTCTCTTAAAAATCTTTCTGAGTGGCCAGTGCTGAAGTTGGCCCATCTGTCTATAACTTAGTTCAGGTCAGGTTGATGAATTTTCCAAAATCATTAATGCAATGAAAAGGTAACTTAAATATAGTGTCTGGTAGGTGAGGGGTGAGTAAGAGTATAAAATCTGTCGTATCCATTTGATTTTTGTGTTTTCATTGCATTCTTCCTTCAGTATTATTGACTAGCATTTGCTTCATAAAATTATATTTAAAAAGTCATGCAAATTCTATTATTTTCTCAATTTTTTTAATGTTCTCGTTTTTCAACAGTGGAAGTAAATTTGCAAAAGCTGATTACAATTAGAAACACAACCTACTTCTGATTATTTTTATACCCCCACAAATGAAATTTGGGGGGGTATATAGGAGTCACCCTGTCGGTCGGTCGGTCCGTCGGTCGGTCCGTCTACAAATATTTGTCCGGAGCATTTCTCCAAAACTACTGTACCTATGTTGATGAAACTTCATAGGTAGATAGACCTTGATGAGAGGAAGTGCAGTGCATAAGAACCATAACTCTGCATGTATTTTGAAAGGAGTTATTGCCCTTTGTCATTTTTAATCTTTTGATTTTGTCCGGACCATAACTCCAATACTAAAGTAGCTAGGTTGATGAAACTTCATATGTAGATTGATCTTGATGAGTGGAAGTGCAGTGCATAAGAAAACCACAATGTAAATTCTTAAAGACAGGTTTTTGCAAACAATAAATATGGATGTGAACCATAATTAGACTGCATTTTTATTCTCCTCAGCTACAGATCTTGGGGGCAAATTGTTTTCTTCTGTGTGTCTGTATGTGTGTCTCTCTGTCTATCTGTCTGTCTGTCAAAACTTTTTAGCATTGTCCAAAACTTTTGAACCATTGCTCACACTAACTTTAAACCTTACATACATGTAGTCTTTCACTCACGCAAACTTTTGAAACTGTATTCCTACACATGACAGACTTCCGGTGTGGGTATTGATCACCTTTAGTGATAATATTTTTTTTGGTATGCTTATAAGCCCAAATCCTATGTGTGAACATTCGTTTTATGTGTCATGTGAATACATCCTGTGTCAAAGATGGGGGTGGGGGTATGAATCACCTTCAGTGATAGTTCTAGTTTATTTGGGTGTGCATCTACCCTGCAGATTACCAGAAACATAACCTTTTAGCCTTTAACCAAGAATAAGAGATTTACCTTTAACTTTTTCTAAAATTTACACACCTGAAAGTTTGCCAACCTTGCCATTTTTGACTTGACTTGACTTTTTGAGTGTACCGTCACTTAGACAGTATTTCAGTCATATAGTGACATCCAGCTAATTACAGGTGGGGGAAGACCCCAAATGCACGGAGGCATTCGGGTAGAACCACTGACCTACCGCAAGCCAGCTGGAAGGCTTCCTCACATGAAAATCCGAATGACCCTGCCGGGATTCAAACGACCATTTTTAAATACAAGGTGGAAAAAAAAAAATGTATTTAAAAGGGGGAAAAAAGTTTGTCGAATAACATGGTCACAGTTGTTCCTTTGTTTAGTCATGAAAATGTTTGATGCCAATTTACATTTTGATGTCCAACTTTTGCAGTTACGTGAATTTTGCATATATTTTTTCAATCCTTAATTTAAATGCATCTGCAGTCAAACATTTAAAACTCCAAGCAATTTTAACCTGATAAAAACTTGAGACAATTGCCTATTCAACTTCAGTTATAGACTAGACTATGGTAGATTCTGGTTGGGCATCCATGGAGATAACAAGTAACCGTCTGGTACCCAACCCTGTTTTGTATTATCACTGGGTTTATGTCTGTCAATCAGTGGAAGTGGGCAGAGTCATTCTTATTCAATTTGCATACAGCTCTACAAAACATTACACAGACTACATATTAGCGCAACAGGGATTATTGCCTGTCATAGCAATACCATTGGCTTTTTGCGCATGATATCCAATTTTAACCAGTTTTTTTTACAGATTATTAGCTGGCCAGAGTACAAAGTGCTCAAAGTCATTTTTGTGATGCCTGCGTAGCATGGCAGACACAAAGGGATCATTTTTTCTGTTGTCGTCAGCATAATCATCACACTTTCTTATCTGGAGCATAATTTTAAACTATTGCATGGATCCAGTCCAAATCCTTGTGAGGAGTAGAAGTGCAGTGCACAAGAACTGTAACTCTAGCTCACCTAATTCTTGAATTATCTCCCTTTAGTTAATTTTGAATTCCGGTGCATAACTTCAACACTATTGCATGGATTCACTCAAAACTTGGATCATGGATACCTTATAAGGTGTAGAAGTGCAGTGCACAAGAACCATAACTCTTGCTCATCTTATTCTTGAATTATTTTTTTTTAAAAAAAAATTTTTTTGGGGTTAAATTATGGTTATGGTTAAAAGGATTCTCAGGACCTTGAACTCTACCTCCTATAGTTCTTTAATTACAGTGGAACCTCAGAATACCGAACCCCCTCGGGACCAGGTGAAAAGTTCGGTTTTCTGAGGTGTTCGGTTTTGTGAGGATTCTTTCAAACATGAGTGAAGTGTACATATACAGTGTTATAGAGTATTATTAAAGCTTAACTTTATTTCTAGAGTTAATTCAACCCGTCGACGTTTACTAGAGGGTTCGCTCATGATTGCTTTAGCAAATGTTACCAAAGAATGTTTCAAAAAATTAAAAATCGTGGAATATATTGTGATGATAACTCAATAATTAGATCTACCTTAAACACATTTTATTTACAAAGGGAAAAATGTAGCGAGTAACATCATTATTTTTCGCATGCGGTGCATCTTTAAAGTTCAGATAAATTAATCTGAAACCAAACAAATTCTAATTAACACATTTAACTTCACTTACGTAATTAAATTCCGCCAGCGAAACCGTTAAGACCAAATGATGTCCATCATTAAAGGATTTAACCTTTTTTAATCGTCGTTTCTAATTATTGCACCTCGTTTTCACTTTCCTATTGATTACAGTAAACCCTTACAATAAAACATACCGTCCAAAACAGAATCGTGTTAACATGTTTGATATTTGCCCTTTGTTATGGCACGTGCGAGGTTATTCTGCTGACACCTTAGTGCAGCTTGTATACACAAATTACTGACAGTACACAATGTGCCATTTTATACCAGTTTGACACGCTGGACACTCGATTAGTCTAAACGTTTGAACAACTTTCGGCAGTTCAGTTTTGTGGGGTAATTTTATGTAGTTTTAAGTGCATTTTGGGACAGGATAATCGTTTGGATTTCGGAATTCCAAGGTTCCGGTATTCTGGGACTTTAAAAACATGAAAATAAGAAGGACAAAAAACGGGACCAGCATGATCGTTCGGTATTCTGGGAATTCCGGTATTCTGGGGGTCCGGTTTTCCGAGGTTTCACTGTACCTCCCTTTGTTATACCCCCACAAATGAAATTTGGGGGGGTATATAGGAGTCACCCTGTCGGTCGGTCGGTCTACAAATATTTGTCCGGAGCATTTCTCCAAAACTACTGTACTTATGTTGATGAAACTTCATAGGTAGATAGACCTTGATGAGAGGAAGTGCAGTGCATAAGAACCATAACTCTGCATGTATTTTGAAAGGAGTTATTGCCCTTTGTCATTTTTATACGCCCATCTTAAGATGGGGCGTATTATGTGAACACTCACGGCGGGCGGGCGTGGAACATTTGTTGTCCGGGCTCTAACTTCAATACCGTTTGCCCAATCCTTTTCAAACTTTCCACACATGTGCATGGCCATAATATCTCGGATGAGTTCGATATCCAGCATTATCGCGTGAAAGACTTAAAAGTTATGGCCCTTGACGTACACAAAATACTTGAAATTGTGATTGTCCAGGCTCTAACTTCAATACCGTTAGACCAATCCTTTTCAAACTTTCCACACATGTGCATGGCCATAAAATCGCGGATGAGTTCGATATTCAGCATTATTGCGTGAATGACTTAGAAGTTATGGCCCTTGATGTACACAAAATACTTGATATTGTGATTGTCTGGGCTCTAACTTCAATATTGTTTGCCCAATCCTCTTCAAACTTTCCACACATGTGCATTGCCATAATATCTTGGCTGAGTTCGATATCCAGCATTCTCATGTGAATGACTTTGAAGTTATGGCCCTTGATGTACACAACATACTTGAAAATTTGCTTGTCCCTAGTCCTTAGACCCTATGAGGTGTTGTCAGATCTTGCAGTTAATTAATAGAATGTATCAACATTTTTTTTTGATGATTAACATCATTAACTAATGGGATTTTGGAATTATTTTGCTTATTTATGGACAGTAGCTTGTTTCTCTGAGCTATTTCTGAGAGTCCCCATACCATGATGGGCGTATTTTGTGGCAGTCCTGACCCTTGTTAATCTTTTGATTTTGTCCGGACCATAACTCCAATACTAAAGTAGCTAGGTTGATGAAACTTCATATGTAGATTGATCTTGATGAGAGGAAGTGCAGTGCACAAGAACCATAACTCTGCATGTATTTTAAAAGGAGTTATTGCCCTTTGTCATTTTTAATCTTTTGATTTTGTCCGGACCATAACTCCAATACTAAAGTAGCTAGGTTGATGAAACTTCATATGTAGATTGATCTTGATGAGAGGAAGTGCAATGCATAAGAACCATAACTCTACATGTTTTTTAAAGGAGTTATTCCCCTTTGTTAATTTTTGTCTTTTGATTTTGTCCGGAGCATTTCTCCAAAACTACTGTACTTATGTTGATCAAACTTCATATGTAGATAGACCTCATATGTAGATCTTGGGGGCAAATTGTTTTCTTCTGTGTGTCTGTATGTGTGTGTGTCTGTCTATCTGTCTGTCTGTCAAAACTTTTTAGCATTGTCCAAAACGTTTGAACCATTGCTCACACTAACTTTAAACCTTACATACATGTAGTCTTTCACTCACGCAAACTTTTGAAACTGTATTCCCACATATGACAGACTTCCGGTGTGGGTATTGATCACCTTTAGTGATAATATTTTTTTTTGGTATGCTTATAAGCCCAAATCCTATGTGTGAACATTCGTTTTATGTGTCATGTGAATACATCCTGTGTCAAAGATGGGGGTGGGGGTATGAATCACCTTCAGTGATAGTTCTAGTTAATTTTGTAAGAAGAGTTTTGTTCATTGCATATATTACTTTAACACTCTATGGTGGATGCATTTCAAACTTAGATCACTTAGTACCTTATGAGGTGTTGAAGTGCCATACATAGGAGTCCTAACTCTTGCTTATTGTGCCCCTAGCCTAGCATGGCAAATAGATAGATAGTAAAAAAACCTGGATCAAACCTGAGACCTCCAAATTATTAGGAGGGGGCGGGGCTAATTTGCCTTATATGTATATAGTGAAAACTTTAAACGATCGCTGGATAGAATTTGATTAAATTTAGCAGGGATGATCCTTGGGTGAACCTTCACAAAAGTTGCTAAAATAAACTTGATCCATGTAGAACTCTGGTTGCTATGGCAATGGAAAGAAAAAAAAAACAAAAAAACTTTAAAAATCATCTCTTTCAAAACTGCTGGCCAGATTTGAAAATGTTTAAGACAGTACAGATGTTCTTTAGGTAACCCTGTACTCAGGTGAGCAATTTAAGGCCTCTATGGCCCTCTTGTTTTTTCAAGGCAAAGTTGGCATACATCACTTAGCCAGTTTTTACCTGCTAGCGAGTACAATGTGACATCACAGTGTCATGAATAATGGTCACGTCGTAATAAGAAAATGGCGGCTCCCATTAAAGATTCTTTTTTTAGAATATTAATAAGTCTTTTTTTAGTTTAAATTGAAAAAAAAAGTCAGATAACATCATTTTGCGACAAATAAAACTTATTTATGAACACATGTTTTTAGGGTTGAGATTAGGGCAGTGAACCGCAGGTTGGAACTGTACCATGGTTTTTAGGTAAATACCGCGGTACGTACCACCATATACTGCACAGAATATTTCGGGATTTGTGTTGAAGACTTTTCATATATTTAAATTTTGCAAAGGAAAACAAGTTGTCACTGTCAGCCATTTTTTATTTCTTTTCAATGTCATTATTAGTAACAATTGAATATTTTCAAGTACCATTGTATTCTCTAAGATTTGAATGGAAATTGGTACATTTATATCATATCTAAGTAGGCTTTGATGGTTTTAAGCAATACAATTATCATTAAAGACAAATTTCTTGAAAAATTGTACTCGTTCATACCCATAATACAGAAACCACCGAAGTACCGTATTATTTGTCCTTGTACCGGTTCCTACCACAAGCTGCTTCGGACCACAGTTTACTTGTAAAACCACGCACCTCTAGTTGCAATACCTTTTAATCAGACAGGTAATTGATGTACAACTGATCAAAGAATGTTTTTTTATTGTCTATAATGGTGGGCATTCAGGTAGATCTAAGTGACAAAGCAATGTTCAGATGACAAACAAATTCAGACTAATCAATTTGTTGTTAAATAAGACTCTCATCTTAACAGAAGCCCATATTGTATGTTGTCTAAAATAATTGCAGTGTTTCCTGACATACTGCACGAAGGAAGAATACACGACCGTGTCATTTCCTTGTCAACAACATCAAGTCTAGAAATTGAATAAAGCTCTTCTCCCCTCTCTCATAGTGGCACTATTGCTGCATGTATTCTGCAGCTGTTGACAATCAATAGTCATTTTATGTACAGTAAGATGGTTTTCCGCACCCTGCGTAATCCATTAGCTGAGATTTAGGATTGTTCAAGACCCATTAAACCATCTGTATAGACACTTGTTCCAAGCAGTTGTCATTTTCTGTTTCAAGAAGTTTCAAGTTGCTACTACTGTCAGGTAGTTGAGTAGGTCTATTTTCTGATGGTTTGAGTACTGCATTTTCTCTAATACCGGATAATGGATTCCTCCCCTCTACTATAGGATAAAAAAATATAGTCAGCAATATAAAATCCGAGTGGATCGAATCGTTTCCAAAATTTTACAGACTTTTGTTGATCCCTATGTTTGAAGATCCTTAAGTCATGACATTACAGAAGTTTCAGATTTAGGAATAAATGAGTCTTTAATTAATCATTGATTGGTTAGTAATGAGGATAAAATCTTAAAACCTTTAATTGTCTTAGATGGTTTGTGTTATGTTACTTCAAGTTCAAATTTCATTTATTGTTGGAATGTATTTTACATAAAGTAACATTAGCAATGCATAGCTATTAACTGACAAAGTATGTGTATGTATTAGCTATCATTTAAAGTTTAAATTTTATGGAAATTTTTGCAAGCAATGCAAAGCTGAGCACTGCTAAAAAGCTGTGAAAATTTAAATATAAACAATAACATATTTACAGTTCATCACGTACACCATACAGCTTTGCCTTTGACCTTGCATTGTAAACCTGCATCCCGTTTGATTGACAGTTTCACATGAGCATCCCGTTTGATTGACATTTTCACATGATGTTTGAAGTACGGTTAAGTCAGTGTTGCAGTACATGATATCATGATGTAAAGCAGCCACAACAAGTTCCGCCCACAATTCACCTTGGTCAAGTTTGCACCATATGGTTTGCAGCATATTCATACTGACCACATAGACCACAGCGTTCATTTTATACAATATCTTTTTCAAGTTTTGAATGAAATACAAGCATTTCACTGAACAAAGTATTACAAGCTATAAAGCTTCCGGTTGTTTAAACATCAAGACTATTGCAGACAACAGCTGATGATTTGGATAACAAACCTGTTTACCATCCTTATTATCTCTCCAAGGCAACTTTATAGGGAAGTGATTGTCACCATATACTGATGTCATAAATAATTTTCCTGTTGGCTACAGGGAACTAGTACAGAGATGCTTGTGAAGGTAATCACAGTTTGTGCAATCCTGTGGTATTCAGTGTTAATACTTTTGTAGAATAATATTGTAAAATCAAAGCTGAAAACTTCAAAATCAGCATAGGTTTGGATTAAAATTCTGACAAATTTTCATGTGTTTGCTTGTGTGCATTACCAGTGAGTATCTTTAAAATCATTAGACTTAGCAATCTCATTTCACATTCAGAATACTTGCTATACACAGCACTATATTTAATGCTTATTCCTTCTTAAAATAGAGTTATGTCTCAATTTAGTTGCATGTCAGCATTGCAGTATACACACATTTAATTGGACATGGACTGCAAAATATTGACCACCAGTAGCTTTTAGGTAAACATTAGCAGATAAACTCACCCTGTATTTGCAGTTGTGAAAAACTTACCCGAGCCATTGCTTCAGTTGCAACTGCAAAATAAACTGTGGTATTAAACGGGTAGAATAATTACCTTATGAAAATTGAATTTTAAATAGAAATTTATTGCTAACTAGGGACAATGATAATACATCAAAAAAGCAAAATAAGAAAAGCTTAAAACTGAAATTCAGATTTATTTTTTATCTTTACCTTTTTAAAAAGGGAAAAATTGGGACAAAAGATCAAGTTTGAAATTATGAGAAATTTTGTTTACCTTAATTATGTTCAGTTTTACAAGGTTCTACTGTTTACAATATTTAAATGAATTTGTTAGCAGTAAATGATGATATAATTTCTAATTTTGGTTCACTGTTTTTCTAAGCTTTTACCTACATATACACATGTTTTGATCGCAAGAATAAAATTACTTGGAGATTTTATTTGTTACAAAAAAAACCAATAGGATTTACTTTTCACATTTCAAAGTATCTCAGGATAATTAAAGCCTGACCAGATTTCAGTTACATTATTTACATAATCTGCATCATGGTATATGAAGCCACAACTGATGTGTAGTTGTTTTCTGTCTAGTGCAGTAACGTGGATGCATAACTTTTTTTGTTGTTGCCTTGTGTCACTTAGCAGCTATTGTTTAGCAGTTGCTAAGTGACCGTACAATATATAGGGCTGTTATGTTATTGAGGGATGTCCGAAACAAATGTTGACTCAAACTATAGACACTCCATGTCCAGGGACTGACCAAATGTACTGTGTTGTTATGGCCCCCTATTCTTGAAAATACTTCTAGGTACAATCTCAGACTCAAATATGAATATCATTTTGCAACCCCTACTGATACTGTGCTTCAGATGATATTTTTATGATTTTTATATCATACACTGCAATACAAGTTTTTTTTTTACCCTTTGAGGGGGAAAGGGGTCTGGGCCCATAGGAGGGGGGAAAAAGTGCGCAAACAACGTAAGAGGGGAATTTTTCTACTATGTATAAATTGTATAATGTAACTGTTTTATTGTATTTTACTCTTATTTAATGTTTTATTGCATAAATGAAAAATAGGAACAATAATATAACATGTTTTAACAGCTTTATTAAGAATATAACATTAGGAATGGTCTGTGCACACAATATGGTATGTAAACTGTCATAATCATGAAGGGGGAGAAATGGAAAAAAAAAAAGGAGGGGAAAAATATATATTCCAGGCAAGGGGGAATGCCTCCTATATTCTCCAAATATTTTGAAAAGAAAACAACAGTGAATACTCTGTATGTCACAATGACATGCCTAATACACTGAGATTCAGTCTTGTTTTGAAAAGTCTTCTGGTAAAATACTAATAGAAGAAATTGTATATACAGTTCTCATAATTATGGTAGCTGTCACCCAAGACATGCAGCCATGTAGAGGGATAAGGGCTTCACTAAAACAAAGAGATCTTCATCTACACGAAATAGTTTTATTAGTCCACTGCCAGTGTTTACACCGGAGGTGACTATAGGTTTGCTGTCTGTCTGTCCATCTGTCTGTCCGGAAATCTGGATCCCGCGATAACTTAAAAACCGTTTGAGGTAATATTTTGAAAATTGAAAATTGGTATATGAATAGATGGCAGTATGGAGATTCTGCACGTCACTTTGGTTTTTTTCTCGGACCAAAATTCTGGTTGCTATGGTAATGGAAAAAATATGCACCTCACTGGTAGGGTACTCATGTGTTGCATGCAACACCAGTTACTTGTTCTTGTGATTTCTATTCCGACAGTTGTTGAGAATGTATAAAGCAATAGAATGTATCTTCATTCTTCAATCTTCCTTGAGCAATTAAGTACTTAGACTCTATGTAGGACAGCTTTCTTACACTAAGATCAAATATTGTTTACATATAGGTCCCTGGCTACATCACTAGATTTTACTGTCATATTTATTTATGTAATATGCATTAACCCTTTCCCTCATACAGACTCATTTTGACGCACTCAATAGGTACCACATAAAGTCTGATCTGCAGAAAACCACAGTTAAACCTTACCAAATTTAATTATGAAGTCCTCATTTCCAGACCACTGAGGAGAAGCGAACAGCATAAAACCTGATCAGCCTGCGAGTTACTCGCAGGCTGATCTGGTTTTATGTTGTTCGCATAGGTCTTTTCATGGTTTCCTCTATGAGGGAAAAGGGTTAAAAAAAAATGATCTCTTAACTATAGCTATAGTATATTTATAATTGTATACTGAAGTACCATAGTGAAGGTTATTTTAGCTTCTCAATTAAATTTAGGACTAAGAAAGAAGTCTGAGAGCTAGACACAGCTATAGTAAACTCTAAGTCAGCTTTCAGCTGTTAGTAGATTTGGGTCATTAATCATCTTTAAGTTGTTTTTTCCCCTTTATTCTACAATGCACTACTGATGGAATGATAATAATATACTGCTTATTTGAATCAGGAAGTCATATATATAAAAGATTGCAGAGCCTGTGCCTGATTAATGATAATAAGATATGTCAGTTTAATTCTTTTTTCAACTGATACTCCTCTTGATAGTTCCTGAATTGGACCAGAACTCCTGGAAAGTCCTGAACAATTTATAATCTTGTCTCCATAAAGGCATTTAACTATCAGTCCTCTGCTCTGAGTCTTAAACCCTTTCCCTCATATAGACTCAGTAGGTACCACATAAAGCCTGATCTGCAGAAAACCACAGTTAAACCTTACCAAATTTAATTACAAAATCCTCATTGCCAGACCACTGAGGAGCAGCGAACAGCATAAAACCTGATCAGCCTGCAAGTTACTCGCAGGCTGATCTGGTTTTATGTTGTTCACATAGGTCTTTTCATGGTTTCCTCTATGAGGGAAAGGGTTAAACACTGCCACTTGACCCTGTTAACTTGCTATACATACTTTTGAAAGCTCCTTCTTTTTTAATTACTTTTTTCTCCATATAGAGGTGCAGTTTTCATGCCCTCGCAACAATAAATCATGGGACATAATATTGTTTTTGTTATGTCTGTTTGTTTGTCACAAAACTTTAACCTTAACCATAAAACCGAAGTCCTTCCACCAACAACCTCCAATATTCACAGGTGCATGCACCTTGATGAATTCTACCCACCGAGTGACCTTGACCTTTAAATGACCTTAGGCCTCAATGTCTGCCACCCCC
Source organism: Solen grandis (assembly GCA_021229015.1). NCBI lineage: Eukaryota > Metazoa > Mollusca > Bivalvia > Adapedonta > Solenidae > Solen > Solen grandis. The sequence continues at coordinate 58,124,866 of CM037790.1, forward strand.
CTCCCCACCCTTGATATTGTATTTTGTGATATATACTTCTGTAACAGCTAAACTAATCCTACTTCTACAGGCTGCTGTGACCACTAGTAAAGCAGGCTTGCATCAGACTAACGTAATATTCAGTTTTCCAGTCATTCCTCTGGCCGGATATGGCATACTTGCTTTCCACACCATGTTAAATTAGCTCTCTCCATCTCCTGTCAGCATCATGTAATGACCGTCTGTGTGTGCTTGACTGGCACATTAAATTTGGTTGTCCAGTGCTTGTAATGACCATAAGTGATATGCCAGGCCTCATATTGTCCAACAGTATGGGAACCTGTAGTTTAAACCCAGCTCTTGTCTGGTGTGGAGTTTTAGAGCTTTCTTAAAGGAGCTTATATAGTGGTGAATTTGTTTAAGAATTGTTTGCAGTGTGTGCTCATGATGAGCTTTTAGGATAGATGAATGCCTGGCGTCCAACCTTCATCTATAATTAGTTTGCACTCTAGCATCTTCATTTCTTAAGCAATCATCTTCAATCTTTATGACAATGTTTAATGTCATAATCTCTCGCCCATGTTTGATTATGGTTGATATCGACCGATTAGTTCAGGAGTTATGACACTTTAAATGTTAAGAAAATGCCACATTTCACTTGAATGTATATTTGGTTTTGTTTTAAATTACATCCAAAAATTGGATGAAGCAAAAAAAGAAAGTGATCAGAACATGCCTACTGTGTCAGAATAAATGAATTTTATTATGTGTACAGTCTTAAACATCATTCTTTTCCAAAATAGCTGGAAAAAAATCACTGCTTACATGTCATGTTGGCAGCAGGTCTGAATTCCTTGAGACAAAATCAAATAAGACACAGTTCTAGACAAATTTATGTTTACATAAACACTTACCCTTATTGCATTAGGTATCCGATAAATCAACCATGCCAAGTTGTCTGTCTCCATGGGGGACATGCAGGAGGAAAGACAGTTTGTTCTTGTATAGATCTTCGACTTAATATGTGACAGAACTAATTGCATGTCTATAGTGACAGAGCATATCATCTTGTCCTGAGTGTCTGAGCTTGGGATGTTTCAGGGAACAAATAAATAAAGTTAGTAACAGTCTGTATCAGGGTAGATCCATTATAACACACACACTCCATTATAATACACACACTCCATTATAAAACACACTCTCCATTATAATACACACACTCCATTATAACACACGCTCTCCATTATAACTCACTCCATTATAAAACACTCCATTATAACACACTCCATTATAAAACACCATTATAAAACACTCCATTATAACACACTGCATTATAACACACTCCATTATAAAACACTCCATTATAAAACACTCCATTATAACACACTCCATTATAAAACACTCCATTATAACACACTCCATTATAATACACTCCATTATAACACAACATACTCCATTATAACACACTCCATTATAACACTTTCCATTATAACACACTCCATTATAATACACTCCATTATAACACTCTCCATTATAAAACACTCCATTATAAAACACTCCATTATAACACACTGCATTATAACACACTCCATTATAACACACTCCATTATAAAACACTCCATTATAACACACTCCCCATTATAACACACTCCATTATAAAACACTCCATTATAACACACTGCATTATAACACACTGCATTATAACACACTCCATTATAACACACTCCATTATAACACTGCATTATAACACTCCATTATAAAACACTCCATTATAACACACTCCATTATAAAACACTCCATTATAACACACTCCATTATAATACACTCCATTATAACACAACACACTCCATTATAACACACTCCATTATAACACTCTCCATTATAACACACTCCATTATAATACACTCCATTATAACACTCTCCATTATAATACACTCCATTATAATACACTCCATTATAACACACTCCATTATAACACACTTGGTATCTTGATTTGGACTAAGATATGATGTTAGAATGAAGCTGAACTGTCAATTTTTCAAACAAAATAACATTAGGGAATATTGAGCACAATGTTAGTTTGATTTTGAATATTGTAGATTCATCTGGGCCTAGTTCTAAGAAGATGACAAGAATGTCATAGATTCTATTCTTTGATGTTAAACACATCTCATGATTTTAGTTAGATGTGTGTGTGTGTTTTTGTCTCTGGCCCCTTAACCATTTCTTCATATAGATGTGTTTGCTTTGGCACACAGTGATGACCAGGGTTCCACAGCTTCTGGGTAACCCAGATCGCACAGGTGGCTTCTAGAAGGGTCTCATACAAATTTTTAGTTTAGATTCATTTTAGCTCAGATTCATCACAGTCTGCAAGGCAAATATTTTTTTTTTTACTCCTTTACCATTCAAGTTCAAAAAATTAATATTCATCATGTCATAAATTTATTATGACCATTAATGAAATTAAAATCTTCTCTGATAACCGTCAGAATCTTAGCCATTTGCTATTATTGCTTTGACAAAAATGGTCTCTTGAAAAAGAAGGTTTTCTTATATAATCCATGTAGAGGCTGTAAAATTTTTTTTTTCTCTGAAGCTGTTGAATTGACTTCAATGTCTTTTGGCCAGTATAGTCCTTCTATAGCCAGATAAGGAGGCTGAAACAAGAATGACCCTTTACAGATAAGGCTTCCAGGATGTGGGACTGGACATACACAATTATTAAAGTCAAGCAGTCAAGTCTTGAATCAAGCAGCCGCTGGGAAAGGGTTGGGGGTCAGTACTTTTTTAACCAGGTTTTCTGAAGGAAAACTCTGGTTATTAGATTGGGGTATGTCGGCATACGGCTGGGTGGGTGGGTGGGCGTAAACAGTTTCTCTGTGCGCAACTCCTCTTACATTTTTCAACGGATTTGGCCCAAACTTTTACAGAAGCATTATTAGATAGTGGCCTGGCGCATATTGTCAGGGTTTTGTGGTTCGACTATTTTTGATGCAGTTATGGCCCTTTGTTATTTTTTCACATATGTAATATATAGGGAAATATTCTTCTGTGTGCAACTCCTCCTACATTTTTCAACAAATTTGGCCCAAACTTTTACAGAAGCATTATTACATAGTTACCTGGCGCATATTGTCAGGGTTTTGTGGTTCGACTATTTCTGATGCGGTTATGGCCCTTTGCCCCTTAACGGATGTAATATAAAGGGAAATATACTTTCATGCACAACTTCTACATTTCTTAATAAATTTTGTCCATACCTTAGCAGAAGTACCTTCACTAAGTCACCCTGGAGAATATTACCTGTGTTTTGCAGTTTTGACCATTTTTGATGAGGTGCATACATCTCATTGAGGTGGAATGCAGTGCATAGGAACCTCACTCTGTGGTTCATAATTTTGGAGTTACATGTTTGCCCCTTCGTAAAAATTCCTGATATGGAGCATAACTCCTTAATTTTAAAATATATAGTAATGATTGGTTTTGCAGTTTGACCATTTTTGATGGAGCTATGACCCTTAGTTATTTTTTCAATAACACATGTGTGTGTTATTGAGAAATATTCTTCTGTGTGCAACACACCCTACATTTCTCAATAAACTTTGTCCAAACATTTGCAGGGTCACCAGCATTTAGTGCTTTATACAGAATTGCATTAGATTTAATAGACATTGAGCACAAAATTATTTGACTGATACAAATAATCTGTACTGGGACGAAACATTGCGAAAAGAAAACCTGGTTTTGTGACAATTCCTGTCACTTGTTTCCTTCTTTATCAGGGGTCATTCATAGGTGCATTCCTCTGAAAATTTCTTTAAATTCATACAGTTTTCCGCAAATTTTCTCTTTAATCCAGGATTTTTCTTTCCCCAATAAAAAGAAAATGACAATATTTTCCGCAAAAATATTTTCACTTTCACAACATCTGAAAAAAGGCCCGGGGGTCACCATGTTAATTACTGTGGGGCCTCTGAAGTTTTTTTAGTCTAAGAGATCTAGGCCCATTTATAATGACACTTCTTTCTTTTCTATATTTTCGAATAAAGTATGACTTATTATTATCATCTATAATATCAGTATCAATTTTATCATTACTGTCGACCTTATCATTATTGTCTTCATAATTAGCCTCATCATCAGTGTCATCAGCAGAGTAAGCTGTATTATCATCAGCAGGATCAATATTTCTATCACTGTCATGATTACGGTCAACTGTCCTCACTTTGGGTCCTCACAGTTTGTTAGCCTATACCACCTTGTGAATCATTGTACAATCAGATCTCCAGTCATTTTAGATAATTATCTCCACATAATATACTGTGTTGTTAAGTAGCCGATAAATAAAGCAAATGATTGTCAATAGTGTCATAAAGTCCAGCATCGTGTTACTGGCCGGTATTGCTAAACGGTGCCAAGTGGTACAGCGTCAAATGTCCTCTGTCGACCAGTGTTACGTAGCTTATTGATTTTTCTCTCTGCAGGAATCAGATACGCGCAGCATTGAACCAACAGACTGCTCATCAGTTCCGGCAGTACGCAGAACAACAGTGTCCAGGAAATAACAAACAGGTAGGCCTTCCATCTTTCTTACTTGCTAGACACCTTCTATACTCTGTTAATTTGTGTAAACTACAGTACTACATAAGTAAGCCTTCTGTAATTAGTTACTAGATGGTTATTGATGCTTTCTTTTGATGCTTCAGCAGCCTCTTTGTGTCGTTTCCAGTAGTTTGTTGTGAAAAACAAAGTTAAGAAGTTTTGATGAGCATACTGGGAGCATAACCTCTTATTATCTGTAAAGAAAAACATTATTGTTTATGGATCCAGATTTTCTACACAAAAAAAAACAGTGTTTGATTAGAATGGCAGAATATTATTTCCACCTGATACCAAGTGAACATCATAGTTTGAAATAAGATACACTCCCTGTTTGCATCATACCTTACTAATTAATTAAGAGTCATCCAGGATGCTTTTACAGTGAAGAATAAGAATTCAAGTCAAGAATAAGTTAACTTGTTTGTATGATAAGCCATTGATTATGCTGATCAATTATTTTTGTTTCCCTCTTGTCTCATTTTTGGCTTGTATTCTGTTATTCTGCCCCACTTGACTCTCAGATTTTAAGTTAAAGTTCCTGTAATGGTTCTGCTATATCTTGGACCACTTAATCTCTACCAAGATAACCAAGATACCCTATTGAAACAATAGGAAACCTTGGTTATCTCCGTGAAGGGCCATGACAGGGATTTTACCTTAAATGAAACAAAAAGGGATTATTTCTGTATACTCATCAGCAATATAAGTCCAAAACTAGGCTGTGAGTATGTAGCATCAGTGTATACAGTGGTCATCTTAAGGATGTATGATATACAGAGCTTTGATTTGATTATTATTTTTGTTGTTGTTTTGTGTGTCACCTGTTGTAAGCAGAGGTGACACATAGGGATCACGTTTTTGTTGTGTCCGTCCGTCCGTCCGTCCGTCCGTCACATTTTTCAGTCACACATCAGCAATCTGAATCTGAGCTACAAAGTTGTATAGGCAAACAAAGGAAACCCTGATCAGCTCCTTCCAGGAGTTGTCTGATCTGGGTTTTCTCTGTTTGTCCAATGCATCAAAATGAGTCCATATTAGATAAAGGGTTAAACTGTTTCATAAGTTCCAAAATTTGTTTCACTAAGTTTAAAATGGATAATAAATTTGTAGTCATTCATAAGGGTGTGAATTCATAAATTATCTGTATTTTGTTTAATTTTGATAAATTCTCAGTAATATACAAGTGATAATACAACTTGGTCTGAAAATGACAATCCCCTCTACTCAGCAGTGGCTTGTCTATATATGGGGACTGTTATTCTGTCCCTTGATATGACTGATCTCTAAAATGCCTTTTTCTACCCTTTTCATCTTCATAATGAATAGATCACTCACAGAAGTATCATTGCACATAAGGGAATAAGACTTACCTTGCAATCAATAATGCCAGGGTGTATTTACTGATATTTCCTCTGTATGGTCACATCGCTGTACTGTCATCCAGCTTGATTTCATGAATATAACCTTGATCTTTATTGTTTTCCAGGGATTTCATTAAACTGTTTTCCTGCCTGCTTAATTAAGAAGAGGTCCTTAATAAAACAGTTCTGGTCACATGATTTTACTTAGATACCTTCAGAATACCCCCCCCCCCCCCCAGATCACCTTAAACACAACATTCTGCTGAGCTAAAAACAATGATTGATAGTATAAAAGGCCAAATTGAGTCGTATATTGTTTTATGAGCACTAATATGTTGCTAAAAGAATTTTTTTTATTGAGAGAAATTTATATGTGTGGAAAATTGTTTTATTGTCTGTGTAAAACGAATAAATATTCAAATAATATTTTTCAAAATTATATAGTTTTCTAGGCACCTTGGTCCAGCAGTTGCATACATGCTGGTTATGCCTTCACACTTGGAAGAATGATTTATCAGGATTAGACCAATCAATAGACAAGGGCAGATAACTGTGTCAAGGAATCTGTAAGGATTATTGTCCTCCTGTTTCATAGCAGTATGTGGTAGTATTAAATACCTTCAGTGATAGTTCAAGTTCTCTTCTACATATTTCATTTCTACTCTTATACCAAAAATATTTGTGACCACCATGCACCCTATTTTGAATCTACCAATTTATCTCCCTGGACAGAAGTGTTTGATAACTGACAGCAATTTTGCTGCTAAAAAAATCCACGCTTTTTGAGTCACCTGCTGCTAACAGAGGTGACACATAGGGATCACTTTTCCCTCGTCCGTCTGTCTGTTATGCTTTTTCCGTCACACTTCAGCAAGTGGCACAAGTGTTCCAAAGAACACTCTTGTCAGACTTATGGACAAAGAGATACCAGCACAATTTCATGATAATTCATACCAGTTGCTGAAAAAGATGGAGAGGAACGTACATAAAACATGCCACATCATGATTTATGTAGTTTTACTTCATGTTTAAGCTAAGGTATGTCCTGGTGCATGTGTACAAACTTGACTTGATAAAACTAAAATTTCACTTTTATATTTTGTTATTATGTTCTTGCCCTTCCTTAAATTCTTTTCTGTGGATGGATAGTGTCTGTATTGTATTTGGCCTAAGTCTTGTGCCCAAATTGACAGACTGAAATTAGTATCTGTATCTATATTGTTGAAATGTTTCCTTTGAAGATCAACTGCTGGGAAGATGTTTCTCCACTCTAATGTCTGATGCAAGGTTTGTCTCGGTACAAATCTCGTTAGATGCAGGATAGAAGGTCTGGTGATGAAATCCATAGGAGCTAAATACCTTAATGGTGATAAATGGTGCTCATTATAAATCCCCCAGGAGTGGCTGCCTACAGTAGTCTAAACTGTTTACTGTCCAATGAGGCACCTGCAGTAAATATTCTCCAGGTGCTAATTACTTGAATTTACTTATCTCTTTCATACACATGTTTACCAATTTACACTATACAACATCGTTGAATCCCCCCCCACCACCACCCCCACCCACCCCCCGGCTGACTTACTCCATTTCACTACATTACATCAGGCCGTCAGCCGGGAGAATTCGACGATGACTATACAAAAGCTTGATCAGACTGAAAGCTTTTCCCTTGAGATGTGTGCAGTGTTTCTGTCTGATTCTCAATAAAATGTAGTGGAGAAAAACAGTATAAAACTTAATCAGCTTGTGAGTAATTTTCAGGTTGACCAGCTCAGTATGCCAGACCGTATGCAAACTGTCTTCATGTTGTTCATGTATACATATGTAGAGCATAAGGTACATGTGACTAGCATGATATATAGTCCTAAGACAACTTCATAACTGACTGTAAGCAACGGTTGCATACAGTTTGGCATACTTAAACCATGCCAGGTCCAATGTTCTCAAAAATAAATACTGTACTTCTGTACAGTTCATATGTTCAAGGTTAATGTATTGCCATTAAATGCAATGTTAATGTTTTAGTAAATGATATTAAATGTAAAGTCCCTGTAATGGTTCCACTACGTCTTGGACCACTTAACCTCTACCAAGATAACCAAGGTACCCTAATCAAACATTAGGAAACCTTGGTTATCTCCATGAAAGGCTGTAACGTCCAAATGTAATGGGACCATTACAGGGACTTTACCTTAAGTTTGAGCCCATGATTATACTTACAAGTATTTTTGAGAACTGAGGGCCAGGCATATACAGGTGGCTGAGGTCATTCTCTAGAAAGCTCTTGTGTTGCAGGAGGTTAATTATGCTTGAGATATAATGTAACATATTGGAAGGTAATGATATACAGCAAACTGTTATTTGACTGACACTGTCTAATTATGGCAGGATTATAATTATCATTTATGCTTAATGGTCTTGAAAGTCATTTTTAGACGGCAGCTTGCTGCCATCTTTAGAGGCTAGAAACGCTTACCAGGCATCGCTGACCTTGCTAATTTGCATATTTTCCATGACAAGTTTAACTGTACCACTCCGCGCTTAGTGCGGATCCACGCAATGCGATTCTGCACTTACGAATACGAATGGAATATGTTACGCAGACCTTTTGTTCATAAACGTAGCCACTATTAATGTGCTTTTGTTTGTACACGTGTTATTTTTCTCTGTAAACATCCATTTTAAGTGTGAACAATATATCCGTGACACTTATAAATTAGAACAGTGCTCAACCAATTTTACATACTTGATGATCTACTCCTGTAAAAAGAAAAAAAAGTAGCGCATCGAATATCTGTAATTAACCTAAAGTAGTTCACGCGTAATTTTGCATGAAAGCGAGTTAGGTTTCTCCCAGAGTATTTCTTAACTTTGAAATAGAAACAAACATTCAAGTATCTAAAACATCAAGTACGCTGTCAAGTTCTACACTTAAGTAACAGTAGAGAGTGTATATAAATCGGGCCCTAGGGAATGACCTACTTCTGAAGTTCATACAGTCAGGTTCATGACCCTAATTCCGGATTGTTTTGTAACAGAGTGAGAATTCCATCGCCTTACTACCGACTATAGTTGCAGGAGACTGTGTGGAGTTTTTGCGTCATGTGGCTTTTGCCTCTGTTGTATCAATAATTAAGAATCGGAGCTTTTTTTCCCCTGTTAATCCGGCTGCCATCTCTCAGCGCATTGAGCGCTTTGATTAGAAATTTCATAAAAGGGATAAGCCAAATACAGAGAAAATTATATCTTTAATGTATTGTTGTAATAATTTATACTGGTTGTTACTTTTGAATAACTGGAATTCTTAACCCTTTCCCTCATATAGACTCATTTAACCCTTTCCCTCATATAGACTCATTTTGACGCCCTCAATAGGTATCACATAAAGCCTGATCTACAGAAAACCACAGTTAAACCTTACCAAATTTAATTACAAAATCCTCATATCCAGACCACAGAGGAGCAATGAACAGCATAAAACCTGATCAGCCTGCGAGTTTCATGCTGTTCGCATAGGTCTTTTCATGGTGTCCTCTATGAAGGAAAGGGTTAATATAGGTGGTATTCCTGATCAGATGATTTACAAGTTCTACCAGCTGATCTACGTCTGGCTTTTAACTGATGGATTTTGCATAAATTTGATTTTTATTGTGTTTTGATTTAAACGTACAGCTGTGGATGTTAATAGGGTCTGTCACTGGGACTTCAGATATCAGTTGAGTCTTATTACCATGGCTTATGCAACATTCCAGTGTCATGAATACCAGGTCAGAGCCTAATTTTCCTGTCTTCAAGCTGAGTCAAAATGTAATTTGCATTTCAGGGAAATCTCTTCTTGTGAGATGGCTTTTTGGATTTTATCCAGAAAGGCACACTTACACATGCACTATTTGGAGATGATACAAACCGTATGCTATTGTTAAAAGAGATCCATACAGCTAGTATGAAATCAGACCAGGGGTGGGTAGGGGTCATTGGTTGACATGGTTTACACAAAAGAAGCCATGAATATATGTTTACCTAGCCATGAATATATAGGAAAGGCAGGCTTAAATGTGCATTTCTGTAAACTGGAGAGGTGAATAGCTCTTCATCCTTTATTGTATACCATGGTATTAACATGGCAGGTGTAAATGGTAAAGATTGGAACCAAGTAATCAAACATTGTGCTGCTGATGACATGGCAGGTCTCTGTCGTGTCATTATAGTCCTAAGTATGTACAGGCTTCTGGTCCTCTTTGTCTGCCTTGTCGATAACATGGCTCCTGATCAGGAACAGATAATGGGGAAATTATTGAAATAGCATCTGTTTTATGCAGTCCTTATTACACTTCAGAGAAACCGATCTATTATAGGGCCTACTTTGAAGAGAATTGATCATTGTGAAATTTTATCAATCTGACAATGTACCAACCAAGATATAGGGAGGGGGGCTCTATAGCCAAGTTGCTATAGTCACTGTATCACTAGTGTTTTGATCAAATTTTGCATAATATAATGTGTACAGTTAAAGTGTCAGTCTGAAACGTTATGTCTTCAAGGTCAAGGTCATTCTGAATGTTGATATTGGTGCATGCGGTTTTTGTCGTTTTTGATTTATGAAATCAATAGATATGAGGGAAAACATTCTTTTTCATTGAAAACTGTCTGAGAGATTGTGAAAAGTATATGTTTTATATGTCTACTGTGGCTGCTTGTTGAAATTGAAGCTTTTAATTGTAATAATAAACTGGAACCAAGACTCATTACTTGGCTTAATGTTCTTCTTAGGCTTGTCTGAAGCTATCAGGTTGCCATATCTTCTACAGATTGAAAGTTATTAGATCTGCCTTTTATAGCTATTTAGTGTTATGTAAGTTTTTCATCCACTGCATTATGTGTTGGAATGATATATTCTCTTGGGCAATTAGCTACCGCAGCGCCTAATTGAGTTGTTTTGATGTATTTCTAACTGCAGTATATCCTCCATGTGACATTAAGTATCAGTGATATTGTCTGGCTCTCAAGCTGTAATATTGTTTTCTGTATGTATATTAACCCTTTACTTCATGAATATTCATGTACAAATATATGACTCGATGAATATTAATTACCTGAACTTTAAATGGTATATGCAATATAGAAACGGAGCTACAATATTGTGTAAGGAAACAGAGCAGACCCTTATAAGATAGCTCCTGTTGGGTCTGCAGTGTTTGCCATTACATCAAAACGAGTGTCTTTATGATGAAAAGGGTTAATGGTTATATAAGTGGACAGAACGTTTTAACCCTTTCCCTCATAGAGGACACCATGAAAAGACCTATGCAAACAGCATAAAACCAGATCAGCCTGCAAGTAACTCACAGGCTGATCAGGTTTTATGCTGTTCGCTGCTCCTCAGTGGTCTGGAAATGAGGATTTTGTAATTAAATTTGGTAAGGTTTAACTGTGGTTTTCTGCAGATCAGGTTTAGGAAAGGGAAAAAAAGTCTATATGAGGGAAAGGGTTAAATGAGTCTATATGAGGGAAAGGGTTAAATCACTATGAGGAATATTTAGCAGCTGAGTTTTACAGATACATGTATCTGAAGTGATATTTATGATCAGCCAATACACAAATTTAAGTTGTCCAGATTTATCATGTTTATAATATAGGCATCAAATGCAGGATTGATTGATTCAATAGTTTTGGGGTTGTGTTTTTTTTTTTTAAAACCTGCAGTCATCTGCTTTTCCTGGCACCATACTTTCCCTTTCATTGAAGGACTATTTAAACACATAAGAACTCATATAAAGTGCTATTGCTCTTAAATTTTTTTAATGAAAAAGCACTTCTTTTACAAGCATTTTACCAACACTTTATTTTGTTACATTCCCTACACTTCTATAGATTGAAAATTACTGTCTTTACTTTATCATTTTGTAGACTTTGTCTTTTATTTAATTCTTTTTCACATTTTCATATTGTGGAATGAAACAAACTCTAAATGCTTCAGGGCCCTTTAAAAAGCTTGACGTAACTGCATGGTCATTTAAAAGAACCATGGTTGGGTAAATAAATGTTGGTTCAAGCATTGTTGATTAGGACAAAAATCTTTCATGACCTTCCCTGGTGAAAATTACTGGTAGAACCCAGGAACCAATGAGGCTCAGTATAATCTAAAGATAAAATGTTATTGGAACACTGGACAAAATATCAGTTAGACAGATTTTATTTACCAACTAGTTTCCACTGTTGTTTGTCATAATCGGGCTAATAATTAGTGTAAGATTACTATATATTACTTTTAAATTATTCATATATGATGATCGGCTTCAGCTACAAAATATTTCCTCTTTTCAAATATCTTGACCTTTTTTTACCATTTATAAGCGATTTAGAAGTACCAGATCTTGAGTCAAAGAAATAAATTAAAGATGGTAATCAATTTCATATAGACAGTGACATCTTGCAACATGTGTGTCGTTTTGTATCACGCTTGTCTAATGCAAGATACTGGTTTTAAGTGGGATTTAACCCTTTCCCTCATATAGACTCATTTTGACGCACTCAATAGGTATTACATAAAGCCTGATCTGCAGAAAACCACAGTTAAACCTCACCAAATTTAATTACAAAATCCTCATTTCCAGACCACTGAGGAGCAGCGAACAGCATAAAACCTGATCAGCCTGCGAGTTACTCGCAGGCTGATCTGGTTTTATGCTGTTTGCATAGGTCTTTTCATGGTTTCCTCTATGAGGGAAAGGGTTAAAACACAGGCCAACATTCAATAATTGCAATAGTCACATTTTTTACCTTCCTAGGAAACCTGCCTGGCTTTTTAATTTACTTTGATATCACCACACATTCAAGACTCTTTAATATCTCCATTCACTCTAGCAGTATCCAAAAAGATGCTTTTGACAAATCATTCAGTTATTAGATCGATCTTCTGTTGGGTATTTTGTAACTATCTTCTGTGAGATATTCATATCAGGTTAAATGATTGATTAATAAAAGTTTTGTATTCAGTTTTGTCAGTTAAAGCATGATACTTAATTGATACTGGTAGCAGTTAGATTATTTTCTGATATTGTCTGGATGGTTTGAAAAGTAAATCTCAAACTGCTACATTTTATAAAACCTTAAAGAGTAATTATTCCTCTGTTCTTCATTTGTCACTAGAGTGGAATAAAGTTGAGATTTCTGTATATTAATGATTTTTTTATGGAGCCAAGTGCTATTCTCTGATTGGTTCATTGCATTGAGTTGTTTAAATCCATCATCCAATCAGATTGCTTGTCTCTTATCAGGACACATTACAAAATACACTGTCTTTCAATTCATTCATTATCAGTCAAGACTGATATTTTCCTGCATTAAAACTCCTGGGTGCAATTTCAAACCTAAAATTATATCCTTTCAGGAATCAGCATCTTCTTCAGGATTTGGCTACTTTCTTTTGCTTTTCCCCCTGAAAAGAAAATATTTACTATTTTATTGGCTGATTAAAAAAATCCTTTGCTTCCTGAATGTTAACAGAAAGGGAAGTTTCTCTGGATAGTACTAGGACCCATTATCATAGTCCCTGATAGGTTATGTAGAGGTTATGGTAAATAACTCATCTGGCTATGCAAATCTAATTGGACAAACAATTTCTATTATATTTGTGACTCTATATTCTGCATATTTCATCAGCAAGTTATAACATGCTTGTTGGTCTGCGTGTCATACAATTCCCATGGTATGAATTATCACTTGAGGAGATCAGTTTCAGGTATAACTTGGTATTAATTTCAGTAATTAAAGATATTGTTTGTACTCTTGTGAAAACAAGTCATTCATTTTGAAATATTATGGATTTTTTTTTTTTTTTTTTTTTTAAACTTGTGTGAGAGATAGGAAAATATGTTCCTGGCAATGATTTGCTTTGAGATAAATGCTAGATAAATTATGAGCAAGGAAATGAATCTAATAGGAAAAATAACAGCAATGAATGAGCTGGGGAATTAAATCTAGAGAAATATGTGTTGGATCAATTGTAGAGGGAATATATGTCTGGACATGAATACTAGAGGGAATATATGTCGGACATGAATGCTAGAGGGAATATATGTCTGGACATGAATGCTAGAGGAATATGTTCTGGACATGATGCTAGAGGGAATATATGTCTGGACATGAATGCTAGAGGAAATATATGTCTGGACATGAATGCTAGAGGGAATATATGTCTGGACATGAATGCTAGAGGAAATATATGTCTGGACATGAATACTAGAGGAAATATATGTCTGGACATGAATGCTAGAGGGAATATATGTCTGGACATGAATACTAGAGGAAATATATGTCTGGACATGAATGCTAGAGGGAATATATGTTTGGACATGAATCTAGAGGGAAAAATATGTCTGGACATGAATGCTAGGGAAATATATGTCTGGACATGAATCTAGAGGGAATATTGTTTGGATATGAATGCTAGAGGGGAATATATGTTTTGAACATGAATGCTAGAGGGAATATATGTTTGGACATGAATACTAGAGGGAATATATGTTTGGACATGAATGCTAGAGGGAATATATGTCTGGACATGAATACTGGAGGAAATATGTGTCTGGACATGAATGCTGGAGGAAATATATGTTTGGACATGAATGCTGGAGGAAATATATGTTTGGACATGAATACTAGAGGGAATATATGTCTGGACATGAATGCTGGAGGAAATATGTGTTTGGACATGAATACTAGAGGGAATATATGTCTGGACATGAATACTAGAGGGAATATATGTCTGGACATAAATACTAGAGGGAATATATGTCTGGACATGAATACTAGAGGGAATATATGTTTGGACATGAATACTAGAGGGAATATATGTCTGGACATGAATGCTAGGGGATATATATGTCTGGACATGAATACTAGAGGAAATATATGTCTGGACATGAATGCTGGAGGAAATATATGTTTGGACATGAATACTAGAGGGAATATATGTCTTGACATGAATGCTAGAGGGAATCTATGTCTGGACATGAATACTAGAGGAAATACATGTCTGGGCATGAATGCTACAGGAAATATATGTCTGGATATGAATGCTAGAGGGAATATATGTCTGGACATGAATGCTGGAGGGAATATATGTCTGGACATGAATGCTGGAGGAAATATATGTTTGGACATGAATGCTAGAGGGAATATATGTCTGGACATGAATGCTAGGGGATATATATGTCTGGACATGAATACTAGAGGAAATATATGTCTGGACATGAATACTAGAGGGAATATATGTTTGGACATGAATACTAGAGGGAATATATGTCTGGACATGAATGCTGGAGGAAATATGTGTTTGGATATGAATGCTAGAGGGAATATATGTCTGGGCATGAATGCTAGAGGGAATATATATGGGAATATATGTCTGGACATGAATGCTAGAGGAAATATATGTCCGGACATGAATGCTAGAGGGAATATATGTCTGGACATGAATGCTAGAGGAAATATATGCCAGAGGAAATATATGTCTGGACATGAATTCTAGAGGAAATATATGTCTGGACATGAATGCTAGAGGAAATCTATGTCTGGACATAATTGCTAGAGGGAATATATGCTTGGACATGAATGCTAGAGGAAATATATGTCTGGACATGAATGCTAGAGGAAATCTATGTCTGGACATGAATACTAGAGGGAATATATGTCTTGACATGAATGCTAGAGGGAATCTATGTCTGGACATGAATACTAGAGGAAATACATGTCTGGGCATGAATGCTAGAGGGAATATATGTCTGGGCATGAATGCTTGAGGGAATATATGTCTGGACATGAATGCTAGAGGGAATATAAATCTGGACATGAATACTAGAGAGAATATATGTCTGGACATGAATACTAGAGGAAATATATGTCTGGACATGAATGCTAGAGGGAATATATGTCTGGACATGAATGCTAGAGGGAAAATATGTCTGGAATGCTAGAGGGAATATATGTTTGGACATGAATACTAGAGGGAATATATGTCTGGACATGAATGCTAGAGGGAATATATGTCTGGACATGAATGCTAGAGGGAATATATGTCTGGACATGAATGCTGGAGGAAATATATGTCTGGGCATGAATACTAGAGGGAATATATGTCTGGACATGAATACTAGAGGGAATATATGTCTGGACATGAATGCTGGAGGAAATATGTGTTTGGACATGAATACTAGAGGGAATATATGTCTGGACATGAATGCTAGAGGGAATATATGTCTGGACATGAATGCTAGAGGGAAATATATGTCTGGACATGAATACTAGAGGGAATATATGTCTGGACATGAATGCTAGAGGGAATATGTGTTTGGATATGAATGCTAGAGGGAATATATGTCTGGACATGAATGCTAGAGGGAATCTATGTCTGGGCATGAATGCTGGAGGAAATATGTGTTTGGACATGAATACTAGAGGAAATATGTGTCTGGACATGAATGCTAGAGGGAATATGTGTTTGGACATGAATGCTAGAGGGAATATATGCCAGAGGAAATATATGTCTGGACATGAATGCTAGATGAAATATGTGTTTGGACATGAATACTAGAGGAAATATGTGTCTGGACATGAATGCTAGAGGAAATATGTGTTTGGACATGAATACTAGAGGAAATATATGTCTGGACATGAATACTAGAGGGAATATATGTCTGGACATGAATACTAGAGGGAATATATGTCTGGACATAAATACTAGAGGGAATATATGTCTGGACATGAATACTAGAGGGAATATATGTCTGGACATGAATACTAGAGGGAATATATGTCTGGACATGAATGCTAGAGGGAATATATGTCTGGGCATGAATGCTGGAGGAAATATATGTCTGGACATGAATGCTGGAGGAAATATGTGTTTGGATATGAATGCTAGAGGGAATATATGTCTGGACATGAATACTAGAGGAAATATATGTCTGGACATGAATGCTGGAGGAAATATGTGTTTGGATATGAATGCTAGAGGGAATATATGTCTGGGCATGAATGCTAGAGGGAATATATATGTCTGGACATGAATACTAGAGGAAATATATGTCTGGACATGAATGCTGGAGGAAATATGTGTTTGGATATGAATGCTAGAGGGAATATGTGTTTGGATATGAATGCTAGAGGGAATGTGTGTTTGGATATAAAAGCTAGAGGAAATATGTATTTGGATATGAATACTAGAGGGAATATCTGTCTGGACATAAATACTAGAGGGAATATATGTCTGGACATGAATGCTAGAGGGAATATATGTCTGGACATGAATGCTGGAGGAAATATGTGTTTGGACATGAATACTAGAGGAAATATATGTCTGGACATGAATGCTAGAGGGAATATATGTCTGGACATGAATGCTAGAGGGAATATATGTCTGGACATGAATGCTGGAGGAAATATATGTCTGGGCATGAATACTAGAGGGAATATATGTCTGGACATGAATACTAGAGGGAATATATGTCTGGACATGAATGCTGGAGGAAATATGTGTTTGGACATGAATACTAGAGGGAATATATGTCTGGGCATGAATGCTAGAGGGAATATATGTCTGGACATGAATGCTAGAGGGAATATATGTCTGGACATGAATACTAGAGGGAAATATATGTCTGGACATGAATGCTGGAGGAAATATGTGTTTGGATATGAATGCTAGAGGGAATATATGTCTGGACATGAATGCTAGAGGGAATCTATGTCTGGGCATGAATGCTGGAGGAAATATGTGTTTGGACATGAATACTAGAGGAAATATGTGTCTGGACATGAATGCTAGAGGGAATATGTGTTTGGGAATATATATGTCTGGACATGAATGCTAGCTGGACATGAATCTGAGAAATATGTGTTTGGACATGAATACTAGAGGAAATATGTGTCTGGACATGAATGCTAGAGGAAATATGTGTTTGGACATGAATACTAGAGGAAATATATGTCTGGACATGAATACTAGAGGGAATATATGTCTGGACATGAATACTAGAGGGAATATATGTCTGGACATAAATACTAGAGGGAATATATGTCTGGACATGAATACTAGAGGGAATATATGTCTGGACATGAATGCTAGAGGGAATATATGTTTGGACATGAATACTAGAGGGAATATATGTTTGGACATTAATACTAGAGGGAATATATGTCTGGACATGAATACTAGAGGGAATATATGTCTGAACATGAATGCTGGAGGAAATATGTGTTTGGACATGAATACTAGAGGGAATATGTGTTTGGACATGAATACTAGAGGGAATATATGTCTGGGCATGAATACTAGAGGGAATATGTGTTTGGACATGAATACTAGAGGGAATATATGTCTGGGCATGAATGCTAGAGGAAATATATGTCTGGGCATGAATGCTGGAGGAAATATATGTCTGGACATGAATGCTGGAGGAAATATGTGTTTGGATATGAATGCTAGAGGGAATATATGTCTGGACATGAATACTAGAGGAAATATATGTCTGGACATGAATGCTGGAGGAAATATGTGTTTGGATATGAATGCTAGAGGGAATATATGTCTGGGCATGAATGCTGGAGGAAATATATGTCTGGACATGAATGCTAGAGGAAATATGTGTTTGGATATGAATGCTAGAGGGAATATGTGTTTGGATATGAATGCTAGAGGGAATGTGTGTTTGGATATAAAAGCTAGAGGAAATATGTGTTTGGATATGAATGCTAGAGGGAATGTGTGTTTGGATATAAATGCTAGAGGGAATATGTGTTTGGATATGAATTAGAGGGATTGAAGTTGAGTAAATGCTTTAGGAAAAATGTTTGAGTTGTACAGAATTATGATCAAAGGACATAAGTCTTTGCTATTGTCTTTATACCCCACAAAGATTGAGAGGGGGTATATAGAAATCTGTTCATTTCTTTGTTTGTTGAGGTGTCGGTCCATGACATTAATCAATCTTGTGATGTTAACTACTTCTACATTACTTTACTAATTAAGCTCAAAGTTTGCATATGGATTTAAGATGACATATACATATTACTAACATTATTTTTGTGCACCTCTAAGAAAAAAATACAGAATTGAGGCCCTTTTTGAAATCTGTCCATCAGTGGCAAAAATCTTGTGATGTAAACTACTTTTAAATTTCTACAACAATTGAGATGAGATTTTGCATTTACATTATAATGATGTGTAGTTGTGTGTGACATTACTCATACATGTCATCCAAAGAATGACAGAGTTATGGCCCCTGTATTGATTTAAAAAAAAAAAAAGAATTGATCCAAAATTCTTCTACTTTACTCTACTGATTCAACTGAAATTTTGCATATGCATTAATAATGACATGTAGATGTGCGTGACATAATTTTTATACAATTCATCCAAAGAATGACAAGAGTTATGGCCCTTGAATTGACTTAAAAAAAAAAAAAAAAATGATCCGAATTTCTTTTACATTTTTACATTGATTCAGTTCAAATTTTACATATGCATTAATAAAATGTAAATGACATGTAAATGTGTGTGACACATGTTTTTTGTTTTTTTTTAGAGAATTATGGCCCCTGATTGGACTTAAAAAATCTTTTGACACAAACATAAGGTCACGGTTTTACAGCTTTTGTTCATATGTAAAGAAGATGTTTATTAAAAGTGAAAGTAACTCTATTTTAAGTTGTGTCCATGTGTAAAGAAGTTAGTTTGGACCATTGAGATAGGATATTATGTTCTACAACTTCAGTACCGTCTCTGGATAAAATGGTACTGTTACAGCTCCCTTGCTTGGCGCTCAGCATATAAGGGTAGTTCCAGGACTGGTTAGCCCGGTGTCAGGATAATGTGACCGGGTGTTGTATCATGCCACATGTCTACGGCGTGATATCGCAGTGTGGCAGCACTATATCTGTAGACATCGTCTCCAAATGACTGAAATACTATTGGTGAGACATTAAACCCAACAAACAAACAAACAACAACTTCAGTTCTGGCTTCTGAATTATGAAGCTTATACAAAATGAGAAAATTGTAAGTAAAAACTGTAATACAACAGAGAAAATAAATAAAAATGGTTTTGTTAAATGATCATTATATGAGGTATGAAAGGATACAACATAATTAATATTAAATTTTTGAGGGCTCAGCGCAAAAGGCTTTCAACATGTCCTCTTTAGCTCACCTGAGCACAATGTGCTCATGTTGAGCTTTTGTGATCGCCTTTTGTCCGGTATCCTTCCGTGCGTCTGGTGTCAACAATTTCCTTTAAACAACATCTCCTCCTGAACCGCTGAATGGATTTTGACCAAACTTCACAGGAATCATCCTTATGATGCCCTCTATCCAGATGGTTCAAATTATTTTGATTAGTTGAAAAAGTAGGTCACAGGAGCTAAAATTAGATTTTAGAAATGCAAACTTTGAAAATCTTTTTCTGCAATACTGCAAGGCCTAGAGCTTAGATATTTGGTGTGTAGCATTGTCTAGTGCACCTCTACCAAGTTTGTTCAAAACATGACCCTACAGTCAAAATTGGCCCTGCACCAGGTGGATATTAAAAGATACCCTTGTCAGAAACCAAAAGGGTTTAGATATTTGGTATGTAATCTGGCCTTGTGGACCTGAACCAAGTTTTCAAATCATGGCCCTGGGGTCAAAATTGGTCTCATGCTAGGGTTAACCTGGTTTTTTGGACCACATGTAAACTTTTTGTGTGGAATTAAAATTATATTGCTGTTCTTCTGTATGGATTTCGTATTCAGTATGACTATGTTGTAAAAGGCAATGAAAGCAAAATTTCTCAGGTGAGCGATTCAGGGACATCTTGGCCCTCTTGTTATAAGTTACGACTCTTTTGCACTGAGCCCACAATTTTTCTATTAATCTGGTGTCATGTTATCATGCTATAAATCAAATGCCTCCCCTACAGTCCAGACTGCTTTTTAATGCAACTGGAAATATTTTTATGTGGACAGAAATTCACCCAGGAGAAATTTTTTTATGAATATTGCAAGTATAATTATTCTTTCAATTTAATGCATGCAAAATTCTACTCACGTACTATCAATCAAGCATTGTACTCATTGACAAGCCATATCAATCTTCTAGATTTCTCCCTATCTGAGCCTGGTTAAGGTTTTGTTACAGAAACTCTGCTGGGAAGATAATGTGTATTATTTGTGTCATACTCATCTTATAATGAGTTCCTGGTTGTCAAAGTTTAACAAATTCAAGTCTGTTGTCAACAATTTGCTTTAGATCTTTAAGATTACAGACTCCTCTGAAACCACCTCTGCAATCTTGAATTGGACTTCTGCTGGAAGATAACCAGGAAGAATCAAGTGGCCTTAATTGTTTTCTTTAGGCTGTTACTCAGATGAGTGATCCCAGGCCACTATAGCCCTCATATTTTTTTTGAACACCTCAGAGTTACTCGCAGGCTGATCTGGTTTTATGCTGTTCGCATAGGTCTTTTCATGGTTTCCTGTATGAGGGAAAGGGTTAAGGTAGCACACCTGGATCCCTTGTATCTGCATCTGTCTCTGTGTGTAGGTGCACCTGTCTAGAGATGCTTAGGGAGGGCAACCTGACAGAAAAAGTCCAAGAGAACCGAAGTCAGAGGTGCTGGGCCTTAAAAGGCATTCTCTGTCAAAAACCATTGCACCATGCACAGTACACCTGAGCACAAACAACAACAACATCGCTCCCACTTATATCACCATCAGTTCTTGTGATAACATTATCAGTTCTAGTGATATCACTGTTTCCTTGTTTACAAAGCATGCTATATTAGTGATATTGCTTGTTTGTGAGTTACAGTATGTTTAATTACCAGCAGACTTTGACCCAGACATGTTTTTTGACATGATGATCATCAGGGAAGTTTCAACTTCCTTGAGATAAATGAAGAATCTGTATTTCGTGTAAATAGAAAAAAAAAAAAAAAAGACAAAAAAAAGGAAATAATTTGTTTTATTTGCTTAATTTATTCTGTCTAAATGATAAACATCATCAGAAAAAGAAAATGAATGTTTTCTGTGTGTCCCAGGGGTTTCCATGTATCAAACACAATGTCTCTGTTTTGGATCATAACTCAGTTCTGATTTTCAGGAGGAAGTTTTAACAGTTGCCTTGTTTCCAAATCTTTATCAGAGAGTTATAAAGTGATGGCCAGGTTTTGGTTATCAACTCCTGCAAAAATATTCATACATGTGTAGTTAATTTTAGATTTCTTAATTGTTGAAAACACACAATAATGGTTTATTTTTTATTTTCAGCAAGAAGAGCTGATAGTTCAGTTGCAGGAGCAACACTTTCAGCAGTACATGCAGCAGGTGTATCAGCAGCAGCTTCTTCATCAGCAACAGCAGTACCAGCAGCTGCAGGCCATGCAGGCAGCACAGAAGGACGGAGCTCCTGTCCAGGCCATTTCCACTGAAGCCACACAGGCTCCTCCCACTGTTGTACAGAATGGACCTGTGGCTCCGCCTCCCACCGTACCACAGACCAATCACAGTGAAGGAGAAAACCAAAGGGAAGAGGATGAAGGTAATGCTTATGAATATTTATAATGATTGATTTTAAATGACATAAAAAGTTAGGGCATTAGTTATGTAAACCTGAATGGCTTGGTTGACTCTTATCAAAGTTATAGAAGAAATGTCTTATCG
>CM037790.1:58147608-58197608 GCA_021229015.1 Solen grandis
ATATTTATAATCAATAAAATTTAGAACTGTTAATTGTGTGTATGTGTGTGTGTGGTATTGACACGTGCCATTAAGGGCCTTCTTCACACCTTTTCAACCGGGAAGGGCGGTGGGACGTTAAACCCAACAAACAAGCAAATAACTGGGAAGGGTGTGCTCAAGTCAATATTCTAGATTACCTTAGTTAGTCGTTGCTTCTGGTCATCATCATCATCATCATCATCATAGATTTTAGACTTCATAAATATAAAGGGTCAGAGTATCAAGGTTTATCATTTTTACTAATTTATATATAGGGCATTGAAATCATTTCCATAGTCTAGCGTTCTGTTATCTTACAGCTCTTGTTCAATATTTAGTTTAAATATATGTATTTAATTTTGATTATCGTTTTCTAATGTTTAATAAAAAAAAATGAAAACTATCTTTTCTTGTTTCTTATTTGACAACTGAAAAGCTGATACTGACCACATACCCCGCTTTATAAACAGCTTAGAATGCAGCATATAACCTATTTGGATTACAATCTAGCGCTTTTATTCCAAATGTTAGATGTGCAATTTATTTCCGCGCGTTGGATCCCGTATTGCCGAATTCTATGTGGACCACACGGAACTATTTTCTCCATCACCATCGGCTTTCGGGGGAAACCTAGTGAAGAGTGAGTATTGATTTACGTATTTCTTTGTTAATTGAATTATTGTTTGTGTATTATTTGCTTGTATTTTATTATTTATTTTTACTTTTAAAAATTTGAAGAGCAAAGCGATACTTATTATTTAATTAAATAAGATATTTCATGACTAGACGGCAAGCGGCACAAATACTTGCGTCGGATAATAAACGGGAACACTAAACAGTGCGGATTCATTGTTCACGTTATACGTATATCAGAATGATTTTTAAATTGTATTACAGTAAAAATAAATCCCAGTTAGCAGCCACACTTGGCTGGGGTTAGAATAGTTATTGTTTGACCGTTCGACTAATTAATTACAACAATACATGAGATAAAGACTATTGCAATATTAGGAGCGTCGAACTTCCAGGCCACTTTACCCTTATTTATTCTTTAAATCAGTCTCGTATCAGACTACCTCAATATCAAATACGGGTGATAGGGATTCCGAAGAATGACTTATTTATAATATTCATATTTAAATATTGGTAATTTACTTTCATTTCGATATTTGGTCTGCGTTTTGAAATACTGTTGACCCCGAAGTCCAAAGCCGTTCTTTTGATAATTTAATATATCACATGTACTTGCTACCACTGTTTCTAAATTAACTATATATGTTATGATGTATAATATAATATGTCTGGTTATAATAATTATAAGAGGTTAATTAATTGTAACTTACAGTTCGCTTATTTTTCATGTAACTTGATATATATATATGCATATCTACACCGTGAACATTTATCAGTAGACGATCATCAGACAGAGTAAATGAAAGTACTTTTGCGCATCGCAATAATGTATTTGAGTTTACTTGTGAAAATACAAAGATCAGAATTTATTTATTTAATCTAAATTTTGTATCTTTTTTAATTTTTTTAGTTTTATTTTACAACTGGGCTTTGTACCTTGAACATCCGTCAACGCTTTAATCCGGAAGGCTGATCTGATAAGAGTAGATTAAAAACGAGAACCGTTCTAATAAGAGTCTACATTAACATTAATAAGAGCGGGAGGGTTTTCAATCAATTCGGTATTCTGGTTATGCTGCTTCTTCCCTAATTTCATCATATCCATATTTCAGTGCATGCATTTTTTTAAAGACTTTCATAATAATACTGTGAAGGTGATGGGCAGGATGAAAGATTTAATTCAATTTTTTATTATTACTAGCTTGAATGCATTTTCCATAGTAGCGATCTTATTACTTCTAGCGCTCGGCAATACACAAATAAGTTGTTTAAACTGGATATTGATTAATGTGATGACGTCTTCTGTGTTTAATTGTATTATTCGTGAAAGAAAGATGGAAAGAATTACTTCCTGTAAGTCTGTATTTGACAAAACAAGTATACGATCACATACCATTGGTTTTGAACATTTTTGTATCTTCTAGATATAATATTAAGATTAGCATAATTGATACCTGTTAATTTCGTCATGATGTAGACTGTGCAATTGTATTTCCGGATTATTGATTGTCCGATCTGTGCCACCGGTAATTGTTCATATAGTAGCGACTGTATGGGGCTCTATACAATATGATTAGTAAGTCCTTTGTTAATTAATTATGTGTTTTATTTTCTTTTTCTTTTCTTTTCTTTGTGCAACAAAATTAAACAAACGAATATTAGTCCGTGAATTAAATAAGTATATTATGACTATAACGATGATGGTTTCCACAAATACTGTCGTGAAATCACAGACAAACATTGCGAATATCATTTATAGTCGTTAGGTAAATCTAAATGAGGTATTTCTTTTGAAAGCCAAATTCGAACTTTTACTTTAAAAGAAAGTTTCGCATCCGGACGGGGTGACGCAGCCACGTAGTTTATGCGATTGGTTAATGGCAATGTGTGAATTGCTGACCGCTAACTGCATGATACCTGGCGTTTTATTAACACATCTATGAACATAGACTAAAGAATGTACAGTGGCTGGACAATTTAGAAAAGAGATAGAATGCTTAATTATGTGTCATATAAACTTTACTTTTCATTTATTATACAATAATTAATCAGTTGAAGTACAAAGCTACTGTAAATATCGGAAATATTCGGGTGATATCTCAGGGAAAAATCGGTCTCGGATCATAAACATTACGTCTTAAATAAACATATAATTGCACAATAATGTAATTTATTCATTTTTTGATCATTAGTACTGGAATGTTGTATAAAGCAATGAAAGTACATGCACATTATGTCAAAGCGACAGAATTTGCACAGTTATTGATGAATGATAAATTATTTTGACATAGTAATTATAGCAATATAAAATGATTTCTAATTTAACTAAATGTTCTGTGCGAATAAATTGTGTAATGGTCATGATTCGTTTGGTTAAATGAATGGTGTAACGATGGGTGGTGATTATGTAAGGTCCGTTCGTTGTTTTTGAGATGATAGTGATTTGCTGTTATTTTGCATGTAGTTCGTTGACTGAACGTGTGGGCAATTTTTCGGAGTGTTCTCCTGTGCTAACGTCTCTAATTCGACATGATTAAAAGAATGCTTTTTGTGCTCTCGAATATGTCACGTGTGACCTTACAAGTATTTCTATTTAAATTTTGAAGATTTGCAGATTTTTTTTCTTGTTTTGTATTTGAAGTGAATTTTTTGCGTAACTTTATGTCTTCAGTATTTATTTTAATGGACATTTTATCTTTAAGAAGAATGCACATATGGATACAGTCACATCCTATAATTTCCAATGCAATCGTATGAAGTAAGGTAAAAAAACGATGTACTCTTGTCTTTAGATAACGACTCGATACCGTGGACATCTATTAGGCGGTGTAGGTATTTACCGGATGTCTTGTTTCCATGTCGAAGTACTGTTGGCACTCGCTTCCGTGTGGATTGTGAAATAGATTAGTAGTTTTGTGCTGTCATTTGATTGTTGAAATGCACATTTTCTACTTCAGATCATAGTAGGCGATTGGCAGTATGATGTCGCAGAGAACTGTAATTCGCATTTTATCCGTTGTTTTCTTGCCTGTTACCTGAGCAGATAATCTATTTGACCTTTCGGTCTGAGCTGCTCCTGGCAGCGAAATATCACAAATCAAGATATTGTTTAACAGGGCAACTAAAACAGACTATGTGCGATGATGCGTCTGGTGGGGAAATTTTGATAGTTTCGGAGTCCAAGAGGTCGGAGGATCATTGCGGTTGGGTTGTAAATCCTTGCATCTTGAGAAGTAATCGCTGGTTCGCATTTTGTAATTTAATTCATCAATATACAACGGTTTCGACAAAATTGATAACATGTTAAATTTCCTGTCAGTGATGTAACACTGTGAATCTGTAGATTTAATTATTGATTGTCCGACTGTGCCCCGGTATCTGGTTAATTATGTTGAGGAACTGTATGGGGCTCTTACACAATGATGAGTAAGTCCTTTTGTTATTAATGAGATTTTATTTTCTTCTTTTCTTTTCTTCTGTGGCAATCCACAAATTCAAATAACAACAATAATATAGTCCGTGAAAACACAGTAGTATATTATAATAATAATAACGATGATGGTTATCCACATAAATGTCCGTGAAATCACAGTAAAAATCAATATCAAATATCATTTAATAAGTTTCGTTAGGAAATCCTAAATAGAGGTATTTCCTCTTTGAAAGCCAAAATTCGAACCCTTTTACTTTCACAAAGAAAAGTTTCGTCTATCCGGGACGGGGGTGACAGACAAGCCACGTGACCAGTTTAATGCGATTAGCGATTAATTGCGCAATGTGTGAATTGCAGACACGCTAAACATGCCATGATACCCTGGCGTTTTTATAACACTTATCTATGACAGATAGACAAAGAATGTATCACGTGGCTGAGACGAAATGTTGAAAGAAAGAAAGTATGAATAAAGAAATGCTTAATTATTGTGTCATATAAAATATCAATATTACTTTTCAAATTTAATTATAGAAAAACAAATAATTGTAACAGTTGAAAGTACAAAGCTACTGGTAAAATATGAGAAATATTTTACCGGTGTAGCATATCCTACAGCCCCGGGAAAAATAATCGCGTCCTCGCGATTCAATAAAACATATACGGTCTTAAATAAACATAAAATTGCACAATAAGAATATAATTCATTTTTTGCATAGTATTACGTGGAAATGTTGTATAAAAGCAATGAAAAGTACATGCACATTATGTCAAAAGCGAAAGAAAATTTGCACAAGTTATTGATGAATGATAAGATTATTTTGAATAGTAATTATAAGCAATATAAAAAGATATTTCAATTTACAAATGTTCTGTAGCAGGAATAAATTCTGTGTCCATGGTCACTGCCATTCGTTTGTTAAAATGAATGGTGGTAACGATATTGCTGCTGGTGATTGTAGGGGTCCTGTTGTTGTTGTTGTTGATGATGATAGTGATTCTGCTGGTGTTGTTGCTTATGGTAGGGTTGTTGTAGCTGAAGATGTGGGGTAGATGTGTTCCGGAGTTGTTCCTCCTGCTGTCTAACCGTCTGCTTCAATTCGCCGATGACTTCAAGAAGATGCTTTTTTGCTCTCTCGAAAGCTTGTTCACGCTCGTGACCTTCAACAAGTATTTCATATTTAATTTGTTGAAGATTTGCGATTTCTTTTTCTTGTTGTTGAATTTGAGACGTGAGATTTATTTGCGAACATTTATGTCCTTCATTTTCTAATTCTATGACATTTATCTTGTTAAGAAGATATGCACAATATGGATACAGATCACCATCCTCAATAATTTTTCCAAGATCGTTTTGAAGTATATGGTCAACAAAATACTGATCGTACTCATTGTCCGTTTGAGTAACGACCTCGATACCGGCGGACACAGTGGCGGTGTTAGAGTTTGAACGGTGTCTATGTTGTCCATGTCGAAGTTCGTTTGGCACTCCGCTTCCGTTGTGGACTTTGGTGAAACTGGAGAATTAGTAGTCTTTGTCGCTGTCACATCAATTGACAGTTAGTCTGCAAATCGCCTATTTCTTTATTCGAGATGCAGTAGTAGGCCGTATTTTCGGCCGTTTTCCGTCGCACGAACTCTGTCATTCGCCTTTTATCACGTGCTGCTTTTCTGGCCTGGTTGAATGAAGAAGAATAATAATTTGACCTTTTCGGTCTGTATACGCTGCTCCTTTGGCAAGCGAAATAATCACGACAAACACAACGAATATTATATCCAGGCACTAAAACAGAATCAGAATGGCGATGATGACGTTGGTGGGGAAATCTTTGATGTTTCGGAGGTCCATAGCAGGGTCGGAGGTCCATCTGCTGGTTGGGGTTGTAACACTCGCTTGGCATCTTGAGAGGTGGGGATCGTTGTAATTTAAATATACAAATTACAAACCGGTTCTCGACCAATTGCTAACATGTTAAATTTCCTGTCAGTGATGTAACACTGTGAATCTGTAGATTTAATTATTGATTGTCCGACTGTGCCCGGTATCTGGTTAATTATGTTGAGGAACTGTATGGGGCTCTTACACAATGATGAGTAAGTCCTTTTGTTATTAATGAGATTTTATTTTCTTCTTTTCTTTTCTTCTGTGGCAATCCACAAATTCAAATAACAACAAATATATAGTCCGTGAAAACACAGTAGTATATTATAATAATTATAACGATGATGGTTATCCACATAAATGTCCGTGAAACCACAGTAAAAATCAATATCAAATATCATTTAATAAGTTTCGTTAGGAAATCCTAAATAGAGGTCTTTCCTCTTTGAAAGCCAAAATTCGAATCCTTTTTCTTTCACAAAGAAAAGTTTCGTCTACCCGGGACGGGGGTGACAGACAAGCCACGTGACCAGTTTAATGCGATTAGCGATTAATTGCGCAATGTGTGAATTGCAGACACGCTAAACATGCCATGATACCCTGGCGTTTTTATAACACTTATCTATGACAGATAGACAAAGAATGTATCACGTGGCTGAGACGAAATGTTGAAAGAAAGAAAGTATGAATAAAGAAATGCTTAATTATTGTATCATATAAAGAATATAAATATTACTTTTCAAATTTAATTAAAAAAACAAAAATTGTTATCATGAACTGCATGCTTAATTAGAGCTTTCGGGGCGCATGAAAAAAAAAAAAAAAAAAAAAACACATACAAAAAAAAACAGGTGTGGCATCTTCATCTTCATGATATATAGGGAAAACCTAGACCTGTAGCCCAGGCATTTACCTTGAACTTCATTAATACTCGCGTGCTTATGTCTTAGTGAATAGCTGTTTATTGGAAACGTTATCGGGTCTGGGCAATGCATCAAATTGTGTGTGTCTGGGGTAAAGGATTGCTTTAGCAACACTTTTATGCTTTTTTCAACCTAAGCATCATCTAGCAATTTATAATAGCGCTTTTCAACTCCTACCACTACAACAACAGCTACACCGACCCCGGTGGCCGAATGCTTAGAGCGTTCACATCGGAAGCGGGAGGTCGTGGGTTCGATCCCCGGCCGCGACATATCAAAGTCATAAAAGTGATACTGGTATAGCTCTCTTGCTTGGCTCTCAGCATATAAGGATAGTTCCAGGACTGGTTGACCCGGTGTCAGGATAATGTGACTGGGCGTAGTATCATGCCACACGTCTACGGCGTGATACTGCAGTGTGGCAGCACTATATCTGTTTCAAGTAGATATCGTCTCCAAATGACTGAAATATTGTGGTTCGGACGTTAAACCCAACAAACAAACAAACAACAGCAGCAATAAACTAACCATTATCATCACTACTATGACCACCACAACTATTATCATAACCATTACTTGTAGTGGTAGATCCGCCATCATTATCGGCAGTATTTAGAAATTTAGCATGGTAAGGATTGATGGTTCATAGCCCCACTCATAAACTCACAATGTATTCCTGTTATTACGAACAAAAAATATATACTCGTGTTTATATTATGACAAAGGAATTACCTGTACAAAATTTGATATAAATAACATTGATTTCATTTGTTGTTTTAAATCGTAAGTACGATTTATAGCTTTTTTCAAACTTTTAAACGCTACTAAAATACATATGTACTTTATCAAAATTTTAAGGCTATCCATCCGTCATTAAATTATAATCATGGTCCTTCAGATGCTTAAAAAGTCTTCAGTGAATATTCAAGCATCAACTGACTTGGAGTTATAGACTGCTTTGCTTTAAGTCTATAAAGGCTTACATTTACAATAGATTGCCAAGATCACTTGATGAACCATGGCCACAATTTAATGTTGTTTGGATTACCTTAAGAATATCCATAGTCTCTCATAACCATTAAATATATATGTTAAAACACCGATATACATGTAATAAATTGGATACAATCAATAATATCTCGAAGGCGTATGTTACTGTATCAATTATTTTACTATATAGACAAAGAATGAAAATTGAAACTAGCGGAGAGGATTTTCTTAAACTTTGCATGATTATAGAGTATAATACTAGAAAATATTAATGGAAACAATTGAGAGTCCCATTCTACCTTTTAGTTATTTTCCCTGGAAGTGAGTATTTTTGCTCTTTTCTGTCATTTTCCCAAAACCAAGATTATTTTCACATTTTTGTTTGTTGTTTCATTTCTAGTCATTATAAAATGTTAATACAATTCTATCCAGTAGGATTTTCATTTTGTTTCATTAAGTAAACATGCAGGTGTTTTTCTTGGAAAAAGATATGTATATTTATATATATGTATGTATATTTCTATATATTCCCGAATGCAACTATGGTATAAAATCTGTTGCATAGAATTTCTAAAACTTTACATCGAGTTAAAATCAAATGAGGTATTGCTAGCCATAATATTGAGTTATCTACCTTTCTTTAATATCTTGATTGTCAGAAGAAAAAAATACCTTGATCTTTAGGATTTCAAAGAAGACTGGAATGAGAATATCACTAAAAATAATAACTGTAGTTCTCATATGATAACAACGTTATGCTATGTCCTAAGTTAACATCATCACCGTTTAAACATTTTTTTTTCCTGATATGGTATCAATTAGGTGATGCCAAACAGCATAGATATGCTTGTCGAGTGTTTTTGCGATCATTAAAATATCCCTTGTCCTGTGTTTCAAGATTAAATTGTTTAATAAATTTCTTAAATGAGCAAAGAAATGATACCCGGCTGATAAGTCAGAAGTACGTTTTTATCTAGGACACATGGGTGAGAATATCGCTAAAATTAATTACTTTTAGCCCCTATATAGACACGACAGTGGTATTCAGTATTCACATTTGTATTATTTTTTGGAACCTGCCGTGCTTGAATCGAAGCTATTCTAATAAACTGAATATAGATCAGGTTGATTTCGGTTTTTAATGCAGGTGCAAAATGGATTTTCAGTCGCTACCATACTTGTCAGATATTAAAGTAAGTTGCAATTATTAATTAGGTTTTAACTCACGTAAAACTTTACGGGAAGCAAGTTCGTACAACTTATTCTAATCCATCTTGACGGTATCTGGGTTGGACCAGTACTTTTCGCCAGGGAAGATCATGAAAAGTCCTTGCCCCCAACGGAGTTTGCCGATCTTTACCGATGGATTACGGCGCCGTTCAATTTTGTAAGTGTAAAGAGAATTGATCTCTAGCGTTTTATCTGCATGTTTCTTTTCCGATTTTAACTTCATCATGTTTTTGAGATTTGAACATTCGTTTCAACAGAGGGAGTAAATTCACTGCTGCAATCTAATCGGAAGTAATATCCACGTGACAAAATGACGTCATTCAGTGTCAACCCCATTGAGGCTTTTAAGGAACTAGGAGAACACTATTCAGAGACGCAGGCTGTGTATGTCGGCTGGAAAACGGACGTTAATCTTCGACCTTCTGCCTGTCTAAAGGACAAGGTAACATTTAAGCTTTGTCAACATGGTATCGAATATCGTCGGATACCAACGCCGATCTGTCGATACCATCTATTGGTCGTTGGATATTACAAATGTATTTCGTCGTTTTAGAGTGTGTTGAATTAAGCCACTCCATTGGTTCCATCGCGGTTTTACAAAGCAATGTAAGCCAAGCAAGGCACGTTTTCAATGGTCGATATTTTTGTCAACGACTGCTGTAAATCGACGTTTTGCTATAATTGTTTAACTATTTTTTTTTCTACCCATATCTGGGTCTATTGATTTAAATAAAAAGGTATAGGATTAATTCTATTCAGACATTATTACAGGCAAAAGAAGGCGGAAGCGAGCTTAATATGCGTAGGCTTGGATTCGTAATTGAAATTTCAAAATTTTAGATCGAAATTTGTCTCAAAAACTGATTTTGTCCATTAGTTCGATCTACTTTGTAAAAGCAAAAACAAGACAAAAAAAAAAAGAATGAAAAAGAAATCTTTTGCAATAAATCGCTAATAAATTTGAACTTCATATCTTCAGATCGGTCATAATCTAAATAGAAAGCCTGTTACTTTGTTATATATTGAAAACTCAGGAATAAAAAATGTTTAAAGTACAGCATGTACCAGCTAAAATGCAATGTCTCATTTTTTTCTACTCAGATTCTCGATGCTGACCCCCACGTGTATACATACTACAGCTCCCTGCAATACTCCCTATTCGAGACTGGTCGACCGGAAACGGTGGACCGCACGGGCACGCCGCGTGCCGACCACACGACGGAGCGGATTGTAATTGCCGTGTTGTCCTCACCGGTCGAGTGTTTGAGCATTTTGTTGGAAGGTAGGGAATTGTCTGTCTGTCTTTATTTTTGAGTGCATTTAATGATACACTACAGAAAGAACGGTGCACTACTCCTTCACACCCCTTTTTACACATTATAAAATGTAGAAGTCCCCCTAAGTTTGTGGCCATCAGGAGCTTCAAAATCATCAGAGAACATCTTTCTCTCTTACCATGTATAAAACAGATTTGACTGAATATCTTATTATGACTGCTAAGTTGGAAAGAATCTATAAAGATATTTATCCATACAATTAAGTTTACGCTCGCTACGCTCGCTTCAGACTTCTAGACCAGTATCTGTAAAAAAATATATTATTAATATATATGCTTTGTACTACTATGAAAATGTCTTAACACTCCCCCCCCCCTCCTTTAGGTTAATAAAACAACTGAATTCCGGCCAAATATTTTAACAGAATAACGGTATTGAAATATTTCATGCTTGATAAAACTTTTTTTTCTTCAAAATACCGATTTTATTTTTACATACCCAGCCATATCTAAGCAGTGATCATCTCAGCGTACAATGGAATGGTTCGATATTACCTGTCTTGGAAGGGATGAAGCAAGCGCTTCTAGACCTATCAATTCCTCCCTCAATGCATCTAACAGCAGTCTGTCCCTATAATCAACATAACTTCCTCATCAAAACTTGAAGCAGCGTCTGGTGCAGGACCACAACCGGTCCACTTTTTTTAAATTCATGCTTCCAGTCATATTATTCAATTTCCACGCTACATCTCCTGTGAAACTTCTTTCTTTTACAGCTGACATTGTTAAATATCTCCACAAAGTGTATCCATGTTTTTGATTTTGTCGCTTTTGTAAACATTTGGATCTAGGTTGGAAAATTATCTGTTTACAATATGTTTACAATAAATACATGTTGTCCGAAGCTGGAGCACAGCAATCGAAAACTTAGATTTTCTTTTACAGCCTCCATTTAAAAATACCCAAGTTACAGATATTGCAACAAATCATTACCTACACAAATGCTATTAACATGACAACTCTTATAAAAACATGTGGTTTCCCAAGTTTTGATCACGTCGATATACAAATGTATTAACTCAGTGAAAACATGTTGCATAGCGATTCGACAAAGTTACAACTTGATATGATTACACATTGGAAACGTCTTAGAAACATATGTTAAAATAAATCTAAATATTACTATGTTGTGGTCATAAGTTCATCCCGTACTGATAAAGTGAAACGGGTCTTTGGTGACAAAGACGAGCTTTGGTTAAGTCGAAAAGGTAACAACACTTGAGATGAAATTAACCGAGGAGTACTCATTTGACTTTGGTTAACAATTTCTACCACGACCAGGTGGCCGACAGTTTCCCGATGGGTTCCACTTGATCCTTTCCCCCTCCTGGATCAGTAAGGTTCCTTCCCAGAGCTCCCCGGGTCTATACACGCTCCTCGTGCACAAGGCAATCACGTTCCATCGTGAGGGTTATTCCTACATTGATGAGTTCACCATTCCCCGTCACTTGACCTACCAGTTGAACTATTTCACCTACAACATTACCGGTGGACAGAGAAGTGATGGCAATGAACTGGAGGTAAATAAGGCTTTTTTCTTTGGATACTGAATCTGCTTTTGAAGTTTTTGGTTGAAGCATATGCATATTAAAGTAAATGAAATGATTCTAATTATTTAAGTTACTACATAGAATTTTCTGCTGAAGTTATAAATAAGAAAAGGAAAGGGAGTCACTCTTTTGTTCTGGCTTTCGAAAAACGCCTTCCTAATTTAATATCTTCAGAAATAGTATGTTTGAATTGATTTTGTTCATACATGTACACTGAAAGACCATGGTTATTTTTTATTCATTGTGGATATAAACGGTAGTAGCTAGTCCCAGTTATTGTCAACACTGATTCAAACACTGAGCATGACTTTGTCATTTATGACAGACATTCGAGATGAAAACGCGTTTTATTTATAAATTTCGAAATTTGAAACTAATCTGAGCAAGTTTTCTTCATGCTATTTGAGAGGAAACGTAATTAAACTAAACTGATTTAAAGAAACTGTCATTTCTTCCATTTGTTCTGTTGTGTACTAGCAAAATGTTGTATGATTAACTTAAAGCCCTGTGAATCTTACCATTTCTCTTCAAAATGTGTCATGTTATACCTGAGCTTCATAAACATACGATGTGAGGAAGCCTTCCAGTTGGCTTGCGGTAGGTCGGTGATTCTACCCGGATGCCTCCTTGCATTCGGGGTTTTCCTCCACCTGTAATTAGCTGGACTAAATGACTGAAAAACTGTCGAAGTGACGGTAAACCGAAATAGTCAAGTCAAGTCATAAACACACTATTCATTTCATATTTTGTCTTTCTACAGTTTGGATGTTAGAAATATAGGTTTTATTATATTTTAACTTAATTTGAGAGTCTCCATAACATTAAATTAAATATTATCATAGTCGGTCAATTTATTATAAAGAAAAACCCTTTAATCCATTGACATATTTACAATAAAATCTTTTCATAAACATAATGATAAAAAAAAAAATTACTTTTAACACAGAAGCATCTTGATTGCCATATGATCAGCTCTGTAGAGTTAGCAACCTTGTTGATGACAAGGTCTGGACACGGCTTATCATGGCTGAAGTTGGCCTTGGGTACCCGGAAACGCTGGTGTTTTTCTATAAACCAAAGAGGACAATAGACAGCAATTTTGAAAAGATGAAAATTATTGCAATAGATGGAAAGGAAAAAAAAAACATCATAGTAGAAGCGGTCTACAATTTCCTGAACATGTCGTTCATGGCGGAAGTCGAAAAGGTACTTGTCGAAATAATAGGTAGTGAATAAGAAAATTGTAATTTGTTTTTAAACGTCCTCATTATTTTTACTACTTAAGGACCATAAATTTTGTTCGAATATAAATTCTACATTATTTTAAGGAGTCAATCCTTGCTGACTCAACAT
Organism: Solen grandis; assembly: GCA_021229015.1. Lineage (NCBI taxonomy): Eukaryota > Metazoa > Mollusca > Bivalvia > Adapedonta > Solenidae > Solen > Solen grandis. The sequence continues at coordinate 58,160,960 of CM037790.1, forward strand.
CGGAAATGTTCGATCGTTTCCATAAAGCGGGCGTATTGCCTCGTATTTAATGTTATTTAAAGGCTTCTAGTTTATCTTTCATTTTATACTAGTTTCATGTCGGATAAACATTTTTCTGAATCAGGTATTTCAAGGCAGGTATTTCTTTTAGCAATATAATGATGCATGATTTTTTGAGTACCATTTCGACAACTCTACGCACTCGAAAATCCGCTTGGCATTTTGGTACTGACGGGAATAGCAGCTTTTGAAAATGATTTTTAAAATATCAGAGATGCAATTTTTCTAACTGTTATTTATGACGAAGGTCTGTCATTTCTGGAATTTCTGTTTATAAATCAAACTTTTGTTTGTTGCTTACTTTCATATTTATTTTTATGTGAGGAAACTTTCCAACTGATTTCTTATAGGTCGGCGGTTCTATCCGATTACCTGTAACTGATATACTGTCGTGAGTTTCTTCAGAACGACAAAAAAACACGTTTTTGAATCTTTTTTATAACAGCAAACATATTAGAAATAACGAATAGCCAAGTGCTTTTATTTCACTATTTTTCCATAAAATTGTAGTCAAACCGTCGTGGCCGAACGCCTACGGTAGTATTGGCGTTACTATCCATGACGCAAGGGATTTTGACTCGGTGGTCGAGGCCGTCATTGGGCTCTGGGAACTGACCGAGGAAGGTTCTACAGTCCTCGTGGAGTCCTTCGTAGATACCGTCACTCCTGACAAAGGCAAGTCTGGCTAGGACTTGTTCTGTCACTCATAAACTTTATTTGAATATAAGGTGACAACTCTCGTAACTCCTCTTTTAGTTTAAACTTATTTATTTTACGTCGATTGGGAAACAAGCTCTTATAACTTATACTAATCCCTCTCGACGGTTCCTGAATTGGACCAGTACTTTGCGCCTGGGAAGGTCGTGAATAATTCTTGCCTCCAACGGGGTTCGAACCCACATCATTCGGATCCGTAATCGGAAACGTTACCACTGGACCACGGCGCCCTACTCCTCTTTTAACTGTACATAACGGAGCTTAGATCATACCACCATTATTATATTATTTGCCAAACCTTTCCTATATGTCAAACTGACAATAGTCATCTACTTGCATTTCTAATTGTCTTGGTTTTAATGATTTCAGAGTTGAACAGCAAGATACAGTGGCTGGCGAAGGAGCAATATGGATTCCATGCACGCGTGACCGTGTGTCGAGACTTTGACAATGTACCTGTCACTACAATGGTGAGCCACATTCTCTACTTTTGATAACAGAAGGATTTGAGGTATTTGTTTTATAACGATTATTGTTGTCCCTGAAAATGAAGGATTTGTGGTTTTCAGATGAGAAAGGAGAAGGACTGACATAACGAGAATGAGAGAGAGCATTTACACATGCAGAACTGGTGTTTTATTCTAATTTATAGATCAACTGTGGCATGGGCTTCAAAGCGGCACCTATTAATGGTGACAACTCGGCGGGACAGACCCTGGACACGACGCTGCTGGCGTATAACGTTATAGACCCCGTTGTCAGGGGCAACCTGGATGACGAGATACGCTTGAAAGACCAGGCTGTCATGAAAGAGATCATTAAGAAAGAACAACAGTTGACGGAGGCGGAGAGAGGGGCGAGATATGGACAGACGGACGTGATTGGTACGTTAATCGATCACTGATGCGTTCTGATGGGCGGGTAAGCGGATAAGACCCTTGTAATTGATGTGTTCGTTTTCAATAACCACGACTACTTATATAGAGAGTAAAGGAATTAACCTCTCGTGTGTCTCCGATGTTGATTTTAAAGGTAATTCAAAAATACAAAATTAAATGGAAATACAAAGGAATGTTTCAAATTTTATGCTTTGTAAAAACTTACGGTCCATTTGTCAAAACTTTATTTTTGTTCTTTTCTTTGAAATGGATATAGTATTTATTTTAAAACATGAAAAATACAGTCATCTAAAACGAGTTCGTTTCTAGAACATCTTATTTCTGTCCCTGAGTTGGGTTCAACCACCTGTCGTGGAATATGATTTAGTTGTCAGGAAAAATATCAATTTAGATAACATCTTCGGTGCTTAGCACGAGGAATGTGATGGGTCTGTCGTTTGTTAGAACAAAATGGCTGCGTGTTATTGAAAGCTACTTGTTTACGGCATAATAAATTGCATTTTTTCATTACGAGTATTATACCTCCCGCACAACGAAGTTGTAAGGGGGTATACTGGATTCAGCTTGTCTGTCTGTCCGTCTGTCTGTTTGTCAGTTTTCTTTTCATTTTTGTATATCTCATTGGGGGGTGGGGGGGGGGGGAGTGCAGTGACCAACTCTCTGTTTCGTAATTTTGGAGTAATTGCCCTTTGTTAATTTTCATACTTGTCCGGGACGTTACTCAAAAAGTATGAAAGGTATTAAGTTGAAAGAGATCAAAAACCATTACTCTCATGTGCACAAATTTGGAGTAATTGCCCCATGTAAATCTTCCTACTTATTTTTTGTCCAGAATTGTAACTCAAAAAGTATTAAAAGGTATTAAGATGAAACTTCATATGTGGATAGGTTTCATTGAGAGAGAATGCTGTGAACAGGAACTATAAGCCAGTGCATAATTTTGGAGTTATTGCTCTTTGTAAATTTTCATACTTAATTTTTGTTCGGGCCGTAACTTGAAAAGTATAAAAGATATCAAGATGATACTTTATTTGTGGATATATGTCATGGAGGGAGAGTACGGTAAATAACAATCATTGATTTCCTTAGCATAATTTTGGAGTTATTACCCTTTGTAAATTTTCATACTTAATTTTTGTCCAGACTGTAACCCAGAAAGTATAACAAGGTATCAAGATGAAATTTCATATGTGGATAAGTTTCCTTGAGGGGATATACAGTGACAAAGAACTGTTACCCTCCAGTGCATAATTTTAATGTTATTGCCCTTTGTAAATTTCAATACTTTTACCCGGGCCATAACGTAAAAGTGTAAAAGGTATCAAGGTGAAACTTCATTTGTGGATAGATCTCATTGACCAAGAACCATAACTCTCAGTTGCGTAATGTGTAAGTATTGCCCTTTGAACATTTTCATACTTAATTTTTGTCCAGGCTGTAACTCAAAAAGTATAAAAGGTATCAAGAGGGACCTTCATATGTGGATAGATCTCATTTTGGGGGAGTGCAGTAACCAAGAACCATAAGTCTTTGTTGTGTAATTTTGGGTTATTGCCCTTTGCAAATTTTCATACCTAATTTATGTCCGTACCATAACCATACCTTAAAGCACAACAGGTATTAAGTTGAAACTTTATATATGGATAGATTTCTTTCAGAAGGAGTACAGTGACTAAAAACTATAACTCTTATGTGCAAATTTTTTTAGTTATTGCGCTTTGTAAATTTTCATACTTAATCTTTGTCCGGGACGTAACTCAAAAAGTATAAAATGTATCAAGTTGAAACTTCATATGTGGATATATGTCATAGAGGGAAAGTGCGAGGTCCATGAACCATAACTCTCATGCGCATAATTTTGGAGTTATTGCCCTTTGTAAATTTGTATACTTAATTTTTGTCAGGACCATAACTCAAAAAGTTTAAAAGGTTTCAAGATGAAACTTCATGTATGCATATATCTCAGGGAAGTGCAGTGCCCAAGAACTGTACTCTCATTCGCGTCATTTTAAAATCTCTTTGCCAAAGCGGAATGCGGGGGTATTTGCGCCATGACAATGGCTGTCCTAGTTTGTTCTTGCCTCTATCAGTTTTAAGTTAGTTTTAAGGGCAGATAACAAGCAAAAACAAAAGTAATAATAGAAGGAAATAAATGACGATAACGAATAAAAAGGCAAAAGTAATTTAACCTCTATCTGTTCAGGTATCGACATGATCATCACAAAGCGAAACGGCAAGATCTTCCCAGTGGGCGTGGAGGTAAACAGTCACGACTGTACCATCAACTGTCAAATCATGGAGTTCGTCATGGAGTCCCTCAACTTTACCGGCGTCACTAAAAGCGTGACTGCCAATGACCCATATTTTTATATTGAGCGCAAGGACAGCATGCTGGCACGCGGCAATATCTCACGTCGTTTGGCACGTGGAGCCAGCGGGCGCAGTGTTCGTCCGCTCGTGCGCACGATGATCCAGAGGTCACAGAAGCACGTGATGAGGGGAAAGGTCGTGGTGGTTGTGATAGGAGCAGGAGGTTATAGTAAGAGGTTCATTTGGCCTGAAGCAAAGAAACACGGGGTCAAGGTAAACAGCTGTCTTAGCGTCTTTAATATTTGAATTACTCACCTAGCCCTTCTTTGCTTTCGGTTTGAAGAAGAAGCCTTTAAACTTCTTGCGCTAGGTCTACGTGGGAGCCTCTGTGTGCTTGGGATTTTCCTGCATCTTTAAACAACTAGATTTGCTAAATATGACTAAATGATTATTAAATGTTTTTTTTTTTTTTTATTTTCTTATATTAAGGTAAGCATCCATCATTAGATTGTATAATCTTTTCAAATATCGTCAAAATATCATTTCTAATTAACATCACCGCAGTATGATTTGCTCTCCAAAATAGTCAATTATGAGTAATTTATAAAACTGGGGAAAATTTTAGGTTATTTTATGAAAAAGGCGAATTTAATTTTAGCGTAGAGACTATTTCCGGTACACGGATTACAAAGGCGGAAGATGCGATAGAAAGCGGACAGGGTCGGAAAGGAGACCGTATAAAGTATATGTTCTTTTAATGGCTTTAGTGCTCAGATAAGGTTAATTTAACGCTGCTGTAGGTTGCATATAGTAAGTTTGCATATTTATTTCGCACCGTTGACTCTCACAAATGTAGAATTAATACTGAAAAATATAATGTTAAATATATCATATTGATACAGTAGTTACTTATATGCTAATGTGACATATTAAAGTGTACAATGTACAAGATTTTAAAATATAATTGAGAACAGTAATAGTTTGAAGCATTTGTATTCTTATGATCAAACAAGAGGGCCAAGATGGCCCTAGATCGCTTACCTGAGAAAAGTATCATTCATTGCCTGTACAAAACAGATTGCTTTAGAATTAAGATGATGATGTGAAACAATGGTAAGGAATTTTCTGACCCCATCCACAAAAGATATCATGACAAACATTCTGCCAAAGTTTGGGGATGATTGGACCAAAAAGGTTGCCCTCAGAGTATAAACAAGCTTTTTTCTATGATTTGACCTACTGACCTACATTTCTGTCCAGCCCCACCCATTTTCAAACTGGTTCGAGATATCATCATGACAAACAATCTGACCAAGTTTGAGGAAGATTGCATCAAAACTGTGACCTTTAGTGTGTAAACAAGATTTTTCTAAGATTTGACCTACTGACCTACTTTTTGATCTAACCTGACCCATTTTCGAAAGGGTTCAAGATATCATCAAGACAAACTTTCTGACCATGTTTGAGGAAGATTAGATCAAAATTGTGGCCTCTAATGTGTAAACAAGATTTTTCTAAGATTTGACCTACTGTGCTACTTTTGGATCCATCCTGACCCATTATCGAAAGGGTTCAAGATATCATCAAGACAAACATTCTGACCAAGTTTGAGGAAGATTGGATTAAAATTGTGGCCTCTAGTGTGTAAACAAGATTTTCTAAGATTTGACTGTGTAAACAAGATTTTCTAAGATTTGACCTACTGACTACTTTTTATCCAACCTGACCCATTATCGAAAGGGTTTGAGATATCATCATGACAAACATTCTGACCAAGTTTGAGGAAGATTGGATCAAAATTGTGGCCTCTAGTGTGTAAACAAGATTTTCTAAGATTTGACCTACTGACCTACTTTTTAATCCAACCTGACCCATTTTCGAAAGGGTTCAAGATATCATCAAGACAAACATTCTGACCAAGTTTGAGGAAGTTTGGATCAAAATTGTGGCCTCTAGTGTGTAAACATCAAAATTGTTGACGGACGACGGACAATCAAGTATCCCAAAAGCTCATCCTGAGCTATGCTCAGGTGAGCTAAAAATCAATCTCATCATGTTGGCCTATATTATGATATGTTCCATCTTATGCTAAATATGCTTCGTTCAAATAAAGTATGTATGTTTCAGTAGATTTCTTTGTAAACAGTCCTTTTAAAGTTTAGTTCCTCGTAATTTTAAGCAAAAAATTGATATTTCGTTATGGGGTACAGGTTGCAATCATATTTTGTTTTCCCGAAAATGTCTTATGCATAATAGTGTTTTGTACTAAAGTCTGGTTCAGTGAAAAACTTTATGTAGATTTCAGTATACTGCTATTGTAATATTTCTTTATTTTTTTTTTTATTCCTCCAAAAGACACTGCCATTTCATTTTCCATCCATTACAGAAACACAAAAACAGGGTTCTAAAGGTTTGTTACACACATTTAGTCAAATCATTGGTTTGGGTGACCGTTCGTTTAGTGAATGTTCTGAAAGAGGGGGTCACAGCAGCAAAATCGTCATATCCCAAATTTTTTTCCAACGATCGATGGCTTACCTTAACGTATTCCACTTTCTAGTTTATCTTTGACGTTTTCAGCTCGTCCTAGTCGAATCGGATCCAAACCACGTCGCTAAGGACGACGTTTACAGGTTTATCAACTACGATTGTAACGATCACACCCTGAATTACTACCACGAACATTATTGAGAGCCTTCGTAATGCGGACATCGAGCTTGATGGCTGCCTTACTTTCTGGGAAGACTGCGTGCCGTTAGCGGCCCTCATCAGCCACCGACTGCAGTTAATCGGTGGTAGGTTCATTATCTCAATAGTATGAATAAGGAAACTCAATCATAATAAAAACAATGAATATTTGACAAAGAAACTCCGAGACCGGACATTACATAAATTATATTTAAACCAATAGTTACCGCCTCGGAACGGTCAATCGGCAAAAGGACCAACTGAGGTGCTTGTACCAGGGTTTAGGGGACCCTTATCACGCTCTTCCGAAGGTTTTTTTTCACTGAGACAAACAGCGTAAATAGGAATATCCCATTAAAGTTACACATCTAACAGTAAACACCTATAAATAAATGAAAAGCTGATATATTACGGAATCAAAGCTGTACTTTAAGATATTTTCGTATTCCAGTATTCCAAGGTTGTAAAGAAGCGGTTGCCGATGTCATTTGTCATTTGGATATGTACGGAGGAGTTTTAAATAACTAATTTAGGTGAAAATCTTCAACTATGAAATGACATTAATTTTATGGTTTGTTAGCTGAAATAAATACTGTCTATCTGTCTTTCCATATTTCTTAGGCAAGGGAAAGAAACGCATCATTATACCAATGTTTTATTATACTTAACCCCAAAATTGGTATACAGCAAGCAACGTCTTATACACTGATTGTTTATTGTGATAAGACCAGATTATAATATCAAAACGTGAGGGAGAAAAACAACAACAAAAAACATCGAAAAAACACAAGTGTTTACACCTAATTCTGTGTCAATTACAGAAAGGATGAGGAATTAAGTATGTTAGGAATGTAACAAGTTCAAGCCATATCATCACATACCTAAGGAATAAGTGTATTATACATATATACCTTTATTACAATCGCAAAATAAATACTTCAAACAAGTTACTTGCCCATTAAGATGGTCGCATACAATTCAGATGTATTGCTTTTATATACCAGTCGTCTTCTTTACTCAAAGGTTCGGACTATCAAGCCTCTCTGAACGCCAAGCAGAAGAGTCGAACCCAGAACCTCCTGAATGCTCGGCGGGACGACATCCCCCACTGGCCCCGGACCTACCTGTACTCGATGCCCGCCCTAACCATTAGCTGCAAAGAAGACCTGGATGAAGTGGCAGAAAAGTAGGTTTTGCAATCTTTGTATATGTTGATTTGAAACGTCTTAACGTCCCAACGACGTTATTTCGTACATTATGGGACTTCTCTTGTATGGAGAGTGCCAGTCAAAGAAGCTATATCAGTTTTATTCTTAACGTCTACGATGTGTTACTGCCTGGGATAAAAACCGTTACCTCACGCTCTGGTACCCAACACTATCTAAATTATCATGGGAAACGGTCATTGTCTCTCAAAACATTGCAGAACAGTATTCTCTTTCAAACAGTAAAATAAATCATGATTGAAGTCTCATCATATAATCTGTGAAATTATTTAAATAAAAAAATCACCATGAAGAGTGAAAACTGTTGGTGACGATTAACAGCGTTATTTTAGTCTTGATCGAGTAAAATACAGCAAGTGAAAGACATATGTTATGTATCACTCCCTAGTGATCATTTGAAAACACCTCAAATATCATCCGTATCAAATTGATTAAATTACATCTAAAACAATTTAGTCACAAAAATGTATATCATATTAAGTGTGAAGTAACAGGGTGCCTGGATAGCGTAGTGGTAATGCGTCTCATGACCACATACGCCGCCATCAGAGCCATCGAGTGTGATTAGGTTGTGAGAACTTGTTTCGTAATCGATGTAAGATAAATAAAAATTTAAACTAAGTAACATTCCTTTCCCGACACAGGGCCAACTTCCCGTGCATGCTGAAGCTCGAACACGGGTCCAGCGCCATTGGCGTCTCCCTTGTCCACAAAGAAGACCAACTTAGAGCAGAATACGTCAATGTGATTAGCGCTCTGCAAACTGAGGAGGACTTCCCGGGGATTGGACTAGGACACAGCAACAACATGCTTGTCGTAGATTATCATCGTGGATCAGAGCATGACGTCGACGTTGTCATTTTCAACCGGAAGTTGGTTGCGGCGTTCGTGTCTGATAACGGGCCTACACGTGTGCCATTGTTCACAGGTTGCTTCTTCTTTTATTACGGAACACATTATGTCTGTCGGAATAAATAAAACAAAAATATGCAAAAATACAATTCTATAATAGATCTACCATTTTTAAATGTCGAAATAGAAGTATATTGGTTTACTTAAAAGCAATAATGTTTTATAAAACAATGGATAAGGGAATAGGTTGGGGAGGGCTTTGCGGCCTTAAGTTAGCTGAGTTGCTCAGTGACCCCAGTAAATAAACACACACGTCCATCTGTGTGTCCTTCTTTCCCCTATAATGGATTCCTATAATCCGCCACTGCACAGTGTTTGATTAAATGACTAATGTAAGGCATATTGTGAGTTTTCATATTACAAATTTCCCTTAGCTTTTTGTTTAGTTCTGCGCCTGGTTGGTCCACAATGAAACGGCACTATATATCCATCTCAACTTGCAGTAACCGAAGCAGCAAACAAATGATGTATACACAGCCGATTTGTCTCATGACATATGCATCATGCTTGTTTAGGTTTTTTTTTCAGAGACGCCTGCCATAATGCCGTCAGTGCTGCCAACGGACAAGCATGCCCAACTGATTACCACTGCATACCAGTGCTGTACTGAGATAGGTAAGTAGCTATAAAGGTTAGATTATTGTTTTATTTCATGACTGAATTGGACAAAATATGAAATGTCTCAAAGAATATGTATATGAATATGTATGTACCAATAATATCAGAAACTATATACTTATGAAAATCAAATCATGTTTATTTCATTGAAGTATATTATTTTTCACATTCTTTGATATTCAAAATTTTCCTCTTTTTTTCCTTTCTTTTCTTTTTTTTTTTGGGGGGGTGGGTCAATGAAAATAAATGAAATCATATTTTAGCGAAATTGGTCGCACGGATTCTCCTACCTTACATTACCCCCTCCCTAAAAAAAGCGTCTCTGATTGTTAATGTACAGTATCCCCTGGCTTGCGGTAGGTCGGTGATTCTACCCGGGTACCTCTGTGTACTCGGGGTCTTCCTCCCCCTATAATTAGCTGGAGGTTGCTATATGATTGAAAAACCATTGCAACGACGGTAAACCCCAATACAACAACAAGAGTATCTCCGTAATGAATTATGATTACATGCCGAAATTTTTTTAAATGCATTTCAAAACTTCCTTAATTCGTCGAACATTATAAAATAGTTTTTACAAATAATACATTAAATATGACTTTTGTTAAGCTGCATAAACGGTAACAAATACCGTACATAAATAGACAGACAGAGGTTTAAGCCGATAAAGTTAACAGAAATAAATGCTATATAAACAAATACAACAACACGTTTCTGTTCCAGATCTTGCCAATGAAACATTTAACGTTGAGTTGAAGATGACTCTGTCAGGACCAAAGCTTATTGAGATTAACGCTAGGATGGGCGGATTTTATCTCCGCGATTGGATAAAACAAATCTACGGTGTTGACATCATGTTTTACTCACTAATGGTCGCCAGTGGCGTCAAACCGCTCGTGCCGAAACTACTTCCGGTGAAGTACATGCTGGGAATCATGCTGATACCGTCCCTCCATCGCCATGTCCTCGAGGACGAATCTACATGGCAGGAGGTCAAGACGATGCACGATAATGGCAACATTTACTTCAGTCGGTTTTCGGAACATATAGAGAAACATCCTCTTGGTTACGAAGAACCTTTTGGCAACATCGCAGTGATGGCCAATAATGTCCAAGATGCAACGGAGAGGCTGATGTTTGTAAGTCAGAAGTTCAACATTGAACAAGCAGACTATGATGTGAAGGAATTCATCAAGCATTTTTAGCGAAGGTTGAAAACAGGGAAATGTATTATTTCCCTGTTTTTTCAACGACGGCTAATGAACAGTTTGCAAACAGCTTAATTGATTCAGTCTTATAATTCCTTGAAGACGGGAGTAAATCTGAAAAGAAAACGAACTGAATAAGACATACTTTACATTTTTGCAAAAACGCTAACTAGTTTCAATGCTTTATTACTTTAATATCAAGTTGCTCTGTCATTTATACTGGAATAGTTCCTTCTAGTGACGAAACTTGGATTGTTGATAGAAAAATCATATAGATATAACGTTAGAAAACGTGTTAACCATTGTCGAACCAGAATTGTGTAACTTTATTTTTCATTTGTACACTTATCCATGTATGTTAAAACCATTATATATATACTGTAAATATATTTGAGGGTACATGTTAAGAAGGTATCTTGCCATTCTTAAAAATAAATTAATGTCTTCTGGATATAATGATGCGTATAGATTTATATGAAGGTGTTCAATCGCAATGAGAACGGATATTGTTTATACCAGTTAGCATATTGTACGTCCTTTTTATATGTATATATTTTTCAAAATGATGTGAAATATTCCCTTTTTCCAATGATCTGTTTTTTTCTATCACGGTAGATGTATTAAACTTATCATTCATGCATTAATCAGGTTTGACATGGACTCACTTTTGGTTTCACTACTTTATCAAAAAGACATGGCTATATTATGTAGTAAAAAGAAGACATTCTAGAATATGCAGTCTAATTAGGATTATTGTCTTTTCCATATTAATGATTTTATTATCAAAACGTTTGAATTTCGTACTTTATAATATGGGTGTCTTTATAAAAGAAGTTGATACCTATCTTAAATGTTGCTTAGAGGTGAGATATATATCTTTTGCAAAGCGACGAATGCTACCCCAGATAAAGAGAATACATACTTGAGTAGAAAAAAACTGGTTATAGAAATGATGTCGTGCGAAATGGGAAGCAATTTTCAATTCTTAAGTAAAATATTTCATGCACATGCTTTAAGATTTATTCATGTCATCTTGAAACACACATATATGTTCATGGTTACTTTGGTAACTAATTTGTACAAAATAATTACAATATATTGAAAGTAATCCATTTTTGTGTTTTCATTTGAATAAAAAAAGCTGGAATGGTGGAAGATTATTTTTATATCACGCTTAATGTTCTTGTGAAACAGTAAAGTTTCAGGATATATGATGTAGTGCATAAAGATCTGTAAAAGTGTTTATTAGAGTTGTATTACCTTAATTTGCATGCTTTGATAAATATGATGATATATAGTTACGAGAGATTGTTTTACTAATTCCGATAACGTTCCTCGCTAACTAGAAAGTGCGTTGAATTTAGAGGTCATGTTTTGAGTGTGTTGTTTAGAATTGGATTTGAGTGTAGTTGCTGTGTAGTAGTTATCGTGCCTCTATAGCGTTGGCTTCTCACCAATGCGTCCCGGGTTCGATTCCTGGTCACGTACGTGAGAGGGTATCGTGGTCACCCGTCCAGACACGTAGGTTTTCTCCGAGTTCTCCTGTTTCCTCCCACAATAATGACCACATACGCTGCCATTAGAGCCATTGAGAGTGATTTATATAAGTTGTGATAATTTGTTCGTAATTGATGTAAAATAAATAAAGTTTAAACAGAGTTATTTTAGCGGCTTTCGCATTTATTTATCATTCGTGTTTAGATTATTAAATTTATTTATGTGTAGCATGTATATATGTAGTTAATTTGTAGATACAATACTTACATTTTTTAATGCATTGTTTCTTTATAAACACTATCATTTTAGATGCTTTTTAGAGCGGAGCGGACATTAGTGAAATTGAAACTGTATATGGGCATGTTTATTTTCCTGTCAGCACGTTTTGGTTACATACATCAAATAAAAAATATTATGTAATATCAACCTGTTTGTGAACACAAATATTTTAGGAAACATGTTAAAACAATGTAATATGCATTGTATATAAACAAACATGCACTATAAACATACATGTATCAGCATTTATGTCAATATTCATGCATTTCATAAACAGATGAACAAAAATGATGTAGCCAAAATGTGCTGGACAGAGAATAGCATTTTCATATATTTATTTACAAATTCCAGGTAACACCAACATGAAATACTTTTATTCTATTTATTTCGTCTAGCTGATAGTATTCTTTATGTTTTATTTAGTCATTCATACTTCCAAATAAAGTTGTATAAATATGAAGCTTTAGTTTGTTGTTCTACCATTAAAGATATTTTTGTTTCACATGCTGTAAACATTCAATTTAAATGTATTCATTTGTCAAAATCTCGTGGAATATTGTCCAGGGTTCCAATGCGAGATTTCAATAGAACTCATTATATACGTATGCATTAATTAGGGCTGACATTGATAGTTGTGGATGTGTACATTTGTATTCAAATGTGGTTTACAACTTTATACAGTACAGGTGTGCCTATACTATGTTGTATATTGTTTATCAAACCCCACAACGACTTTTTTTCTTGATTTTCTTATAAATTAGAAATGACACTGATAGTTGAGACTTACACGCGTAATCTATCTCTTTCCCAATATTTTTTCAGTAAGAAAAGTATTTATTGGTATTACAGTTGTTCAAGCGACTTTTGTTGGAAGAGGGGGGTCCATTACATACACAAACAAGCTAAACGTTCAGTCTGTAGGAGAACAGCCAGCACCTTGTTATATGATTGTACAAATTATTATAAATGACAGATAAGATAACTATGTATTCAATGAATGCCCAAGGTCTTGGTGACAAAAACAAAAGATATGATGTCTTTGACTTTTTAAAAAGTAAAAAAGGCTACATTTACTTTTTACAAGACACCCACTTTATTGATAAAGAAATAAACAACATATACATTGAGTTTGGGTATACCTGCTACTTTAATCATATGAAAAGTAACTCTAGAGGAGTTGCAATTTTTATTGATAAAAACCTAGATTTTAAGTTACATGATTCTTTTAGTGATAGATTGGGAAATCTTCTTATTGTAGACTGTTCAATATTTAATAAAAGAATTACTCTTGTTAATGTGTATGGGCCTAATAAAGACTCCCCATATTTTTATGATTTATTAAATAATAAAATAAAAGAATTTAATAATCCGTGTATTATTGCAGGAAACTTTAACTTCATACTTAATCCTGAAATAGACTGCTTTAATTACCTACATATCAATAACCCTAAATCTAGAGATATGCTATTAAAGATTATTTCAGATAATAATCTTATAGACTGCTGGAGGGATATGCATCAGGAGAACAGAGAATTTATGTGGTTCAAAAAGAATACAAATAAAAAAGCTAGGTTAGATTTTTTCATTATATCAGATACTTTAATGACAGAGATAGTAGATACAAGTTATTACCAGGTTATAGGACTGATCATTCATAAGTTAAATTACATCTTGAATTTGGCAAGTTTAAAAAGGGTAAATCATATTGGAAGATGAATAATTCCTCTTTTAAAAGATTTAGACTATATAAATACTATTAAGACTACTATATATGAAACAAAAACACATTATGTATATGAAAATCAAGTAAAAGATAGAGATATTTCCAAATAAAGAAATACAATTCACGATAGGAGACCAGCTATTTTTTTAAACACTTCTGTGTGAAATAAGGGGTAGTACTATTGCTTATAGCTCTCGAGTAAAGAAAAGAGATGATATGAAGGAAAAAATACTACTAGATCAAATTAATTTGCTTGAAAAAGAAATATACACTAAACATACCTTATTAGAGGAAAAAAGAAAAGAACTCGGGGAATTAAGGGATAAGAAAATGGAAGGAAATAAAATCAGATCTAGAGCAAAATGGATCGATCAGGGTGAGAAGAATAGTAATTCTTCTGTAGTCTTGAGAATAACAATTTTATTTCCAAATCAATGACAAAATTAATAACAAATAAAAATATTCAAATAACGGAACAAAGTGACTTACAAAGTAAAAGAATTTTATAAATCACTTTACAATAAAAAAGATCCCTAGATGAAAAAAAAAAAAAAAAATATTATATCTGGTTTTCATGGAGTTTTTTAAAGTTTTCTGGACAGATATTGGAACCTTTCTTGTTAGGTCCTTAAACTCGGGTTTATCTCATGGGGAATTATCTGTGACACAAAAACAGGGGGTAATAACTTGCATACCTAAGGGTGATAAAGATAAATGTTTTTTGAAAACTTGGAGACCTATTTCTTTACTGAACGTTTCATATAAAATAGCCTCAGCAAGTATGGCAAACAGATTGAAAAATACTCTTTCTAACATTATTGAAAATGACCAAACTGGATTTATTACTAATAGATTTATAGGAGAAAACACAAGAATAATTTATGACTTGATATTTTACACAGAAAAATTAAAAATTCCAGGGCTTCCCTTTTTAATAGATTTTGAAAAAGCCTTTGACTCTGTATCTTGGCTTTTCATTGATAAAGTTTTAAATTACTTTAATTTTGGACCTATTTTTAAACAATGGATTAAAACTTTTTATACAAATATTGAGTCTTGTTGTCTTGTTAATGGGCATTTATCTGATTGGTTTTATCCAGGTCGTGGCTGTCGTCAGGGGGATCCCATCTCCCCGTATATATTTATATTATGTGCAGAGGTGCTGGCTATTCTCATTCGAAATAACAAAAACATCAAAGGAATAACAATAAATAATACAGAGTTTAAAATATCTCAGTTTGCTGATGACAATTCATTGATTTTAGATGGGACTGAAAAATCACTTAAACATCCTATTGAAACCTTAAAATTCTATGCCAAATTCTCCGGCCTTAATGTTAATATGGAAAAAACTAAAGTTATTTGGATAGGCAGTAATAAAACAGTAATTTTAAACTTTGTTCTTATTTAGACTTATGTTGGGTTAATGAATTTACTTTACTTGGGATAAAATTTTCTACAAACCTTAACACTATGATTAACAGTAACTACACGGTGTGGTAAAACGTACTTACACCGATAAACCCCCCGGGGGAAAAAATAATTAAAGAAATTGAATCTATTTTCTTTAACTTTTTATGGGATGGGAAACCAGATAAAATCAAAAGGAAAGTTGTATATATGAACTACAATGATGGAGGTCTAAGAATGGTTAATATTAGATATTTTATCTGTGCTTTGAAAAATACCTGGATCAGGAGAATGTTCATAGAAAACAGGAAATATATGAATTTTCCAATTTCAGCATATCATACAACATCATACCTTTTAAAACTGGGACCACAATATATTCTTAAAATTATTGGAGATATTGATAATCCATTTTGGAAAGATGTTTTTATGTCCTATTATCATTTTAGTAATACATTAATTCCCATTGGATCTTTAGATTTCAAGAGAGTTTATTTATGGTATAATAATAAAATAAAGGTCGGAGGTAACTATATAATGAAAAAGAAATATTTAGAAAAAGGTATATATCTAGTAAATGATATCCTTAATGATAATGGCACGTTCTGAAAATTTGAAGAATTTAAAAACAAATATGGTGCTTTTTTTTAGAATAGCTGTTTGATTTCAGCAGTAAAATGTTACATGAAAAAAAGTAAATTGTGTTATTTAGATAAAAAAACTGCAAGACCCAAATATTCCTCTCCCACTAACCATCATATTAGAGAATGCAAAAGGATGCAGAAAATTTTTGATAAAATGATTCATAATGCAATTCCTACTTCAGTTAAAAAGTGGTCAGATGAGTTAAATCTAAATTTAAATATGAAAGATGAAAAAATATTTAAGTTACCATTCATTTGCAACAAAGATCAACTCTACAGTGGTTTCAAAAAGAATTAACCTAGGAATTGGAACTAATGTTTTACTTAAGAATATGAATATAAAAGATATTAGTCACTGCTCTTTCTGACATACAGAAGATGAAACAATTATACACCTCTTTTATGATTGCATAAGAGTCAGACAATTCTGGAATGATTTAGAAATACTAATAAGAAATAGCTGTCCTAGAGTTGATTTTTCATTAAATGTAAAGAACATAATATTTGGTAATAAAATGTGTCCTACAGTCTTGAATAGCATCATTATTCTAGCTAAATTGTACATTTTTAAGGTTAAAGAACATTGCCAATGTCCCAACATAAATAGCTTCCAAAAACGTGTGTTTAAATTTTACAAAACTGAACAATTCATTGCATTAATGAATGATAATATAATAGAGTTTAACAAAAAATGGACTCCTTTCTCCAACATTACAAATTATTCATAAAAAGTATTTTAAATGGGATAAATACTAACCATCGTCACCAAAAAACACTTGCAACTTTGACCAATTATTATTATTCTATTTGTTTCTCCTCCTAACTTTAAAAAAAATAATTAATTAATGTGATTTTTAGATTTAACATTATCTCTCTCTCTCTCTCCCTCTCTCTCTCTCCCTCTCTCTATTTAAGCATAATGCATTTACGTTATATATTATTACTCAACACATAAAAAAGGCTCCCTTTTGTTATAATTTACTATAATGAGAAATAAATTTTACTTTTAAATGATATATTCAATCTCCGACGATATTTAAAGTAAAAAAAACATTAAATTCTTGAATATCATTCTTTATTTTTAAGGATAGGAAATTCAGATTATATAAATACATATACATCATGTGTATGTAATATTGCAGGAGTTTAACTGGATATATCAAGACTCTCTTATCATAGTAAATTATTTTTTTAGCAGTCCTTTCCAAATTGTTCCACAGTCCATATTAATATTAATGTATGTACTTCTATGTTTTGTTATGGTTTAAAGGTTTTTAATACCATGCATATTCTAAATGTAATCAATAATGTGCCTATAGTATGTTACTTTAGTACTCTATTCTTGTTTTTCATTATTGTAAGGACAATTGGGGATGGCTCTCCGACCCCTATTGAACCTATTACGGGGATAATAAATGGGGTTTTCCCTGATGGGGCCTCAACAACAACAACAAAAAAAATACATTCCTTCAGGTATTACAACTGGATGGTTGTTCCTCGGAGCACTTGAGTCACCTGCATTCCAGCAGTTGTCAGAGAAAGGGTGAACATCAAATGACCAAAATTGTACTTTTCACTATACAAAACAAGTTTGGAGTGCATCTACCGTATGGTATTGAAGTTATGCTCTGATACATCACGTCCTAACGAATGTGCGATTTCAAAAATACGAAGGGGTCTGAAGGTTTCAAATCCGACATGTGTTTTTAATGTGATTGAATTAATTATTTTGAACGTAAAGACATATGTCGAAAAATCGAGATTTTTGGAATATATATACAAAGCGAACAAACTGATCTCTTTTCCGGAGGGATAATTTTTAAGTCGACCAATCAAAACTTACAGTATTCATCAGCTGTTTAATGACCTTCATCTTTAAGTTTAGACAGGAAGTCCAGGTGAAAACAAAACACTCAATGCCAGAAAAAATAAAGATATCTTGTTGGATAAAATCAAAATGTGAATTACTAATAAATAAGTAATAATATAAAACATGATGTGTACTTAATCATTTAAGCAGAGTACACCAAACAATATGGTATTCGTTGATAAGGTATATGCAACCTTACACACTTTTATTTCATATTTTCTTAACAGACTAATAGCTTGATTAACAACTTACATCATATAAATGTAATCGCTTTATGCGCATATTGAAGTTGTGTAACGAAGTCAAGCTACAGCGATTCGTTCATACAGTAACTGAAAGGAATTAAAATTTAAGTTGTGGTTGTTATTTCACGGTTGATCTGCACAATTGTGGTTTTATGGAAAACCTAGTAAACCTAGTAACTGGTGAGTATTGATTCATATATTTCTTATTGGCTTGGTTATTTGCTTGTTTGATTAATTGTTTATTTGAGTGGTTTTTATTACAGCAATTTTGGTTCAGAGAGATACCAAATATTAAGTCAGTGACCATGACTAGAAAGCAACAGAGGCCCTAGTAATTGCATCAGATAATCAGCAAGCAAGTGAAGCATCTTTATCATATGTCAGAAATCTTAATAAACAATTAATATAAAGATAAATAAATTACAAAAAGAAAGAGAAAATCGTAAGGAAATATCTTTTAGAGATTGACTTTTGGGGTTGTAATATGGGTGAGGGGTGGGGTATGGTTTCAGAAAATTTCATTTAATTACCATTCTAACCCTAGGCACGTCAGATATATAAGATTATAATCAGATTCATTAAACAAATAAGTTGTATACACTGCTGTTAGAGAAGTTACTGTTTGGCCGTTCTTGTAATTAATGACCGTAAACACTCAGACATAGACCCCCACAATATTAGGACAGTCCAACTATTACGTCCATAATGTTCATTTCTCTGTACCCTTGTTCATTCTTTAATCTTATCTAATAATTAGAAAATTTCAATATCAACGCCAGTTGACCGGGGTTCCAAGGAGAGACTTATTGTATTATATAATTTGTATGTTTTGCATCCCTTGGTAAATATAATTATGTAACATCTGTAAAAAGAAAGTGCACTAACTTTTCAAATACTCTGAGTAGGCCATATTTCTTCTGTAGGCCCATTCACTGTAGTAAATCTATTTTATTTTATTTTATTTTATTTTATTTACATACTTTGTGTAATAAATTATTTCGATGGATCATTTGAATCGCTGGCTCAATCGGCGAACGGATGTATCACAAGAGTAGACCGACACGGCATGAAAACTTTGATAGGGAAAAACACATGCTCAATAAATCTGTCTTAAACTTACAGTATTTTGAAATCACGTACATCCTGAATAGTTGAATTTGTGTTTTGAGGATGGGAATGTTAATAAAATATTGTCGAGCAAACAGCCATCACACAGAACAAATCTGATAATACGGATGCACTGAGGCGCGGTACAGGTAGCACTTCATGACCCTGATCAACTCAAGCATCAGTTATGAATTTACTATGGTGGTTGTGTACATTATCGTTGATATTGTTACGCCCTATGGGTGCGCCTGCTTTCCTCAATGTCAAAATGGCCCGTATGGAACACTGCCGGATCGCTGCCGCCGGTTACCCTAGGTCTAAGATGGCCGTCTCTTGCTTTACCCCCGACAGGTCTCCAAGTCTTTAACTATCTGTGTTGTGTGGATTCCAACTTTAATAACTGAGTGGCTTTAAATTAGTAACTAGATCTAACAGGCCGTGTATTCTCACGGGGACTTAATAGTAAATAAAGACTTTTCAATGTTTACAAATTTAATAAATGAAAGTAAGTAACTTAAACATAATATATCTAGATCTATATCACATCAGATATCACGACTCGAGTTTCAATTACAATCACAACCAAACGTACGGTGGGCTACAAGCTGACAACAAAGTTTTAAACGTCAACGTATAGTTTACCAAGTGTGTTTTACAACTGTATATTGTTATCTAGAATAAGTATTTCTATTTAAAAAAATTATCATAGAAATATAGGCTCAGGGCACGACTGTGAAATAAACAGGATATTCACTTATAAATACACTATTAAAGCATCGAACCTAAGTTTGACTGGGGAAATGCACCACTTCAATGAGAAGAAAATAAAACAGTCTAAATGCGGCCTAGCGTGGAATTCAGAAGCATTGGAGTCCCCGAACTACCCGTGGACTCGGTATTTATACTAAACAGGGGTACACAGCCCACAAATGTGAGGTTCACACCCCACACTGTGATCTGTAGACACACAGCTCACTGCGTGAATTGTGGGCTTAAAGCTCACAGAAATGGAAGCCTGTATAATACATGGCATTAATAACTCTTAACTTATTGTATATATAAAATAAGTTATAAGAAAACTTTCAATAACCTCGAAACTACGCTTCTTGAATTTGACGGTTGATTCATGTTCAAATTCTGTATATATTCTTTAAGAAAATCAAATATACCCGCCGATGCAGTTGCTAGGTAACTGCACACATAAAAATCAAAATGGCGGACGATGCTCACAACGTGAACAAGGCTAAATAACATAAGAAAAATTACGATTCTTTTACCAAGTGATCGAATACAATAACTGTGTCAAACTAAATTCAAACATTGAATAAACAATTCTGACGAGGAAATACTGACTAGATTTACATTAAATGTGGCTTAAAATGGATAAAGTACAGCCGCGAAAACCCATGACATCAACAGGATTCTGCCGTGGAAAACATAGGGGGATCGATTCTAAAGTGAATGATTTTGAGAAACGCTGGCATATTATTTTGAGTTAAGTTTTCTACCTGTAAATTTAACAAGGAGAACAACTTGCTGAATGTAGTGTCGCCAGTAATAAGCACCTAAAATGATTTAAATATACAAAGAATGACAGAAGAACAAATAAGGTAATCCCTGTAGGGCATTACATTATCATGCTACAAATACCTCTAGATATACAGCCACAACACCAATAGAACACTAGTAGCTATTACTACTCCTAGCACCATTGTCATTATTTTTAGTAGTAGTAGCAGAAGTAGAGTAGTATCACCTCCATCGTCAGCAGGAGCAGAAGTAGCAGAAGTTGAAAAAAACAATTTTTAACATTATTAATTATTATAAAGAATTAGTATTGTTATAAAATTAGTTACATTAATGTTTTTAGATTGATATTGTTTTGTTTATGTATATCTGTATCTTTATATGCACTTTATCTTGCCCTCCGCTTATGTTGATGGTGATGAATTTGCATTTTTACAAAAGGAAAATGCATTATCGGACCTTTGATAAAATCCACATTTTATTACATGGTTATAGGAGTGTTGATTAACGGCCTGGATATGATATCGACGTGTGGTGTCTTAATTGTCATCACTTTATCAATTATATGATGTCATGCAGCATAAACGTATTTGTTTAGTGATTTTGTCTTTGATTAAATCATCCCTAGCTCTGTGTGTTTTTTTCATTAAATTGCTTCATAAATTTCTTAAATGACCATAGCTAAGGTGTCTGGATTATATTTAAGATTTGGATGAGAATATCACTAAAAATAATGACTGTAGTCGTCGTATAAATAGAACTGTGGTAAACACATCAAATAAATAGACATGTTTGGAACCTGCCGTGCTAGTGTCAAAACTATTCTGATAGACTGAAAGTTATTTTTCAAACAGGTGCGCAATAAAAGTCATCTTGATTGACTAACATCTTAATTAATTACAATATTTGTAAATGTAATGATATTTGAACCCCTGTACTTTACCTGCATGATTCTTTTTCGGTTTAGTTTGATCATGATAATTTCAACAGAGGGAAGAATCTCACTGCTGCTGTCCTACTGAAAGTAACATCCACGTGACAAAATGACGTCATTCAGTGTCAACTCCATTGAGGCTTTTAAGGAACTAGGAGAACACTATTCAGAGGCGCAGGCTGTGTATGTCGGCTGGAAAACGGACGTTAATCTTCGACCTCCTGCCTGTCTAAAGGACAAGGTAACAATTATCTTGTTTAAACATTGTATTGGAGGATGGAGGAAAGAGGGAAAATCCAGTTGCCTCCGGAATAGTTTAAGATCATTTTTGATTCAGATGTCATGCAGGAATATAATATATAAGATCTCTGGAAAAATAATCCAGATTTAAATTCGTTCTGTAGGTTTAACTTGAACATTGCTATGATTATAAAACAAATATTTCAAACAATGGATCTATCAATTTGATCCAAATTAGATTGAATTATTTATATATTTCAATATATGGTGGTTCTATCGAAATGCCTCTATGAATTTGGTGTCTCTGGCATTTATGGCATGGCGTCGTTGGAAATCTGTAATTTTTTTCAATACTAAATGATCACATCATTTGACCCTCGGGTGACACCTAATTTTTCAACATCTTTGACTAAGGTCCCTGAAGCCGATCCGCACGTTTATACATACTACAACTCCCTGCAATACTCCCTATTTGAGACTGGTAGACCGGAAACTGTCGACCGCACGGGCACACCACGTGTCGATCAAACTACGGAGCGGGTTGTGATTGCCGTGTTGTCTTCACCGCTCGAATGCATGAGTATCCTGTTGGAAGGTAGGAACTGTCTTTCTGTCCATTTTCATTTTCTTTCTTTTGAGTGCAATTGATAAGATTTTGCCATCTACTGCACTGCTGATGTAAAGAAAGGACGGTACACAAAACCTCGACCATTTTAAAACCATTTTATATAATTATGCTTTGTTCGTCTATCAATATATGTAATAACAATGTACCTTTTCTGTGCCTCCAAGACCAATCATTGACGTACAAATATTTTAAATAGAATAATGAAATATTTCATCAGTCGTAAACTCTTTTTTTCAAAATGTCATTTTTTACATACGCCTTTTTATCTAAGCAATATAATATTTCATTATTACCTGTCTGGGAAGAAATGGGGCAAGAGGTGTAAGCCGTATCATTTCTTCCCTCAAGGTATCTGACAGCAGTCTCCCCCAATCCACATAATTTGAAAAATCTCTGGCGCTGGACCGCCGTCAGTCCATATTTGACTCATGCTTTAAACCATATTACTTCAATTACATCTACTTGGTATGTCTTCTAAAAAGATCCCTTACTGTTGACACTTTTAAATACACCTGCAATGTGTACCTATGCTTTTGGTTTCGTCGCCTTTGTACGAGTATAACTCAGGTTTGAAAAAAAGTTCTTTATTTATTTTCACCTCATTTGTCAGAAGTACGAGCCCCACACATTTGCGCTCAAGGATAACCCACGATCGTCACGTTGATATATAATCTCTGTGAACAGTTTCACAATATGTGTATTCAATGTAATTCATTCTCCAAAGAAGGCTTCGTATGTTCAAACGATGTTTTAAAATGTAAAATCTAATACGAAAGGTATAGCTGGCTTGTAGCACGAATTTTTTCTTCAGTTTTGGATATATTTCATTGTAATTTGGCATGTGTGATCATATTCATATATGACATGTATATTGTTGAGTTTTCTTTACATATGTGATATATAGAGAAAGTTACAACATTGTATGTAGACAAATGGCAAATGCCATTTATATTTATATTACCTTTAACGTTTATACATTCATTTGTATTTTAAAATCTTCTGATGCAATCGGCGTCGAGGTCAAGCCACACTCGACACGGACTTAACCGAGGAGTATCCATTTGATTTTTGGTTATCTATTTCTACCACGACCAGGTGGCCGACAGTTTCCCGATGGGTTCCACTTGATCATTTCCCCCTCCTGGATCAGTAAGGTTCCTTCCCAGAGTTCCCCGGGTCTATACACGCTCCTCGTGCACAAGGCAATTACATTCCATCATGAGGGTTATTCCTACATTGATGAGTTCACCATTCCCCGTCACGTGACCTACCTGTTGAACTATTTCACCTACAACATAACAGGTGGACAGAGAAGTGATGGCAATGAACTGGAGGTAAAGAAGACTTTATTTTTCTTTATCCTCTCTGAGGCATCATCTTTTGAAGATTTTACGTGAAGAATATAAAAAATAACTTTATCAGAGCGATTCGAACCTGCGGAAGGGAAATTTAGGGAAAGTTAGAACTGAGGTAATATATAAGAAAAGGGAGTCCACTATAGCGTTAGTGTTCCGGTTTTCGAAATTCAAAAGCGTTTCTACTTTGATACTGTTTAAGTCGCGTTTTGCTTATATACTAAATGACCTATGGTGATTGTAGGTATGAAGTAGCATGCTGCGGTTATTTTAAACACCATGTTTTCATGCTGTCATCATTTATGAAAACACACACACACACGCATGAAAAGATGGTGTTTATATATATATATATATTATTATTGACAGAAGTACTTATATATCAATCAAAAAGAAACAAATGAACAATTTAAATATAAATGTGTTCAAAGAATATTTTAAATCCTGTATTTTCTTTTTTATATAAATTTGTTCAGGGTATTAACACTGTGCATCACGTTTTGCCCTTTTTCTTTTCTCATTTATCCTATTATCTTTCTTCTCTTTTTATTACCCCCAACCTTTCCTATTTTCAACATCATTTTGTTTTTTCATGATTTATTTTCTCCATTAAATGACACTATGCTGAAATAGTGTATGTACTGTTACATCAAAATGCATTGAAATGTAATTGAAATGGAATAATCAAATAAATCAGAGTAAAAGGTGTACTTACTTTTACTGTTTTTTCCCTAAGAAAACGCAGTATGACTAATTTAAAATCCTCTTGTTGGTATATTTATTGTTGATATTCTAAGTAAATTTGCGCGTCTCTATTTTATGAAATACTCTTAAAACATATGGTACCTGTATAAAAATATAGTTCAATAAACCTCATTACAGAAACATCTGGATTGCCCTATGAGCAGCTCTGTAGAGCTAGCAACCCTTGTTGATGACAAAGTCTGGACACGTCTTATAATGGCGGAAGTTGGACTCGGGTACCCGGAAACGTTGGCGTTTTTCTATAAACCGAAGAGGGCAATGTGCAGCAATTCTGAGAAGATAAAGATTATGGCCATGGAGGACAAGGATAAAACTGACGTGATCAAAGATGAGGTCCACAGATTCCTTAATTTGCCGTTCATGGCGGAGGTGGAAAAGGTACATGACCAGATAATGCTAGTGACTTAAACTCTTTTATTTTATTTTTAAACGCATCATGCTTAACTTCAGCTTCTTGATTTATACAGACACCTATACCAATAAAAGACTCCAACAATACAGCTTTAAGTTTTGTATGAAGCTGATTTTCTTTTACTAAGAATTTTCATGAGATGAATCATTCCAATTTGTTTGCAATAGATAGGGTTTCCTATCCGATTGCCAATCTCCAACGTCGGAAAACTTGCACAGATCTCTGCCACAGTGTATTGAAATTAGCTGAATCACAGGACAAAAATAACGTGACTTTTTTAACACACCATGACCACGTGATACTCAGTGTGGTTGTGATTCATGAGGAGCAAATCAGCTGCGCTGATTTGCCTGTTATTAGCCGGACATCGGTATATAATTGAAACACTATCGTGGCGACGGAAAACTCAGAAACGACAAATCTTAACTATTTGGATATCTTGCCACTGTAATAATAAGAAAGAGCTTTAATGTTTATATATATAAACAAAATCCTATTTTTTCCCTCAGATTGTAGTCAAGCCGTCATGGCCGAACGCCTACGGTAGTATTGGCGTCACGATCCATAACGCCAAACATTTCAACTCGGTGATCGAGGCCGTCCTTGAGATTTGGAAACTGACCGAGGAAGGCTCGTCAGTGCTTGTGGAGTCTTTCGTAGATACCATCGCCCCTAACAAAGGCAAGTCATGCTAGGCATTAAAGTATATTCGAGAAGTGGACGATTTTTTTCTTCTCACTGTAAAGAATATAATTAATACCGTTTATAGCAAATATTTTTGTTTTTATTTATACATGATTTCAGAGTTGAACAGCAAGTTACAGTGGTTGGCGGAGGAGCAAAATGGATTCCGTGTTCGGGTGACCGTGTGCCGAGACTTTGACAATGTACCTGTCACTACAATGGTGAGCGAATTTTTAATTTCAACCTTTGATCACCAAAGGATTAGATTTTTTGGTTGTTCACCTGAAACGAAGGACCGGTGAATTTACAGGAAAGAAAGGAGAGCGAAAGACTGGAGGAAAGACTTAATGACAATGAATTTTGGATGTATTGATGAATTGACTATTGAATATACGATTAGAAAGTTAATCAGCAAGTGAATTAAAAATATTTATACTTGTATAATATAAAAGAAAATGGTATAATAAATAAATATATTGATAAGTGAATGCATGAATGGATTTTTAACAAGAGCTCTGATTATCGCAAAATACACCAGTCCTGCAATTTTATCAATTCAAGGGTCTTAACTCTTGGGTGTCTGGA
The DNA here is from genome assembly GCA_021229015.1 of Solen grandis. Lineage (NCBI taxonomy): Eukaryota > Metazoa > Mollusca > Bivalvia > Adapedonta > Solenidae > Solen > Solen grandis. Next base: position 58,187,503 of record CM037790.1, read on the forward strand.
GTATTCTGACTGGTTTTCAAACTCTGTTGAGATAGTGTGTCAAATTACATTGTAACATAGTTTGGTGTAGATTTGGCTTACGTTTGTCAGTGTTGGAAAGCAGACATACTCTTTAATTTTTTTAATTTTCATCAATTAAAGGCCATTACCCTGGAGTGTGTGTTCAAGACATTTTGGCTAGGTATCAACCCTGGCCGAGATATTGTAGCGAGAAATTTGCCATAATTATGAAGTGTCTGGGATATTCAAACATGGCTGAGATATTGTAACAATACACATTATGACAAAGTTTTGTAAACTTTGGTTCATGTTTGTTCGCGTTAGAGAGCGGACACTGTTAATTTAGTAAATTTTCATCAATTCAAGGACCGAAGTGTCTGGGAAATTCAAACTTGGCTGAGATATTGTGACCAAGGTTGGTAAAGACGGGTTCGTGTTTGTTTGAGTTGGAGAGTTGGCACTGTTAATTCAGCAAATTTTTAATCATTTAAAGGGCCGTTACTCCTGAGTGTTTGAAACAATCTGGCTGATTATTATCCTCTTTTGCAGATCAACTGTGACATGGGCCTCAGGTCGGCCCCTATTAATGGCGACAACTCAGTGGGGCAGACCCTGGACACAACCCTGCTGGCGTATAACATTACAGACCCCGTTGTCCGGAGCAACCTGGATGACGAGATACGCTTGAAGGGCCAGGCAGTCATGGCAGGAATCATAAAGAAAGAACAGGAGTTGACAGAGGTGGAGAGGGGGGCGAAGTTTGGGCAGACAGACTTGATTGGTACGTTAATATTTGATGCATATTGATGGGCTGGACAGCGGGTTAGATCCATATGTATGCTGTGGCTTTTATTTTTTGTTTTATTTTTCATTTGACTGGTACATTGGCAGTAACGGAAAGAGCTACTCATGGGTTTCGGGTATTGCGAAAAAATATGTCAAATTTCATTCAAGAGCAGAGATATTAAACTTTATAAGGAATTTCTGTCCAGCAGACAGTGAAAGAAGAATTTTATTTAAAAACGTGAATTGTAAGAACTGTTTATACAGTCACTTAAAATACGAGCTACTAAGTACTGTACTACCGCGGTTGTGGGTTAATTCACCTGTCATGGAATATAATACAGACTTTAGGTAGAAAATAATCGATTAAGCTCACTTTTTTGATATCCCAGCACATACAAGATGACGAGTCTGTCCATCGTTAGATTAATATGATTGAGAGTGATAAAAAAATGTATGTCGTAACTTGTGCCAGTAATATATCTGTCTCAAATATAAACGACAAAAACAAATAAAAAGGCATACATGATTTAAGTTACATCTGTTCAGGTATCGACATGATCATCACCAAGCGGAACGGCAAGATCTTCCCGGTGGGCGTGGAGGTCAACAGTCACGACTGCACCATCAACTGTCAGATCATGGAGTTCGTCATGGAGACCCTTAACCTCACTGGCGTCACCACAAGTGTGGCCGCCAAAGATCCAAATCTTTACTTTGACAGCAAGGACAGCATGCTTACGCGTGGCAATATCTCACGCCGTCTGGCATGTGGTGCCAGTGGCCGCAGTGTTCGTCCACTTGTGCGTACAATGATCCAGAGGTCACAGAAACACGTGATGAGAGGAAAAATCGTGGTTGTGATAGGAGCAGGAGGTTATAGCAAGAGGTTCATTTGGCCTGAAGCAAAGAAACACGGAGTCAAGGTAAACGACTTTATCTGCAACTTTAATATACTGACTTACTGGTGCCTCAGTGAATCTTCTTTTATTTATAATCAACTGAACTATATATGACTGACATACTGTCGAAACACAATGCATTTTGCATTATGCCACTTTTTATTTCATTTTACATATTTTCTACTTTCAATTTTCAGCTCGTCCTAGTCGAATCAGATCAAAAACACTTCTCCAAAAACGACGTTTACAAGTTCATCAACTACGATTATAACGATCACACCCTGGATTACTACCATGCCACGAACATCATTGTTAGCCTTCGTAATGCGGACATCGAGCTTGATGGCTGTCTTACTTTCTGGGAAGGCTGCGTGCCATTAGCGGCCCTCATTAGCCAGCGACTGAAGCTAAACGGTGGTGAGTATCATGATAGAATTCTTATTAGGTTTTAAGAATAAGGAAACACAAAAAAGTCCTGAGAATTCCAACACATTCAAAATGAACTAACTCCAGAAGGATGTGCAGGCAAAAGCAGAGATATAATTGACAGAGAAACAGGGAAACAGGAATCAAATAGAACTTTAGTACCTAAAGCAGGTTTAAGAGGGCTTCAGGTTCGCATTCCCCGCATTCGCATTTTTCTCTGAGACAAACAGTGTAAATTAAAACATCCCATCAAACTGAGAAAACAAACAGAAAGCAATGTAAAACCTATTTATTTTGACTTCAAGGCGGAGAATTATTTTATTTGCGCTTTCCATTATTCTTTAGAAGGGAAAAAAACAGCCAACAGCAATATTCCCAATAATACTTTTATATAGCTTTTATCTAGTAGCAGCTTATATTTAGCGGTTAACTTTAATTGTCCCCTTAGAGGGCCGCATGCGATTCAGATATCTTTCCTTCAGCTGTACTCTTTGTTGCACACAGGTTCGCACTATCAAGCCTCTCGAAACGCCAATCAGAAGAGTCGAACCCAGAACCTCCTGAATGCTCGGCCCCGGACCTATCTGTACTCGGCGCCTGCATTAACCATCAGCTGCAAAGAAGACCTGGATGAAGTGGCCGAAAAGTAAGATGCACAGTCTTTGTTTATGTTTATTTTCAACGGTTTAACGCTATTTCGGACTTCCCATATAAGTTTTGCTTAGTGTCAGGCAAAGGAGATATACTAGTTTTAATAGTAACGTCTTTGGTATGTTGCACCATGAACACACGTTCAGGCAGCGAACTCTCCATCCAAAATACCATATGGAACCAACTCCCGTTTTATTGACAGTACACGTGATGGTTCAAAGTCAGTATCAATGGGTACATTTTAATAGGTTTCATGCAAAACATGTCGTAATCATCCGCCGAAGCAACAAGCCTCGCCAGTTATGTCTTAGGATCACGAAAGCAGCGTACACACTTATATTTTCTCAATATCTTACTGATTATTCATCTCAAACGTCAGCTTATGATTTTATGACAAATACAGTATAAGGTAACATTCATTGTACTACCACAGGGCCAACTTCCCGTGCGTGCTGAAGCTCGAACACGGGTCCGCCGCCGTTGGCGTCTCCCTTGTCCACAACAAAGACCAACTTAGAGAAGGATACGTAAATGTGGTTAGTACCCTACACATTGAGGAAGACTACCCGGGGATAGGATTAGGACACGGCAACAACATGCTTGTTGTGGATTTTCATCGTGGATCAGAGCATGACGTCGACGTTGTCATTTTTAACCGGAAGTTGGTGGCGGCCTTCGTGTCTGATAACGGGCCGACACGTTTGCCATTGTTCACAGGTTGCTATTTCTTTTCGTATAAAACACTTCGGCTAAATAAATAAAATAAATACATGTTCAAAAATGAGACACTTGTGCCATTTTCACCTGTCGAAATTAAACTGTATTATGTATTTAACTATGAAGAATTATGTTCCCAATGAGTATCCACATGAATCCATGATATACAAGTAGAAGTGGGTGATTCACTGGGAGAATTAGATAAAGGCTGCCCTCCTCTTCACCGGTTTGTCGACAAGTGAATGTTCTTGGGCTCAAATCATTTGATGAACGTTTAGACTTTTATTTTGACAAAATATAACACCATACGGTTATACTGAATTACTATGAAGCAATTGTGTTTGACAGAGAAAAAGAGGATTGGACGGGAGCTCTCCCCTTAAGCTTGCTGAGTTGCTTAGTGGCCCATACCGCAATACGGTACTGGTTTACTCCCTGGGTTGGCTTTCTGCATATAAGGGTATTTTCGACACTGGTTGGCCAACAATGAAGCGGCACTATACATATTATATCTTATTTTCTTAAATGACAATAACCAACAATCAAACAAATGAAATATACTTGTCAGATAAGTACGATAAGTTCTCTTTTACGCTCGCTTCTTTTCAGAGACGGCCGCCATAATGCCGTCAGTGCTGCCAACGGACAAACAAGCCCAACTTATTACCGCTGCATACCAGTGCTGTACTGAGATCGGTAGGTAGCTGTATAGGTATATTATAATTGTTTTATTGCACAAACGATATAATATGATATGTCCCAAAGAATGAAAAGTAAGTATTAATAATATCAGAAAATATATTTCTTTAATATTTCTTTTTTTATTGCGGTATTTTATCTTTTGGAATTCTTTATTAATCGAAATTTTCCTCAATTTCTTGAAACCTTGTTCTTTAGCTTGTTTTCTTTTTTCCCTTTAATTTTAATCTATAATTGATAAACAAAAAGAAATACATGCGTAAATGAGAATTTATTTCAGCGAAAAGTACACACAGTCTCTCCTACCCGACAGCAGCCCTCCAAAAAAGTCTCAGATTGTTAGTGTACATTATCTTTGTATTTAATTATGGTTACAAACGAAAGATCTAAAATGCTTCTTTAATTTATCGAACAATGTCAAATTACATATGAAAATATTAATACTTTAGATCTTTCCGAACATAAAAAGTTATTTTAACTTTCATACAAGTATTACATTTAAAAAAGAAAAATTTAAAAAAAAAATGTCACATTAAATAATGGGAGAGATTCTTAATTAGTTATTCATAGAACAATAAGCAGCATTGCAAAATGTAAGACAAAATTTAAAATATATAATGGATTAATAAACGGACAGATTTAAGCAGACTATAATGAAAGAAATAAACTTATCCCACAACACGTTTTTGTTGTAGGTCTTGCCAGTGGTACATTCAACGTGGAGTTGAAGATGACTCCGTCAGGACCAAAACTTATCGAGATTAACGCTAGGATGGGCGGATTTTATCTCCGCGATTGGATAAAAGAAATATACGGTGTCGACATTATGTTTTACTCCCTAATGATTGCCAGTGGCGTAAAACCGCATGTGCCAAAACTACTTCCGGCGAAGTACATGCTGGGAATTATGCTGATACCGTCCCTCCATCGCCATGTCCTCGAGGACGAATCTACATGGCAGAAGGTCAAGACGATGCACGATAAGGGCGACATTTACTTCAGTCGGTTTTTAGAACATATAGAGATACATCCTCTTGGTTACGAAAAACCTTTTGGCAACATCGCAGTGATGGCCAGTAATGTTCAAGATGCAAAAGAGAAGCTTAAGTTTGTATGCAAAAAGTTCAGCATTGAACAAGCAGAATATGACGTGAAGAAATTCATCAAGCATTTTTAACGAATATTGAAAACAGGGAAATATTATGCCTCCGTGTGTATTCACTTACGTTTGATATCTTGGGTCTAAGACGTAGTTCAGAAAAAAGGCCAAACAGAACATGAAGTAATAAGTATTTTGGTAAACTAGTTTATTTATCTCTATTTCAAGATGCTCTCTCGTTAATTCTGGAAACGCTTATTTTGGTGATAAAACTTTTTTTCTCTACAAGTGAACATATTTTACATCCATCTTATATGTATTTATTTTTTTCAAAATTTATGATCTCATGAAATATTTCGTTCTATCATGTACTCTATTTTCCTACTACATGACTGCTTGGACATTGTACATTTTTATTCAAATATGGTTGGACTACGTTAAATAAAAGGCGTGACTTAAATATATCGTAAATTGTGAGCTGGTGAACACAATTTAGGATATACCGCGTATATGGGATTCATGTTTATTTTTCTAATTCAAATAAATCACATTATGACCAAAAGGATTCGTAATGTATAATAAAGAGGTCTTTCTAATGCATAGGCCAAATTCATTAGATACTCATTTATATAAACTATTGTGCTTCCTTTAACCTGACTTCAAAGAAAACTTTCTATGTAAACATATTTTATTCATTTTATCTTAATAGAGACATAAACATGCTAGTCATTTTTTTATCTTGTAAATAGCATTCATTGCTTGAATAATATATAAATTATAATTTATAAACACATAATATATTACTGTTTCGGTGTTTTAAAGGAACAATGTGTAATTACTTATCCCTAACAATACCATTCTCTGAACAAATGATGTGGGCAATCTCGAGAGTTTTACTAAAGGTTCTTTCTAAATTTTAACATGCATTGTGTTTTCGAAAATATTGGAGTTTGAAATATCAGTCGTTTAAAATTAAATGTAGTATATTGAGGACGAATTTCCTTATGATCAGTTTTTAGATTTTTGAATAACTTCAATTTATATTTGCTTGAGGTATATGTAGTGTGCATCATACATTTTTTATTTACATGTTTATATTTTATGATATATTGCTTCTTTCTAAACACAATCAATTATATGCTTTGTTTAGAGGGATTATTTTTAATATGAATTTCAATATATGTACATTGGTTTTCTGTCCAGAACTATATGGTCACATCTAACATCTGTTAATGTTCTGTAATATCAACCTATTTGTGTACCCATATATATAAGGAAACATATCTTAACATGTTAAAGGTGTGCTCTTACAAAGTATAAATATACATGTATTTTAATCATATCATTATGTATGACAATTTTTATGCATTTCATAATTGTTGGATACGAAATATTTAATGATGTTACCAAAAAGTGTTGGAAAAATATGTCATGTAACAGCATTGCCTGTTGGTAGTAATGCACTTTTTTTTCTAGTTATAGCTTTATTTAATATTTATTCTTACATTCAACATGGTATTCGTACAGATGTTAGAATAAATATCGAATATAAGAAACATTGAGACTATTATAAAGACAAAACCCGTTTTCCTCGTATGTGTGTGTGTGTTTGTTTTCTGGGGGGGGGGGGGGTAGCAAAAACGAGCGTGATATTGTAATATTTTAATTTGTAGTGAAATTTTTTAGTCAAAACATGTTAATTTTTCATCAATTTTGAAAAAAAGTTATTTCAATTTATATTAATCGCTTTCGATTTCTAGATTGGATTGATCAATATTTGCGCCCTGGAAGGCCATGAAAAATCATCAACCTCACTAGGTTCGCACCCACAACCTTCGGATCCGCAATCGTGTACGTGATGGCACCCTCTGACTTGTTACCCAAGATGTTAATTTTCTGTACCACTATTGACAGACATTATACGTAACGCTCGCAAAGCGTCTTTCCAATCATACGTGAACTATATTATTTTAGACATTTTAGGCCGACAATGCCGTAAAATTGTTAACAGACTGTGGGTGAGTAAACATTTAGCCATTAAATAAGAAATGTATATTTCACTTATCTGACTAAATAGTCACATTCATACTCGTAACTGTCCACTTTTGAGGTAATATATAAACCAGTTTTGAACAAATGATGTTTATTACAGAAAAGAAGTGTATAAAGTACAAAGAAACACATTGCATGAAATTAAGAAAGAGTCATATAAATAAGGCAGCATTATATTCTGAACGATATAATGTTCGTGAAAGTTATGTAGTAATAAAGTGCGGTTTGTCCTAATTGGTCGTCCAATGAAAAGCTCTTATTTCGTTCAAAAATCGAAAATATATTGCGTCGCTTGCGATAATTTCAATAAATTTTCAATTTTAAACGATAACCGATACATACCTTCATCAAAAAATTATATTAACAAAAAGGAATGATTTATAGCCAAATATCCTGAATAACATATTTTAATATAACCTTAAAATGAATTTTTGGTTTTATTAACAATCAGTTTGTTGACATAATAAATAAAAGAAGTAAAGATGGCATCGAATTTAGTCTGTAACAAGATTTCTGTAACAAATAAGCCTAATAAATGACTTATACGTCATATAAATATCTAAAAAAGTTTTGCATCAAACCTTTATTTTGTAACAATTATGTCTAAATTTGACATAGCTTTCTTAACTTAGTTTCATGATAACAATCATGATAACAATTTTATTTTAAAATTTACACAAAAACATGTCTTCAAGATATACAGATTAGGGCTGTTACATATTTCTGAACTTTCTAGAGATCGCGATGTCATGTTGGAATTCAGATATTTGCCGGCCCTTGTATCGCCACATTCACGAACCACTGACTTTTTAGTCTTCCAGCATTTATTTGTTTTAATTCGCCTTGTTCAACCTTATCAAATATTTACCTAACAAAGCATATCTCATAATCAGCGCATCTTTTAAGCGTATCCGAAATTCGTCATATCCGAAACCATGTACAATAGATTAGCTAGCATTAAATAATTTCGCATGATTTGTTTCTAAAACAGAACTTTCGTATGTAGGACTTGTTTACTAGGATTATTTTTTTAGAAATTATAAACTAATTTAAAAGTATATAATGAAATAAAGATTTTGACTTGAAAAGTTTCTAGTTCTGTATTGTGAAGAAAGTTAGAACTGAATTAAAATCAAATAACTAGCTTCTCTACGCTTATTGTAATGTATCAACACAGTCCATCTGAAACTAAGACATCACTTAACCATTATCATGAAGATTGATATGATGGATGTAAGTTATGTAATCAATGGTGACACTGATTATCATGCATAATTGAAAGTACAGGTGTCTCGCGAACAATCCGTGTATCGTTTGTCCCATATCGCAATATGTATCGTCTCCACACTTGCCTGGCAGTACACAGCTCTTATACAGATAGAACTAGGCAATGTCGTGAATATAAATCATGGCGTGCATCCGTCGCTCTTAAGTCTGCAACCAGTGCAGCAGCTACCATCTGTATTAGAGTTGCTCTTGCAGCAAGTCTTCTTGTCCTTCCCATTGAATTCCACACAGCTGCAAGAGGGAGAGGATGTTGTCTGTGTTGTGGTTGAAGGGGTGCTTGGAGTGGTATACGTATTAGTGCAGAGCTCAAACCGTTCAGTGCACTTTCCACGGTGACAGAACTGGAAAGAGGATATTACAGTTGTACAAAAATTTAAAAATAATAAAGTTGAGTTTTGCTGTAAAATGAGATGAGAACTCGTATATAACATGATGTTTGTGCATTAAAGAAGGATTTTATGGCACGATAAGCAAAATAAAATGGAGTCAAACATATACACTGAACAGATGACACGCAAAGTAAGGGTCATGACTGAAATAAATAAGTATCCTAGAATTATGAGAAGCATTTTACTGCATAGGAGTTATAAACTTTATATTATTTTCTTGAAACACGTTTAGCATTTCTGTCATCATTTTCTTTAAGATTCACATACACATTTGTGCACATCAGCCTACTTCAAAACGCATTGTTCGTATTCTCCAAATTACACAATATATCAATATTAAGAATGGCTCAGATTTATGTTATTAGTATTAATGTATTAATGTTAAATTCTTTTCTTTGTAAAGGTTTCATGTGTAATTAGCAGAAACATATAGCGTTATGCAATTAGAATTTATGTAAGTAAAATAGTTAGAATGACCTTTATACTATAATGCAAGTTGATCAAATTTATACTGATAATTGTATATTAATAAATATCAAAAAGGTTATTCATCATTTTCATATTTTATAATAAGATCAACACCTCATTTAATGTCAATTACAGAAAAAAATTAAGTAGTTGACTTGACTTGACTGTTTGACTATTTGACTTAACACAAAGAATGCAAATATGCACATCATGAAAATATATAATATTACTGATAAACTACTTACATAGTCCAACTCAGAGTTAAAACCGAGGCACGCTGTTCCGTCATAGACACCCTTGAGCGGTCGACTACACGAGTTGCCATCGGAACAGTACACCATATTTGCATTCCAACACCACCCGGAATTTACTTTCTTGACACCGTCAACAACTGCGACCTGGGCAAACATAACACATTTTAATGCAAGTCTTCGAAGAGTCTCAGTGGTTAAGAGTGGTGAATATACATATACATATATACACATACGTCTTACAAATTAAGGAAATATATATATTTATACATTTGACTGTTTGGTATGTGTGCATAATGTATTTGAAATTTGGACATACTGAATTTGTTTTCTGGTCATTCGGCATTTAGAAGGTTTTTTTACTCAAATGCGGATTCTTTGA